>JACBWW010000020.1:13619381-13645475 GCA_020086605.1 Lanius collurio | reverse complement strand
ATATTATTTTTCACTATTGCGTTTTATTCTGTTTTAGGAATGGATACTCTGAACAGTGCCATTGAAAGTCTAATGGCCTCCTCTAGCAAAGATGACTGGATGCCAGTTACCATGAATGTTGCTGATGCTACTGTCACAGTCATTAATGAAAGAGTAAGGCAGACTGTGTTGTTTTAAACACAGTTAACATTTGAGTGTTGAAAACCAGGAACACAGAAATGCTAGTAGGATTAATGTAAACTAAAATTCATTTGGTTATTTTGCATTTCATTTCTTTCCAGAGTCTGCAGAGGCTCTTACTGCTCATATCAGCTTCAGTTTTCTTTATCATTCCAAGCATGTTCTCAGAAATAAATTATTATAAGTATTCGTTAGATACTCAAATTCAGTCTATTACTTTCCAGGAATTTTGAGCCTAAAATATACATTAAGCCCAAATTAGCAATCCTAAATTCCAAACTGCATTTGCCTTATTCTTGGTACGGAAGCCAAAGTCTGTGTTACAGAAGAAAATGTAGAGCATTTTCCATAGAATTTAATAGAGTGAAACTTATTAATGCAGTCTTTTATATATGTTTTTCAATGAGCTACTAAACCAACATCAGTGTAACATACCAGTGATAGGGGAGCATGTTTTGGAGTCATTATAGCCATGTTGTTTTGTTTCTTCACAAAGCAAGCAGCTTTTAAAATGTACAACATTTTAAAATTTTGTGGTAATGGTCAAAGCCGCGGTTTTCTGGTGACAGCCTAGAAGAGGAGGTCCAGCCCAGGCTTGGGCATGATTGGTTTATGTAGCTAGATAAGAAGGAATTACAATACTGTAGCATTATATCCTCCCATTAATCAAAATTGAGAGTTCCATAGAGTATCCAGTAGTAATAATCAATCCTTTGATTCATGACCAGAATGAAGAGGAAGTCATGGTGGAGTGTCGTGTGCGGTTCCTGTCCTTCATGGGAGTAGGAAAAGACATCCACACGTTCGCCTTCATTATGGACACAGGAAACCAGCATTTTGAGTGCCATGTTTTTTGGTGTGAACCAAATGCAGGCAATGTATCAGAAGCTGTTCAGGCTGCTTGTATGGTAAGTGACCTTCTTCAAAGGCATCCAGTAGCACTTAAGATTTTCACTGCCTCCATAAATTATAATTTTTTTCAAATTTGCAATTACATTAATTTCAAGGCAGAGAAAAGAAAGATAAAAATAGGAATTGATATTATGATATATTTAATCAATTAAAATCCAAACATTTTAATGTTTGAAGAGCCAGCTTAGTGAACAATGCCCCTTTAATAATTTTCTCTCCTAACCTCTGCAACAATCTATGTAAATTAGAAATCTTTTCTTTAACTAGACAAGTTATCTAATGCCAAAAAAACATTTTGCTTGGAGTTGTGTTATGAAATCCAGTGGCAATATAGTGGAAATAACCCTTGTTCTAGAGTAGCTGAACCAATAAAACTTATTTTTCAGTTTTCAAATGGGTATTTATATGATTTAGTATTTCTTTGTGTGCTAATGGACAGTTTTTGCCCAAACATTGACAGACCAATTTCCCATTAACTTCAGCTGAGCTTTGTGTCACAGCCAAAACAGAGGTTTGACTATATTTAATGAGAAAATACTAAAAGTGTATTTTAAATGGTCTGTGAAGTTATTTGATCCAGCAGTGATTGCAGAATGGCTTTGTTTTGTTGCAGTTGCGGTATCAGAAGTGCTTAGTAGCCAGACCCCCTTCACAGAAAGTTCGGCCTCCCCCACCTCCTGCAGACTCGGTGACCAGAAGAGTTACCACGAACGTAAAACGAGGAGTCTTGTCTCTCATTGACACTTTGAAACAGAAACGCCCGGTCACTGAGATGCCATAGCTGCGAAACAGAGAAGATTCTCCTAACATGTGACTGAAGATAACAGTAGCCACACTAAGGAAAATGAATGGACAATGTCTGACCTTCCATTTCAGTTGCTGATGCTTTCTCTTCAGAGAATTTACCCCTATCAAAACAATGTTAGACAAGCATGTTCTCTCGTTCTTGCCACCATCATGTGATATGAAAAGAAGCATGAATAATTTTTTTGCTGTCAGTGAGTTACATCATGGGCAATGGAAGGTCTGTTTGATTGTAAATACATGAACATTACCTAAACTCACAGAAAAAAAGAGAATATGGCCACATCCCTCCCAGTGAACTCATGCTAAAGTCCTTGGAGTGAATGATGCCCAAGTTAAAAGTTTCACCTTCTTGAGCTGGATTTGTCACAAACCAATGTTAAATCATGCAGCACTTTGGTCTGTTTTCAACACTGGAATAGGTACCAAGTATTAGCTACCATTGAATTACTGTAGATTAAATACCAAGTTTTATTTTTTACAGAATTACACCTGTTAGTTTTAAATTGTTTGTCAGCATTGGTATAGCAACTCCTTTAACATCTCCCTGACATGCTTTTGAATCGTAGTGTCATTATGTCATCTTCTGGTTACACATTATGGTCTTACAGAAGAATTGTGTTTAAAACAAAACCAATGATGAAAAATCCAGAAGTGTTTTCAGTAATTGAGTTGCAGGATGATCAACTGAAGCTTTTCAGCTTTAAACATACAAATTCAACTACTGGCTGTTAAATTTATTCTCCTAAATCTATCATTAATTCATCAGAAATACTGTTTGTTTCATGGAGGGCTCAAACCAATCAGGAATAAGAAAGAAGTAGCTAGTGATTTTATTGTCTTAAACTGTTATAGAAACTAAATTATTCCATACCTTTTCTATACAAGTGTTTGATGAAATGTTCAGTTCAGTGTCTGATTGCGTAATTCCCCGTCCCCTCAGAGTTTGTTGCTGAATACTTAGCAGGCCAGAAGAACAATTACATTTCTTGTTACTTACAAAAATTTCATGAAATTTATTTTAACACTCTTGTAACAAAATAAGAAGAGAGTTGTATTTTAACAGGATGGTTTTTCAGCTTGTACAATTGGATTTCAATGCTTTTGCTCCAAAGACTTCATCTAATTGATTTTCTTTACACACCTGCAGACCCTCACAAATCAGCCCAGCATTGCCCTTGAAATTGTACTTCAGGCTAATTTTGAAATGCAGTCATGCATCTTCAGTCTCTCCCTTTGTCATCTTATGTCTAGAACTACAGATTGGTACAAATTGTGGAAATGGAACATTAAATATGTTTAACTAGTGTTAAAAATGTTTGGCTCCATTTATAGCTAGGTTCCAAACTGTAAATGTCTCCAAAGTCTGCAAATCTTGTCATACTCCAGTGATAAAGGAGCACTGGCAAAATTCTTGTTACAATAACTCTTTTTTTATTTTACTATGCAAGAGACTGTTATAAACAAACTATTTTCTTTTTTATTTCCTTGTTTGAAGAAATTAATGACCACACCTGGCAAAGTAACTTAGGAACACAACAGGAAGAGAATGATGATTCAAGAAATTTCTGCATTGAAAAATGCAGGAAAATCATTACTAAACTTGGCGTGATGTATGAGCAAGTGTCAGGTGAAGGCTGGCTATGCAACTATTGTAATTAAATTTAGCTTTCTGCAATACCCTCTGAAGAGCTGATCCTCTATGGATCTCAGATCTCTTCATGACCACAATTCTGCACCTCAGGCACTGAAGCAACTCATTCCCCTCTCAGGCTCACGCTCTTGCCACCTCCTTTGCACCACCTCTATTGCCTGTACAGCTGGAGAAGCTGCTTATACTGAGTACACAGGGAGAGCTGGAGGGGAGGGGATGCAAACAAACCCACCCCCTTTAGCAGTACCTGTGGTTTAACAGACCATGGAGCCAGATCACAAAGCATGGGGATGGCAGCTTGCATATAGCTCACATAGATTTCCAGTATTGATCCCAGTCATCTCTGTTAGGAGCAGCATATAAATTCACTTCCTATCAGAGAATCACAGAACTGTTTGGTGTGGAAGAGACCTTAAAGGTCATCCAGTTCCAAACTCCTGTCAGGGGGGCTCTTTTTGCTAGATGAAGTTGCCCATTCAACCTGGTCTTGAGCATTTCCAGGGATGACTGCTCTCAAACTGTGGTGGCTAACACCATACCTTTACCTAGGATTGTGAAGTTAAGAGGTGAAAGTTTCCTTGTTCATCATTGTGCTAGTGATTCACGTTTTATTTTATTTTAAATTAAATATTTTGACAGTGTCTTTTTAAAGTTCCAGCTGACAATGTCATGATTTCAGATTGGCAACTGTTGTACAACAGTGAATTAATTTTAAACAATATAATTCAATTTTGTCATTACATCTGCTCAGTGCTGATTCTCACCAAGAGAGATCCAGACTCTCTTTAACTGAACCAACACTTAGCAAACAGCAAACCTTAGCAAAGGTTCTACATCCATGTTGTCAAGGCTAGGAACATGTGGTTAGCTTTCATTAGCAATGTGTGCAGCTGCAGGCAGGGCTGAGGAGAAGACGGAAAGGTATTTGAAAAGCCGTACATCACTAGCCAGTGTATGTTTTAAGAGGTTTATGTCTGTTAACAAAATGCTGTTGATTTTGCAAATATTTAAGTAGTGTGCTTGATGATCTGACTATATGTGGCCTTTTTGCTTCAGTAGAGCTCCTTATGATCCAAAAGATTTAATATACACCCAAGTGTTTGCAGAATCAGAACCTAATATTGCAAAGACTATTATCTTTTGTTTAACAATATATTCAGACACTCTTTTTACCATGGCCAAAAAAGTATGTATGGGGGGTGTGTGTGTGTGTTTGAGCAACTGCAACTGTTCTAGTTGATGTTATAGCAACCCTTCAGTTATCTATGCATTTTTTATAATACCTAGTGATTCCGTAGGCCGGCAGCCATGTTCACTATGCCTTGTATGTCTGATGCCATATTCTAACTTAACCTGTTAAATACAGCTTAAAATATTTTTATTTTATTTATTCTATTTTTACTGAAATACCCTGCATTATTATGTTTATGTATTGTCTTTATTGGATGTGCTCTTGTAACATTCTCCACTCTGTATACCATAGGTTGCCTAAAAAAAGGCAGGCTTTGTAATTATTTGTAGTCACATTTTTATTGAAGTCTGTAGAAGAATCATGTAAATCAAAGCTAATATCTTCATTTTTTTCAATGCTAGTAGTAAGTTAGAGGTAAGTATGTGTCAGTCAGTCATGCCATTAACACACTCCCTTGCAGAAGCAAGGAGATTTATATTTACAGTCAATGACTAATAGACAAAAGCCTTTCTTTTGAAATCTGCAGCGTTGGCTGTAGGTTTTATTTATGCCACTTACTGTTTCATTTAAAGGGGAGCAAGGAGGTTTGGGATATGCAAGGCTACAGAGGCTATGTACAGGGCAGTTAACTGGGAGTAACAAAAATAGTATAGAAATGGCATAGAATCCATTCACAGTAAAACGAGGTTTAGTGATACTCCTGTGCAGAGTCACCTGTACCTACAGAAATATTATACCCTTTAGTGGCAGAGGAACAAAGATTTTGGAGTACGTAATAGCTTACACCAGTTCTCTGTCACTAAGAGTTCTACATTTCTTAATTTCATTAAGCATTTCATGGATCATTTACCATAGAATCTAAAAGTGCTAGTACATCACCCATGGAAAAGAAAATGTTCTCATTTCAAGAGCCAGTATGGGCTCAGCATTTCAGCATTACCACCGAATGCATTATTCCTTTCTTGGGCATGTTAATTAACACACTGCCACAACATGCTGTCCCGTCAGCCAATGCAGGTTTGATTTAACAGCAGTAAGAAACAAGGAAACACACCACTGTTTATTAGCAGAGCCCAGTCTTACATAAAAGTACCTGACTGACAACAAAAAGGACGATTTTCCCTGCTGTTGACCACTTCTCCACATTTAAATGTAATCTGTTCTGAGAATAAATTTAGCTGCATAAAGTGATTGTCTCAACTGTTACTGCTCCATGAAACTGTGAAATTATTTTGTTCAAAGTGGTGGTTGAGGGAAGGGAAAAACTGGTGGTTTAGAGGCAATAGAAGTACAATAAAGACTTTTGTATCTGGAAAACTGAATCAACAGTTTCTAGTTGAAAATTACAAATAGACAGCTGGATTACAGAAAAATAATTACATAAGATACAGTTTTACTGTAAAAAGGCATTGAGTGTTATAGGCATCTACCTACAAGCCATCTGCAGTCCCACCATGTGATGTTCCATGCCTTCAAAGCAAGCTGCTGACCTGCCATTGAAAAATTCTCTCTGATATTCTTGGTAATACATCAAGATTCTAAGTGTTTTAACCTCCATATCGTGTCAAAAATGCAAATTCCTGAAAGCAAGATGAGGCCAGTTCTGGGACGTCTTGGCATGTATTACGTAAGTAGCCCAGAAATTCTCTTAGGAGATATGTATGTTGTTTTACAAGTAATTTTAACTTCAATAATGAATGTTACAGATCTCAATTAAAAAAAAAACAAAAACAAAAACATTTTTTAGCTGCAGAACTTCTTAAGTTTATTTTAAGCATTTAACAACCATATTGGGAAAAAAGAAAACTCCATAGTGTCCATTCTGTCTACCAACATGCAGAATCTCTTCTCCTCCTAGATGGTTTTGGAATAAAATAAGAATTTCTTTTTTTTCCAGTTCTACACATGGCATGTGTACAGGTCTAAATCTATCCTTACAAGTTTGTTCAGAAGTAAGAGTAAAGTTCACTATGTTACTGTAAGGGGTAAGGAGCATGGATTGCTCATTGGGATATGCAGAAGGTGAGAGATGTCTGTGTAGGACAGCTGGCTCAAATTAAAATGCTAAAAGAAATTTTCACTGATTCAGTGAAGCAAGGATATTTATCTGACGAACATGAGCCAGCTGTCTACACTGCTGGTGTAATATCATTCACATCCTTTCTTAAAAGGTACTGCTGATCCAGTGACACTGACTGGTGTGAATGAATAAAAAATAGAGATGTTATAACATTTTCTCTGGATGGGTCTCAATCTATTCCCATATGTCAAATCAGTTAATTTCCACACTATATTGGTGACACTCCTGGCAACACTTTTGCCAAGTATCTGAAATGGTTGCCCAGAGGAAAATTTCTCTTCTGGGCCACAGCTACCTTTGCCTTTCTATATTGCTGTGCTGTCTCTGTTTCATATTTACAAGTTCTAAGTACAAATCAGATTCGTTGTTAAAAATATCTCTGTGCCTCCCTTTATCCTCTCCTCAGATTGGAAGACAATTGTAGATATTTTACAGTTATTTCATCTTTGCTAGCAAGAGAGAGCAGCTTAGAAGCCCATGGCTGTTTCCAAAGACAGGTAACTACTCTTTGTCCAGTCATTATTCAGGTGACTTGCAGTAACATTTACAAAAATGCTGCTTTGACAGTAGCAGCTCTTTTCAACTAAGAACTGTTTATGTTAAGAAATTGATAAAAAGCAGTTATGAACTATGACAGTCTGATGTGACATTATGATGACAATTCAGTGTTTTTAGCATAAGAACATTTTATCCATTTTTCACTGTTAATATTTCAATGAACACTTAAGTAGAAACCAAGAAAGCAAGTACTAGAAAGCCTATGCAGGGGCTTTAACGTACTTGGCCACTTTCCTGTACAGAAGGTCACATCTAGTTTTAGAAATAAAAGTGAGCTAACAGGCTTACTCGGCAAGGCTTATTTTCCATGCATCAGTCCTAAGTGGAAACTCACAAAAATGGTATCTAGCACTTGTAAAGTAAAGCCACTTTAAAAAATTCAGTCTCACTTTAAAAACATCAATTTGAAACTCATTACATGTACAGATTTAGATCATGGTGGGGGGTTAGGTGTATAATTTGTCACTTTAAAGAGTGTAGCTAGAGGCTGTGGGTTTTTGACCTCACTTCCCCCACCAGTCTATCAGCCTTAGGCAGCTGAGCTCCATTCACATCAAAGTGTGATTACTGGATTAAAAGTTACTAACATGGATATTTCTACATAAATAGCCCATATTATATCTTTTCTCAAGGCCAGATTATCCTTGCATAAAGATATACTGTAATGTAAGAGTATTGATAAATATACAAGAATCTCAACCTTCTGTCAAAGGGAGGGCAAAGTCTGATGGCTCATACAGCCAAGTTGGCTTGACCATTTTTGACCAGGGTGGTGGAAATACCCAACCACTTGGATATCCAACCACCTGTGCTCCAGTCTGGCCATGAAAGCAATGGTAAGTTGATACCCTGGGCTTGTTTCCTTACAGCCTTTCATATGGTGTTATCGGTGGAGGCAAAGTGATGTTTGGGGGCTTCAGTAAACCCTGTTCCGTTCTGCACATGCCTTTCAAGCAGGTGTCTGTCTCTTACACACCTTGCCCAGAGGTGACAGATGAGATGTGCACTCAGGCACTTTCCACTGGGCTGTGGGGGAATCAGGGTTCACATATTTCTTCAGCTGAACACAGCTGTCTATTTGGGGTGCATTTTTTTGCTGTATGTTACTGACTGCTTTCGTTTGGCGTGCATTTTTTTGTTGTATATTACTGACTACGTTTTTCTGGTGCACATTCTTCTGTTGTATGTTACTGACTACTTTTTTTCGGTGTGCAGTCTTTTGTTGTATGTTACTGGCTGCTTTTGTTCGGTGCACATTCTTCTGTGGTGTGTTACTGGCTGCCTTTTTTCGGTGTACAGTCTTCTGTGGTGTGTTACAGGCTGCTTTTTTTCGCTTTTCTTGTATGTTACTGGCTGCTTTTGTGTGGCACACATGTTTTTCCTGTATGTTACTGGCTGGTTTTGTGCGGCACATGCACACATGCTTTTCTTGTATCTTACTGGCTGCTTTAGACACAGAAACTTCATCCTTAACATTAGCTCCAGTTTGGCAGTGAAGGCGCTTTGCAGCTTTTGGCTTACTATCACTAGCAGTAACCTTACGTCTTTGTCGTTTTACTTTCTGCTTTTTCACCTCTTCTTTTGGTTTTTCTTCAACAATGCCATCTAGTAGTCCTGCTGATGCAGCAGAATCCAAAATATCTTTAGCAGACACCTTTTTAGAAGTATTTTTCTGAAAATTATAAAGGAAACAACAAGGAATCTAAGCCACAGTACAGAGCTCCTCAGAATTTACTCCAAGAGAAAAAGACAACAGAATCTAGCATAAGGACTTAAGTCACATGTAATAAATGCTAACCAAACTATTTATTCACAAAATTAAGAACTTGACTTGCGTAAAGAGGTACTGGAGCATTTGCTCTTCAGAGACTTTCTTCTCTAGTGATCCAAAGAGGGGAAACTCAATTCTGGGCTCTGTAATGTGTGTCTGACTTGTGTTTAAAACCAGCTGGTCACCAAACCCCACACAGTAGCTCACTCAGTCCCCCACCAGCAGGATCAGGGAAAGAACTGGAAGAGTAAAGCTAGGGAACTCCTGGTTTAAGATAAAGACAGTGGTTCATTGAGAAGACAACTGCCATAACTGCAAATATCCCCCACTTCCTCCTCCTTCCCCCCCACTTTATACAGTAAGCACGATGTCACATGGTCTGGAACATCCCTTTGGTTGGTTTTGGTGACCTGTCCTGGCTGTGTCTCCTCCCAGCCTCCCACCTACCCCCAGTTCCCTCACCGGCGTGGCCGTATGAAAAGCAGAAAGGGCCTCGGCTCTGGGTAAGCCCTGCTCAGCAGTAACAAAAACATCTCTGTGCTATCAACCCTGTGTTCAGCACAAATCCAAAACACAGCCCCACACCAGTCCCTGGGAGGAAAATTAACTCTACCCCAGCCAAAACCAGTGCACTCCCACACTGACCTGCTCTGTAATGTGTCTGTAAGAACATACATATCCATTACATGTGTGTGTATGAGAGAAATAGTTAGTAAAATACAGAAGTGCCAGTAACATTAAACATGAATAATTTTCACAGTAATGAAAGTTCTTGCTCATAATACATAAGTAAGGAACTCTCAAACTAGGAACCAGGTCAACATCCAAGTATATAAAGAGAAACCATGGGAAAGAAACTATTTACAACTAGCTAAGAAGGTTTCTATAAAAAAGGAATTTCAGTTTAAATTATAAGTACATGTTTTCTACTTTGTGGAAATTGTTCATTTCCTGAATCACCTAAAAAATTGGCTATTGGAGAAATTGCTTCTTTTGTATTAGAATCTGACCCCAAAAAATTACTTGAATTAACTACCTGCAACAAAAGTATTTGCTTCTCTGGAGAGAGACAATATGGTAGAGATACACATAGCATGATTTACTAAAACTCAGACTAAATTAAAAATATTTAATTTTGTAAAGAAGGAGATGAATAATACGTAACTTGAAAGGTGTTTTATATGTAGTTCTCTTACTCTTAATAAAATCTTCTAACTTCCCCCAAGAGGCAAGCTTCTTTCAAGCACTTTAATCACAGTATGACAGAAAATGGTACAAATAACCAAGTAAGATCTCCTATCTTTAATTTGCAATGAAATTCTAATTAGTTCCTCCCCACACCCTTTCCTCTTTTGGTGGAAAACATCTATGCTTTTTCAAGGCAAGAAGAAAATGTTGCTGCTCAGAGATGCAAACTAGCCCTTAAAGGCCTTTCCTCAGTAATCATGCCTTTTTCCTTTACTCAGCAAAAGCCCCCCGCCTTTCAAGCCAGATTTGCATACGCCTTAGTTTGGGAAGGAACCATATTCATACATATTTTATTCAAATTACAACAGCATCACCCACAGGGATTAAGATTTCATCTGCTTGGATACTGGAAAATCTTGGTAATTTATGTAACAAATACATTTACTAGACACACCATTTATCATGAATCTAATCAAGCTGTGTATTTCATTCCAAAGTGTGATAACAGCAATATATTTCCTCTAGATGTTCTGCACTAACTTGGATGAAGGGCCTGCTCTGACCATGAACAGCTCCAGAAGAACAGGCACACATTGTAAAGCTCTGCTCAACATAAAACTCCAGAAGCAGTACATTTCAACTGCTCACCTGTCCTTTGGTTTTAAGACAACTAAAGAGCAGCCAGGAATTTTATTTCAAACATTCCATTTCATTTATTCTTTTGTGGAAAACTGCATCTTCATCTTCTGTGAAGTGATTTTAAATGGTTATTTTCATAGCTTACCTCTCTCTCTAGAACAGCTAGAAAACAACCACTGGAAATTTCTGATGGCTCTATTTTGAAAAACATTTCAGTGGAAGTCTCTGAATTGGAGCAAGTAGCAAAACCAGAAGGAATAAGCCTGTAAAAAAGAAATGGAAGGCTAGAAAACAATATTTAAGAATATAAAATGAAATAAGCAAGGATACATTAGAAAAACATAATTAGAAGTAATTTTCAAATTCTGTTTTTCAATAACATAGCTTTATCTTAATTTTAAAAAACTGCAATTCAAGAAAGGCATGAGAATTCCTCTTTTTAGAATTAATTGGGTCTTTTCCATTTTTCTTTTAGTAATTCCTTTTTTTTCCCCCAGTTATTAAGTATATTAATCACCAGATAATAAATACATATTAAGACAATAAAAAACTATGTTCTTTCTGAGGTGTTCAATTATTGAGATATCAAGTTGTCCATGAAGTTGGGGAATGATCTGAAAACACTAAGCAGCTTGCAGAAATTGTAGCGGTGTTGACTTTGAGTTACATGTGCTCATAATAAAAAAATATATCTACCTAAGCTAAAAATCTTACACTAGCAAACTTTCCTATTTGTTCTAATTGAGTGCTGTTTCTCCAGTTTTACAGTTTTGCAGTGCATCAGTGGGGAGGGAAGAACTAGCATCTTCTCCTGTCCTTGTATTCCAGGAATGCTTGGTTGTTACAAAGCAGTCTCAAGGTTTTGGCTCATAAGGCTGGCAAACTAGTACTAAGCTGCCTCAGTACTGAAAAACACTATCAAAATGTCCTCTTGGAATTATAACCCCCTCCTCTTCACTGAGGACTGTAAGACAGAGTCCTACTCCTTAGTGCTCCACTAACCCAAATAAAGAGCTTTATTCAAAGATGGCTACAGAGAAAAGTATTCAATATTTGAAAGCAATATCCTGATTTGGCTGGCTAGTTCATCCTTCATGGGAAGTCTGCAAAATTGGTTTTTCCCAAGTTCTCACCACAATCTGGATTTTTTCTATGTTCCTTGGAACTTGATAAAACAGGCCACAAGGCTCACATCCTCCTTGCATTACTAAATAAAACTTATGTCTTATTTAGATTTTTGATTTTATATCAGTTTATTCAATACAAAAAAACCCCAGTGATAATCGTCTATTGATGTATATAAGTTATTGTTCACCTTCAATGACCCTGAAAAATTATGCAGAAATTAACTGAAATTTGATACACCAAAGAGAAATGCATGAGTGATTGAGACTCCTCTCTATAGACACCTGTTTGCCATGTGTACCCTTACTTTAGGTAAAGCTGTTGCTATAAACTGTCATATCCTGAAGGGAAGCTCAGCTTAGCCAGTTTGAAATTACCCTCAAAACTGCACAGCCCTAAGACCAGCTGTGTGACCCCAAAACTCCAACAGAGCCTGATTTTGTTCAGCACCACTTCAGTACTGCAGAGTAATTCTGAAAAATAAAAGGCACATTTGTTGTAAGAGTTTCCTGAAAGCCCTCAGTTTTCTTGGAAAAGGGAATTAATATTCAGTAGATCTTTGATCATACAAGAAGTTTTATTATGATTTGTCTCTCAAAGACACTACTATGAACATGGGGCTAGTAACTCTGCGACAGCCTTTCATTCTATACTGCACTATTTTAGTCAAATATGTTCTCCAATTAATTCTAAGGAAAGTGTAAAAGGAATTTTTATAAGTAGTACATGCATCTTAAATGGTCTGAGCTTTCATCCTAAGCATAATAACTCCAGAAGTTTTATTTATGGTGTTCTATTACTGCTCTGTTCATGCTGGTTACCAGCATCTTTATTGCAGCAAGGACTATGATGAAACATACAGGACACTGCATGACACTGAAGGAGAAACTGAATCTGAAATTTTCATTTATGAAGCTCAATCAATCTTCAGTCACAAATTTGCTCAGGTCTGAAAAAATCCTAATGTCCTTATTGTCCTTATTTATCATCCTTTTCTTACCATCCAAGATTGCATTTTTGAAAGTGTAAGTATAATTTGGAGGTTTGACAAGATTCATGATGCTTCTGCAAAACAGTGAACAGATTTTGGGTTGGCTTTTTGGGAAGGGGAGGTATTTTACACAAGGGGAAATTTTTATAAAATAATTAAAGCTCCAGGAAATTTTTGTAAATAAAAATTCTTTCATATTTTATGAATTTACATATTATTTGTGTTCAACTAATTTGGAGACCATTACATTCCAAGGTCCCCCAAGTTCTCCCCACAGAGTAATAGCTGCACAGAGGTCAAGACAAACTCCAGACATTTTCAAATTCTGAAGGAAAACACAAGCAAGAGTTCATAAATGCTTTTGGTCCAGTACACCATCATTGGCAAGACATATCCTGAGTTTATCCCACTTAATGTAAAAAAAATCAAGCAAGCTGCTATTTTGTATCAGTGAATTTCAAGAAATATGCACTTTGCACTGTGTCTTATGAATAACATACAACTTTCAAACATTCTTTGGGGCGGCCAAAATTAGTATTTACCATTTTAATCATGCTAAATTTAATTACAGTGGATATCTTGAGCCACAGTACCTTTGCCTTTGATAGCCAGGCTATTAACATCATCTACAACAATCTAAGGTAATATAAAATCTAAAAATTGAGTATGATTTTGCTGTGCTTTTTACAACATAAACTCTTTTAAACCTCCATCCTGTAATCCAGTATTGTATCTATGAGCAAGTGAGTGCCAACTGTTTGCATTTACCTATTGTGACAAAGGAAAATCCAGAAAATATCCATCAGTCTTTTAACTATTTCTCTGGCTGACAGGGGTGATAGTCAACAGGTTATAACTACATAAGAAATATACAGCATACTTACTTTTTTAATAAATATTTGTATTTGCCATGATTGTACAGGATGATCTCTTACTGTAACCTGTCCTTTCCAGAAGTCATTCATCTGAATATAGTGATGAGCAATCCTACAGCAAGGGTTCTTATTCTTCTGTATTATTCTTACAATTTAAGATTTAATTTCTTTTTCCTTTAAAATTGTTTATTCTACATCAGAAGCTGAGAGCGTGCTAGCAAGTTACCTGACTTCGAGTCTCCATTTTATTTTAAACTACTTTTATTGTCTGAATACTGATACAACAATAGCAATAGCTCTATCTGAAGAATGTTATTTCCAATCAGTGATGCTTTCCTCCCATCTTAATTTCAGATGAACAAAAACATTACATGAAAAAGTCAACAGAATACTGCTAAGTACTCTCATAAACAGAAAGAATGGCATAACAGGCAGGAAAGGCTATTTTAATTTCATGCAGAATACATATCAGTCTAGGATAAGAATTATGTTACAATTTAAAGTCATCTTTTAATTTTTCCATAGATGAAACTACTCATTCTGTACCTATATTGCCGTGCTTTATTTCCCTCCACTCCAGATTCCAGTGCTTTTTTCACGACTAGTTCATTTTCTTCTGGGTAAACTGAACAAGTGCAGTAAACAATAGCTCGTACTTTGTTAACTACAAATCAAAACAGAACAAATTTTTTACTCTTCAGATTCTTCATACAAACAGTGGCTTGGTAAGGATCAAAAGCATCATAAAAATTATGTCACCCAGTACAAATATCCTCCTTATCTCTAGTGTTCTTAAATAATTTAAGTATTTTCAAATATTGCAGATTTCAGCACAATGTCAAAGCTGTCTCCAGTCTTTTCACACGGCTACCAAAGGAGAGAGGAAAAAAGTGGCAGCATGCAGATGGAGTCAGACTACAGTTGCAGAATTTCCAAAGCAGAGTATGAGTAAGCCATAAGACAGTTCTCTACACAATACTGAAGAACACTGCATTAATGTCTAGTGGACACTAGACACAGAAAAACCTTCAGGGAGGAAATCATTATTCAGGGGGTTTGGTTACATGCTTATTGTTAATTAATAGAGTAACCAGTGTAATTTAAACCATATTAAAACTGGTGATAGTACAGTGGAATTGATAGTGTGAAGTCTTCCCAGAAATTGGGGAACTAGCACACTTACATTTCAGTGCATGAATCAACTCGTTAAGATGGCTCTCAGCAAGAATACTGAGTTTATCCTCAGACACAAATCCCTGGAAAAGGTCTTGTAGCAATCCTGCATCTAAAAGCAGAGTAGTAAATTTAGTCTTCCAAGGTGTATTAGTGTCTGAAAATTCAGTTGTTTGCAGAAGCAGACATGGTTGTTACTGGTGCAGTGGGAAGGTAGGTTTTACAAATTAGAATACCAAGGAGTGCCTGATTTATTTGCTTTATTTCTTTACCTGTAATTCATGGTGCCTCTTATTTGCTTCTAGTTAATGAAAATTGTACAGTGAAAGGACTTATACAAACAGTCAAGGAATGTAATCAAATGGAAAATTATATACATGTTGGTATCTTGAAATAAATTTTCTGCCGATGGTCTTTTCACTTAAAAAAAAAGCTATACACACTGTGCTCCCCAGAATAACCCTCAAACTTACATACTATCCACCTGAAGCAGTCACAGAATTATGCAAGTTAATATATATGCTTTACTGTAATTGAAATAAGGAAGGTTTTTTAAATAAAATTACACAATTTCTTGGAGCACCTACACTGTCTAGACCACAATACTTTATAATCTATTTCTACCAGAAAGCATGAGCTAGATATTGCATCAAAGGTTACCTCTGTGTTCACTTAAAATAAACTCCACTGGATTGCCAACACCCAGTCCAGAGCATTGTGGTAGCAGCAAAATAACTTTTGCCTTTCCAAGTCTTCGGTCTGTTGGTTCAAGCTCAGTAAAGTCTTCATGCAACAACTGAATATCTGAAAAACGGGAAAAACTCAATAGCTACAGGCTGCAAGCAAGCCTGCCTACAGGGGATACAGGTGAAGAGACTCTGGTATTACACAATTCAACAGAGCTAGAGCCTGCTAGATTCAGATCCTCCCAAATATGGCCTATGGATTTCAAACAGATTGAAGGGCTGCATCTTCCACTGAAAAGACAGTTAATGGGGTTGCAGTCTTACTGCATTCTGTCCTAATTGCATCCTCTGGGTAAACTGGACAAGTGCATGTGTTTTGCATTAACACTTTCAGACAGCTGGAAACCAGACTTAAAGCAACAGCCCAAACACCAAAAGTTCCCAGCTACCAGCTACACCAACTGCAACTTCAATGGAAAAATTCACAGACATTTCAGGAGCTTGCATCTATGATATGATTAGACTGCAATGGATATGACTGTAGCTGAAGAGCTATCAGCTCACCTTGTGACAAAAACAGTTGTTACTGCCATCCCCAAGTCTCCAAAGAAGGGATCTCTGAATTCTGATAGAATTAGTCCATATTTACAGATATCACAAATATCTGTATTACAATACTTTTTGCATACCAACTGTTTTAGCACCTACTTTCACATCCCATATGACTGAAACTGTTCCTCAGTTCCTCTTCTTTTGCTGAAGATTTCACACCACAAACAAAAATTGTGGACATGCTGTGATTTGTCAGCACTGACATATGGGCAATGGTCAGATGGGAACCTACGTGAGCCACTATAATGTCACCACCTTCACTCAACAGTGCCTGTGCAGAGTGTACAGCAAGGCTGCGAGACTTATCCTACAAAACAATGACACAAAAATTAAGTATGACCAACTATTTTGGTTTCTAAGAATGCCAACCTTCTTTTCCAAATTAGGAAAGTATTTCATTGTTTTCATAGCATATGGGAAAGAAGGGAGGGAAAAAACTAATCAGGGCTATCTGATAATACAGAATTAAATTAAGTACAAAACAAGCCATCACTCAATAAATTTAAATAACTTAATTCTAAATAATACATAAAAAAGCATAATATCTATAGGTGAAAAGAAAGTACTATCATCCCCATAAGGAGGAACTCCTAGCAACACCCTGTTCCAGAAAAGACAAACAGGCCACAATTCAGGCAGAATTCATCCTCTGAGGCAGCTTAACAGAGAAATGCAAAACTCTTCACATAGCTCTTGGTGACAATTACAGGAGAAAAGTTACCCTTGTAGATCAAAGATCAATATTCTGCTGAAATCTGAACAACAGAGAGGTAGATTGGAATGCAGAAAACACAGGGACCACTCCACAAGAGTAAATGCTCTTGTACCAACGGTGATAAAGAGAAAACTTTATGAAATTACTTTAAAAGGAATGAAGATACTGACAACAGATACCAGGTCTTGCACCAAATTTTACAAACTGATGATAAATGGAAAGGGAAAAAACGAAAGTGCTAAGCCTTCAAGTTCACATCATTGTCTATGTACACACAGCATTCAAGCACCACCTACTTCACCACAGAGATCGAGGTTTTGATGGTTTTATCTACTTCTTTTGAATACTTTTAAATAGTAATGCTCAGAATTTGTTCCTATTACCCTATAGGGCTCTCATGGATAGTTTTTTTCTGTAAGTACTCTAGTAAAAATCTACATACTGAAATGTATTGAATATTTAATCCCGTTTTAAGTTGGGCAATACATTTTGAGGGTAAAGTTTTCAGACAATGCTAAGCATCTAGTGAAAATGCTGGTTGAAATATTTCTGCTAGGCACTCAAGAATCATCAGACAGCTCAGCTAATTTGTGGTTGTGCTGTTGCATGGTTACTGCAAACCACCAGTCTGCAAAAGAAACCTCCCACCAAACTTCACTGGGGAGTCTAATGATGGCAAGTCAGGAAAAAGACTAGTGGGAGATATGGAGATCTAGGAACCACATGGCACAAAATACAAAGAAGTGGGATCCTTCCATCATAAACATGCATTTGAAGAGGAAGAAATATTACAATATCATACCACTATCTACTAACTAGGGGAAAGCATATGGAGTTATATTGAAACTTTCCTCACATTTTCAGAAGCGACACTGCCTCTTCTGACCACTTCTTATATTTAGTTCAACAGCTCTGTGATTAAATTTAAAACATTGTACTAACTTAATTGTAGCCAACCAATTATAAGCACTGACATTTGTATGCTAAATTAAGTGGATCAGTTTGTAACCTTCTAATTATTACAAATGTCCAAAACCTTATGAGAGTTCATTGCTGCCTTATTTAATAGAATCGTCACACAATACACAACCTCTTTCTAATGCAAAGCAATTACTTCAATTTGCAGATCATCTGACTCAAGGCTGAACATTAACTCACCTGCAGTAATAGTTTGCAATCTGCAAAAAGATCTAAATTAAGCAGTTCTTCTCTAAGAGAGGAAGGAAAAACCAATACATCATGGCAATGTTGGTCCACAGCAAATGTGTAATGGTCAAAGTCTGAGACAGATTCAACCTTTGTGAGTCCCTTCATCTCCAAATCTTTGATAATGTCTTCAAGGCTGTTAACATACAAGTCTGACCATTAAATATACAAGAGTTACTTAAGCAACATAGTTCACGCTGATTATATGAATTTTTTACTTCTGTCAGTGTGCATGTATATATGTGCCTATATATATAGGTATAAAATGCCATATTGTCAAATGCAGGAGGGAAACTTACTCTACATTAGGCATGTAAATTCTGGTTTGAAACAATTAAGTTAATAAGTCTGATAAAATAAATTAAGAAAGAGGTATGTGTCTCCAGAGGATGATTTAAAGTATCAAAACAGAATTGTCCATGTGCTCAAGAGGCACTGTAGTAAACTTACTGTTGGAATATTTCTGTTCTTTCAATTGCTTTCAGTCTAGCCCAAATCACCATTAATTTTAATGGCTGATAACTGAAAGAATCCTTGTGTAAATGCAATGAAGGCATAACTGCTGAGGTTAGCAATTCAAATATCATAAAGATTTAAATGTAAATACAGTAAGAGATGTTTGTTGAAATGCTATTTCAGACACACCATAAGTTTATACAGTACATTAAACATGGGATGAATGCAGCAGCTTTTATTTCAGTCTTATTTAAGGGTTCCAAAGTAAGATACATTTTCCTGAAGAGCCTATCACCTAAGCACCGAACATTGGTCCAGGACAAGAGCAGTAAAACAAAATTCTTGAAAACATTACAAAAGGGATTACCTGTCTATAACAGGATAATCTGGTGTGGTTCATGTATCAGTTAGTACAGAACTGGGAACACTAGTGTTACAAATATCATAGCCTCCAGAATACAGGGATTTTAAATAGTGTATTTTAATTTCAAGTTTACACTATCCTTATTGAACAAACAGCAGGTTTAAGTATTGTGTCTTAACACCCTTTGCCAAGATTATGGTTTACACTAATACACCTGCTTTTAAAGGCATTTTCTCTTATTTTTTGTCACCAGGTTAACTCACCTATTCTTTTTTCTAACTTTATTTCCTCATTTATTTGGTGAAAGACCAACACAAGCAACAGAATAGTAAGAACTGTTTCAAGACCTTTTTACAGTGTGTAAATACCACTACTGCAATATAAAAAAACTACAAAAAAATATAATGCCATAGCACTAGCAGAATTTCCTGTAAGCATTTTAAATTACTGGTAATAGTATGACCTGGAAATTCTAAAACAAGTATGTAGCAAACTATATCACTTCATGTGTAAAAACATCAATATCAGGTGATACTTTAAAGACCTTACCTGATTTTAAATGTGTTTATCCAACCACAGACAGGTAAAGCAGAAGCTCTTTGTTCCTGCTTCCATATGGTTTCTGGTACAAAGTATTCAATGGAAAGAGCATCATGTTTGATGCGACATCGTGCTAGTGCAGCTGCCAATTTGATTCTACAACTATAAAAACACAGTCACAAGTTTAGTAAGTTTTATAAATGTTTTCATCAGCTATTAGCATATAATATTTCTGTTACGATGCCATCTTGCTCAGAAACCAAATCCAAAAGGGACACCTCATTCTGCAAGCTGCAACAAAAAACAGAGTTACAGAACACTTTCTACCCCAGACAACAGCAGATGCAAGGTGGTAGTCAATAGCTAAGATTATTTTTTTTAAAAGCACATGGGACTGGAATTACGACTGGTGACTCTCAAAACCATCCATTTTCCCAGACAGCTAAAAAAAATCTCAGTATATTTTGGAACTGCAATGTATGGAATACAACCATCAGATTTATTTCCATATTTGAAAATGTAAGTACATATATGTGCAGAATGAGCATTTGATGAAAACTGACCTCTAAACATGTACAGAAACAATACAAGTATGTGGTAAGCAGGAGTCACTTTTATTATTATTACACGAAAATGTCAGAGAAAATATTTCCAGCGTTTTCTTCCCACAAGCTTCATACACACTCCTGATACAGAATAATTCAAAATAAATAAATATTGCAGGTGAACTACTTCAGTTCTATTACTTACTGCCCTCTAGGAATACCTTGCAGTTAAAGAGATTCGTTAACTTTTGGGGCCATTTTAAATCCAGCAGCTACACAGTTTTGTCTAATAAATGCCTTTTGAGTTCATCAACTGACTGATGGAAGAAATAATACATATTAAAATGTTTATTTTATGTATTCCGGTTTTTGTTCTAATTATTTAAAATAATAAATATTTAACAAAGTTTCATAGTAGAAGTGCTGCTAAACAGCCAGATGTTATTCCATTCCATGACCTCTTGAATCTATCACACTTGCATTTATGAATATTTACTGAATATTTAATTTCTTTGCTAGAACTGTATAAAAAAAAGTTTCAACAATGCCAAATAAGATAAGATGCCTGCAAAATAATCCACAATATAAGGATGGTTTCTTATCTGTATTTTTCATAACTATATAAATATGAAAGTTTACCTCCAAACTAGGCTCTCTTAAAAAAAAATAAATAAAAGCCCACAAAATTTTAGGATGAAAGACATGTTTAATAATTACTTTTAAATGGCACTGATTATACAAATCTTCATTTTTGCTATTACATATCAACAAAAAATAGCTCTTTGCACATATACCTGTATAAATATTGCCCTACTTCCTGAACTTCTGCTATAAGCTCCTCTTCGTCAAAAACTTTTCGTTCTTGAAACTTTCGGTCTTGTAGGTCATAAAGCATCACAACAAGCAAGCTGGTTAGCTCATCTGGCTGCAAGAGAAAAGCAACTGGATGGAGAAAGTGACCCAAAGCATGCCTTACTTCTGCAAAAAGATCCATCTCAAACAGCAGTCTCCCATGTAAAAGGCATTAAAAACCCTTAAATGCTTACTTTTAAGAATATGAAAGTAATTACTTGTGGAGAGTTAATAAAACACTTCTTTAAGAAATATTTTTTTAAATACTCAAATACACAACTTGGAAGTTATTTAGATTATCAAAATTAAAAACATTCTTCATGCACACAGATAAAATACTGTATCTTAACTTACAATGTTATCAGAATTGAAACTTTGAAATTATTTTCTCTTCATAAAGTAGTTTGTTAAATAGCTACGCCCACAAAAACTTCTTGTCTATCAATTCCTCTCTTGTGGGATTCTTCCATATGTAGCAACTGATATACTCAGTTATAATAACCCTTCTGCTTTGGGGATATATATAAAAAAATCTCCTTTCTCTGTCTAAATGTTTAAAACAGGGAGCATCTCCTGCTTAAGGACAATAATTACTGCACTTCACTTACCACTGTCTACTTCTTTACATTAAATTCTTTAGTTATTATACCTTCTAAAATTCTCACCTTCCCACAAATATGACCAAAATTAATTAGAAAACTCAAGTTATTAGGGAAATACCACCAAACACAAAATGTACAAGGAAGTAAGCATGAAAGTCTTACTTTTGCAAAAATGAGGCAAAGATAAAAGTGTTAGATCATTGCCTGCTCACATCAATCTCCATAAACAGTATCAGCTCAAGTTTATCTTGCAATTTTCAAAGTCATCAAAGACAAAACTGGAAGGAACAGCAGAATGTTCTGCCAGCTCTAGAATTTCTTTCCATGTCAAAGCAGGAAAGCATGTTGAGAGAGTAAACTGGATCAGTTTTTGCAAGTACAATATTTGTATACAGTACCATTTGCTCAGGAAATGAAACATGAGGTCAAAGCATTTTTTTGTCTGATGGGGTTCACTCCACATTTTCCAGCTCCCAAGGACAGGAAGGAAACATTTTTTTCCCTGCTCACAAGGGGATACAGCTGGGAAGGAAAGCACATGGACATGGACAATATCACTGAGCAAGTACTATGCTGCAGTGAAGTTCATGGCTCACTCTCCCACCGTGTTTCTTTGAAGGTTTTGAGTCCCAGCAATAAGGTGCAACAGAATCTCACAACATACTTTAGAGACAGATGCTTTACACAACTATGTAAAAAGGTCAGCAATATTTCAGTCGAAGGCAGTCATGTTGTAGAATCCTCAGAAAATACACTAATGACATCAACACAGAAAATAAAAATTCCTCACAAAAATGTACACTTACTATTGAGTAGCATGGGTAAGCACTACTATCTAACAAGATTTGTTCAAGAAGATCTTGATCTGTAAAAAAGCAAAAATGTTGACAACTTCTGCCACTATCTACAAGATTCTATGGAAGTAAACCTTGTAAGTCACTGAATTGTAATTTTAAACATAATGAAAATTGAGGGCAAATTCAATCACCAACATAGCAAGGCTATGTAATTAATTGACATGAAAAATAGTAAGTTTTAAACGTTTGATTTCACAAATGCAAATAACACTTAGCTTTATTTAAAGATTTGAGGGATATGAGTAGTCTAGTAAATGCAAATATTCATCCATAATTAGGATCCAAAAAGAACCACTGAGATGAGCTCAGCTGGTCAGAGCAAGGGGCTAACAACACCAAGGATGTGTGTTCAATCCCCTTATGGGCCATTCCTGATGATCCTTCTGGGTGCCTTCCAATTCAGAATACTCTATGAACCTGTGATAACTTGCAGTTTAACAAAAATTTCCTCAGATCTCTGCTGCCAGGCAGACACTGAACATTTGTTTTTCCATGTTTTCTCTGCTGCATCCTTTCTGTTGACAATTCTTGGGCAAGTTTTGCACTTACATTTTAGAGCATTGAAAGCCAGTTCATAAGACAGACGCCTGGAATGCTCATCTTTAAAAGCCATCATGGGGGATTCTGAGTTATCACCATACCGCACCAGCATTCTATCCTTACTCTTTTCAGTATGAATGCCTTGAAATATCTTAGCTGCATTGATGTATATGGAGTCAGGATAGCCATTCTTCTCAAGCTCAGTCACTGTTCTTTTTTCAGCAGATCTTTTTTCATCTGAAATTTTCATTTCACTCAAGTCTGAAGTACAATTTACAACAACCTCAAGTGAAGACACCAAATTACTTTCAGAATCTGGCATTGTTCCAGTTGCTAACTGTGTAAGTATAAGTCACAATCCTGCTGCCTCTGCAAAAAAAGCAAAGTTTGTATTGAATCATGAAATTTACTTTCACTAAAATACACTTTTCCATCTTTTTAGGGTTTTCAATAGAATTTATTTTCTTTTTGAGGCTCTAATCTTGCAAATATGCATATATGTGTATAATCTATACTTCTATTCATCTATCATCTTATACATCATAGAGAAGTACTTATAAGAGTTTTCTTACATTATTTGTTTTCACCAATGCATATGCAAAGACTGGTTACTTTTTTCAAAGAGGCCAGTCCTTTACAATCATTGGTCCTTTATACACAGAAATCTGATTCTCTGTGTCTAATAAGAAATATTACTATTGCAGACAGAATAGTATCTCTTACTAGGCATTCTTCTTAAATAAAGAAGACACAAAAATTTCAAAGCAGACACCATGTCTTCCAAAGAAGAACCATCTTGAAAAGAGTTGCAGTAATTTCCAAATGTTTGTCCACTAAACTGCATATCTGTTCTTAAAAGTGGAGAACAGACATCACCTAAATGTTAATGTATTTAACACATTACCTAAACAGCATAATTTTAAATGCAGGAAATCCATTCTGAGAGTCTCTTGAGGTATTATCCAACTCTCCACAATCTCATGTGCATGTCTTAAATTTTCTATACATCTTACATAAACAGTAAAATAAAAATTGCCTTCACCAGAGGTGGAATAGGGCTTCAAAAGCATGAAAAAGTCCCAGTGTTAGTTGAATGCAAAAATATGATAAAGCTCCACATAAAGCATACCTAAAGTATTGAATTTACCTTACTTACTCAGGTTGTTATTACATGCATTTATGATAATGCCTGGAGTTGCAGAAGTCAGATTAAATGTTCAGAAGTGGGTTAAGCCAGAAAAAATTTAAACACAGAATAAAGATTAAATAAAGAAAATCAAATTTGTCTTCCTGACTGGGGAAGAGTAATACAAGAGAACTGTGTGGAATTTAGCAGCTATAGCACAAAAAGCTAGGCATGGATCTAGGCACTGCTGCCAAAGAGTCCTAGATATTTCAGGATTAATAGTACAAAAGAGCAAAATTTGGAGGGGGGGGGTGTGCCAGTCTAAAAATCAAAAAAAGAAGGTGCTACTCTGATCAAATTGAAAGGATCTTCTGTTTTGCTACATAATTTAGTTCAGTACAACAATTATCAAGCTTTTTTCCCTCTCCAATCCCCAGCATCACAAAGGATAAAATGCACACCTCTTCTCCCCAGTTCAGACATACTTGCTCAGCATCCTATTCTCTGCTCTCCTTTCCTGCCTCTCATCACAAAAAAGCCATAATGGCAATAGCAGCACATGGGGGTGGAGGGGCAAGGGGGGAACACAAACTTTTGCTTCTCCAGCAGGCAGCCATGAAATGCTCCATGCTGAGCCAGCATTCCCCCATTCAAACTCCCTTTCCCAAACACAGGTGACACTCAGCCCATCACCCCCCTCTCCAAGACCAGCACAAGTCAGTGTCTGACAAGCTCAGCACACTCCAGACAATGGACCAGTGTGGTTTCCTGAATTCTGGCAACTCATCTGGAGGAGGACACATCTCATTCTCCTTACCCAGGATTTGCTCTCCAAGACTGAGAACTGCTAACCCTGTAGAAGCAACTTTTACTGTTACTTTATAGAAGCGTCAGACAGCTTCCTCTTGCAGGAGTTAAGCTCCAGCTTCCCTATTGTTAGATGCAGCAGTGATGGATCCATGAAGCAAACATAGATTTATTTTATGAAGCCATATTGAAACAGAACACCCAGTGCTATCACTTTATTCTTCACCAGAATAAAGCACCAGATCACCTAAACCAAATTGAAACACTTGTGCTTAGAAAGGAAAAAAAAACCATAAATGCTTTCATGATCTTTTACTCCAACTTGACCAGCAAACCTACGTATGATTTCACAGAAACATGGACACCATCTCAGGGACCTGAAACTCAAACCTCTTCTCCAGGTATATGTAAATATTTCATTTTAGAATATGTAACAAGTGAACTATGTCTGCGGTGTAAGGACTTTGAAGATTTGTAGACTTCCCAATTACTCTTTGTGACTTCTTTGCCAAAGCCCTTTTTGCTGAGACATAAGACACACTGCTATTAGGATGATTTTATTAATGTACTTCCCCCAAAGACAAATGCCATCCTAATAAGATGAGATGCCAGTGTTCTGCCCTGTACAGACACACTGCATGTTTGCAACACTGCAAATCACAGTCTGAATTACTGAACACTGTGCCAAGCAGAGGACACCAAGCTGGATTAAAAACAAAGCTCAGCTGGGAAAAAGAGCTTCCCATACAAGAGAGAAAAGATCCTGCCTTTGTGTTTGTGGATCTCATGCAGATTATTCAGTTGACAGGGAAAAAAATCACTCAAGGTGTCAAGGAAGCCATCATTCTCATAAAACAGAATGGTCTTCAAAGTTCAGGTTGGACTACACTGCTTTACAGCCAGGCAGTGTGGGGTAGGAGGCCTAAAGGCACTCACATTTTTTCCCACTTCTTTTTTTCCAAATATTGACTCAATAAACTCAAGCAAATAGAATTATGACATTTATTTACTGCACAGCATAGCAAGTGATTTACACACACACAC
>JACBWW010000020.1:13595071-13619019 GCA_020086605.1 Lanius collurio | reverse complement strand
GGCACCGGGGCTGCAGTACCGCCGGCCGGGCACGGCACCGGGGCCGCAGCAGCACCACCGGCCGCAGAGCTGGGCCTGGCAGCCGGGCTCCATCCCCAGGGGCCAGGCCGATCCTCTCCCGCCCCGCGGCGTCCACCGGGAGGCACAGGACGCCGTGGCAACGGCACGCCCGGGAGTTGTGGCGGAGAAGTGCTTCCAGAGGTTTCCCTGAACGGACCTTTAAGAAAATGCCTTCGCGGCAGCGAGAGCTGCTCTCACGCTCCTTTTGTAGCTGTGGTTTGGTTTGGTTTTTTTTTTTTAAGAGACCCTTTTGTTAAAAAAAGTCCAAACAGCATTAATTCTCGCAAACTCCATGAGCACGTTTACCGCGAAGCGTTGCCGACACTCCCATGTTCCTAACAGCATCGAAACGCCACCACTGACAGGACTGGAAACCCCCAAGTACAGGAATAGCCCCAGATAAGGTGCTGGGTTTTCACTTGCACTTGAAATTAGCAGCGTGATCTTGTAATGTTTTTAGCTGTCTCAGCCTCTGCTTTTATTCAGAGTTAGAGAACATAATTGGAACATTATTTAAAGTTGTTTTCAGATTTATTTTTTTAAAAAGGGAAAAAAGGGGAGAGAAAGCATTTAATGAAAATATTCCAATAATCAATACATCAGCCATAACTTTTGCCAAAAACCAGATATCTGCTATATCCCTATGAAGTTTGTTCCTGTTACATCAATGCTGTCATGGACAACCTTTAAACTCTCCTGAATAAGGGAAAAACCCCTGTGATTCAGTTAAAATCTGTGATGACTTTTGGACTATCATTTTCCAAGAAGATCCTACCTGGCACCTCACAAAAGGATCTGTCACAGGGATGAGTGGCCCTACACAGGGAAGATAGAAGTAGACTCTTCTGCAGCAGAGCTGCACAAAAGCTAAGTAAGCAATGCTTTGGAATAGGCTGGCTGCACATTTGGTAAATCTCAGTAGAAACCTTAGTACAGCTGTGTTTCTACAGATTGTTACAGACCTTTTGGGAACAACTAGCACTGAAGCATATAAGCCAGTGCTTGTTATTCCTGCCAAAAACTTAGGTGTTAGCCAGATCCCTTTCTGGGATCAATCTTACCAGATATCTAAGCAAACCAAGGTGTGACTCTATGCAATCACATGCATCAGGACTAGAAAATTTGGAGAGTTAGAAACAATGCTTAGTTTGCAGACGTTACAAAGACACCCATCTGGTCTGGACCCGCTGCATGCTCCAGCACAGCTGGTGCAATTTTGACAGCAGCAATTAGTTACAAAGTGAGCCAAATAGGCTGGGTAAATTTTGCACATAGCAGTTCGAACAAATCTTGAATCCGTCCTGAAGGAGGGGTAAAATACATGTTTAATAGGTTGTGTGGATGAATAGGGTGCTATGCTAGCCACCATATAGATGGAAAGGAGTTATTTGTGCTGTTTCTTTCATTTTGTCCAAATAGATATGGCAGCTCTTTTTAAAAGACACAAGTAGAAGTTGCTGCCTAGTGTCAATTTTATTTCTATGTACTAATCTTTCACGTTCACTTTGAAGTAGTTTATTTTGCTAAAAGTTCTGCTAAGAATTTTCAGTACCTGGAGCTATTTGTCTTTTGAAAGAAATAAATGTATATTAGCACCACTATCTCATTTCTCTTTTGTCTGTGACATTTTGAGCTACTGTCCCCTCATAAAAAGCCCCCTTAAAACACCTTCATATTTTAAGTTCCACTTTTTAGCCTACATGCTTTTAACTCATGGATAGAGAAAAAAGGAAGTAGTTCTATTCCATCTAGGCCCATTCTTCCCAGAGCATAGCTGTATGCTGAACAATCTCATTAGGGTTAATTTGATGCAAGCTGAAGTGGCTCACTGGCTTGCAGGCTCAGCACCCTAGGTAGTGCATGAATGAATTGCTGACAAAGTTAGAGTAGAACATTAAGAATGAGAATAAAAGATTAAATATCATTTCCTTCCAGCACAGCTTGTAGTACTTGAGTGTGTTTGTTAGGCTAAATAATGTGAAATTTGGTAAATTGTTTCATTGAAGGTGAGCAATAGAAAACCATTAGGCTGTTTTATGTAAGCTAGTGATTTAAACTATATCTAGTACTACTCAAGAACTGGATATGGTAAAACTTGAACTATTGGCTTGAAGATGACACAGTGCACTGAGTTGATACTTTTATGAGAATGAGATCTTGCTCCTAAGTGACAATTTTCATCTCAGAGTCCACCTGCCTATATTTGAAGCCAGAGATCATTTTTTCCTACGTACATAATTTATCTGACTTTTATCCAACCACTCACTCTGTATTACAAGGTCTTTTTAACCTCATTTCTAATGCCTTCCCTCATCCTTGCTACTCTGAATACTCTTATGTACTGGCAAGCTATCACATCTCATTACTGCTCTCCTTTTCCAGATTGTTGCTGAACAAAAAAAGTCAGCATATAAATTACTAAATAATTCCACTGATGACTTCCCTTCACACCTTCCCTTACTATCTTTTCACCAGTTATTCATCCATAAAAGGACATTCTATTTTACTCTTATTTTGAAATTACAAATCCAAGTATAATAAATTATGCAGAGGCAAAAAGATCAAAATCTGCCAAACTGGTCATGCCCACAAACATCTACCTGCTGAAATTGTCCATGCTGATTTTTGAGACTCTAGATTTCTCCAAAAAGTCAAGGAACATGAAATACTAGATTTTTCTAATGAAGTGGCAAGTGCTAACACGGTATAGCAAAATGTAGGAGATCACTTCATTGGAGTTTCATTTATCTAAGTCTTTTACATTGTAGAAGTTTTGATTACTCATTGAATCCACAGGAACTTGGGTTTACTGGCTTGTGAAGTTTTTCATAATGAAAGACTAGTAAATAATTTACTTAAAGCAAGTAAGAAGTCATTAACAATATATACCAGGATGCGATGTGTGACAGGCATGTCTGTATTTAGTACCACTGTTACTGGTGGCCATGGAACACGGTCCTGCATGGTGTTGCTCTGTTTTGATAGCTCTTTCAGACTAGATTAGCTATGTGAGAAAGGTTGCCATTTTTATGTGACACAACACAGGTTGCAAAATTAATGTGTAAACAGACCTATTGTATAATAACTGGGAGTTGGTAAGTGAACAAAGACTTCACCCCTTTTGTCCCTTTTAATCACTTTGTGAGTAGCTATGGTTTAAGTGAAACTGAAAATAATTTTGTTGCAGAAATGTAAAGAAATTTAATTGTTCAAAACTGATAGTCACTGCAATACTTTGTTTCACTCAAGGACATCTTTGGTTCACTTTTCAAACTATTTAACAAGTACCATGTGTTAAACTTAAAACCCTTAAGGATCATTAGTGGGGAAAAACATACGAGATGTTACCTTAAATTCCTTTTTTCTTTTACGTCTTTCCTTCTTGTTGAAGTGTTACATTTAATGTAAATTTCTGAAATACTCATCAGTATCCTGGTTATGGTCAGCTTTCCTGCTTCAGAAGTGGAAGGTTTAAGTTCTAGAGCACAGTGTCTTTCATTAGAGTTATAAATTAATCTGAATTCAGTATAATGACTTCAACCTTAAATCTTCAACCATTCAAGCATACACAAACAGCTGCCTGGACTCTCATGTAAGCTGAGAGCATAGGACAGACAGAGGAAATACAGGTGATAAACAAATCTTCCTCCTTTGCTTCTCTAGTTGATTTGAAAATCCAGTCAAAAATGCAAGAGGTTAATTCAAAACCCATTTTTTACATTTAGTTTTTCTAGATTGTTTAATTTTATTTTTAAAGGTAATGGCCAAATGAGTCCAAAAGTTGCTAATGGCTACAGAACAATCAACTGTTCACTGGAAAGGTTGCCCAGATATGTTTTTTGCTCCACAACTGTGATTTTATTTAATCTCATTACACTTGCAAGAAATCTTGTATTAGGCTTTATAATAAGGAAAAAAAACAAGTCTGGTTTTATATGGAATATTATAAATGTACCTCATTCACTCTTCTGACCATTTATTTTACAGCTGAGAAGACTGTAACTCAGAATAGCACAGAAAAACTAACAGGAATTGACTTGAAACTAACAAATGCTCTGGTAGAAAACAGTAGGATAACTAATCCAGTATTTTAGCAATTGGAAGTGTGGAAAACAAGGGAAATCTGCAGAAATATTAGCTGCTTCAGGGGTAATAGGAGTAAGAGACAGAGGAAACCACCAAAATTTCAAGCCAGAGGCTATCAGAGAAGGAGCAGAGCAAAATAGTGGAGTTTTCAGTCACACAGAAGCAAGGTAAAAAATCATTGCAGCAGTAATTAACATTTTTGTCACTCATGACCTTAGCTTTCCAAGTCTTCAAATATTATTATTATTATTGACATTTTGTAAAAACACATCAGCCAGGGTATTAATAAAACATTCCTCTTCAGATACACTCTTTCATTAGAGTATAGGTCACGTTAATGAATTTCTGTTGTTTATTTACCAGGAACATGCAAAGCTGAGTTCCTTATTTCTCATGGTTGTGACCTCTAGCTAATATAGTAATTAGTACAGCTGACATGAAGATTCAAGAGTGATTTTTTGTTCACAAACACTTTTCATAGACAGACAGGCATAAATTACTGTTGGTTTACATGGACAGTTATCAAAATAATATTGTTTAGCAAATCTAGACTTTGACATATTCATACAAAAAAAACACACCCTTTCAGATACTCTTAATATAAGTACATATTAGATTATAGGTTATAGATTATATTATATAGATTATATTGATTATATAGATCATAGATTTATTTACTATACTATTTCTGGGAGTTAAGAACAGGAGAGCAATTACCGGTACAAATATTTCCCTGTGTAATCTAATGACAGCTCAAATGTAAGGACTTAACATATAAGTCACCTCAGTTGCCAATGTTTATAGTTTACCAAGAAAAATAAAAGTACTGCATACGTTCCATAGAAACCATTTGTGGAGGACAATGTTCATTTATGCAAATACTAATAAAATTGCAGAGTTGTCTGCCAGGAAGATAAAGGAGATACAGTACAGAGAAGTAAAGCACAGTCAGATAATTTGACACCAAAAAGCAGCAACTATGTGGTTTTGCAAGACAAAAGACATTCTTTCACCTTTCAGGGACAACACATTCTGGTTTTAGGGACATGAACAGCTCCTTCAATTTTCATCTTGTACATAGATAAGCACACCTATACAGAATGGAAAGCCCTGAAGCTATACATGCATAATGAATCAAGCCTCAAAAGATTTGTTCACATCCCTACAGTTACAAAATTAAATTATAACCTGCCTCATTAGTACATGTTTTGTGGAACATGTCTAAAACAGTTCTCAACACTTCTGCTGTCTGTTTTCTTCCTTTCTTCTATAACTTAGGTTCAGAGACAATCTGAATGTCTAGAACAACTTGAGCAGATGTGAAGAAATGAGACCCTCTCATGGGTTCTTCTGCAGCACCCCTGCACAGGTAGCACTAGACACCAAGACATTGTGTGATAGGCTCCTGGGGCCCCATCAGCCTTTCCTCTCACAGCTTGCATCCGCTGAGCTAAATTTAAACATTCCTAGTGAATTTAGTGATACAGCATCAGGCTTTCTTGCCCCATGCCTCTGCCCAGGTAATATCCGCTTGTCAGTTTTGAGATCCTTAGTTCATTGAGATCCATTGTTCCAAATTAATTGCAATCCATTTACTAGGAAATAGTAAGTATCCAGTTCTGTGGGAGAACTGGTGTTGTAGGGTTGTACATGTTCCCTTCCCCCTCTAATGTTTCACACTGTTGTTGATACACCTCTTATTATGGTGGCAGTTTCAGTTACAGAGACCACAAATCTGTGCCTGCTAGTTCTCCCCAAAATCCAAATTCACTGCTGCTCATGTCTCTCCCCCGATCTTGTCTTTGCTCTCTAGGTCATGTGTCAAGGCCAAGGTAAACTCTAAAGGAGGCATTAAGGTGTCTGTGGTCCAAACCAAGTGAAGACACATGCTGCTAATATCCACAAATGCCCGCTTTACAGCATTTAATTTTTTTGTTAGCATAATCAGTGATATGCCCAAGAACCTTCTTGAGCTTGGTTAATTTTTTCTCCATTTTCTGGAGGGGAATTCCAGTTTTCAAATTCCTTCCATCTACAAATGAGGCCCCTTTCTTATAAACCTGAGAGTATCTGTCTGCCAGATCAAACAGCTCTTACAGCTCTTCTTGTTTATACGGACACCCTGTAAGAACAGGGGTGATTTAGCAGATAAGCCTTGCATTCCAGTAGTCTTCCCTGTGACTCACTATCATCCAATAGCACACTTTTCAGCCCACTCTATTTTCATGTGTCTCTTAAAAATTTGTAATGTATGTTAGGCAGTGTTATAAATAAAAACTGCAAAGCTTAAAAAGACCAAGATCAATGCTCTAGGCGCATGTCGTTATTATTATTGTTGTTACTGTTGTTGCTATTGTTGTTATTGCAGTCCAGTAGATTTTACAGGATAGGCAGAAAAATAGCATCTTTGTGAGGATTTTTGTACTTTCTCTCCCTGCTGGAAACTAAGTAACATAGTAACCGAGAGTGAAGCCTCAATTGATTGTCAACATGCTGACTTTGCAATTTAAGATATACATGTGTGTTACAGACACCTTCCTGATAAAGAGCATTCATGACAGTGCCTGTATGCAATTTTCTCTGCTGATGAAGCTGATTTCTTTTTCAGAAATCTTTGGCATTGCTCTGCAGAGAAGAATATTGCAGAGAACTCCATGAGCCTAGCTCTCCTTGGAATGGTGCCAACCATTTTGAGTCCCAAAATTAACTTAACTCAGCTCTATTCACAAGATGAGTCAATTCTCTCTGTAACATATTTTATGTGAAGCAGAATTGTGAAAAGTGTTTTTTAAGCCGTGCAATTTCAATGCAGCTATTGTGGTGGTGCATATGCATCATCAGATCATTGCTTGCGAATGAGATTGCTTGATCTAATATGCAGCCACAGCCATAAGAAATATACTGTGCTCCTATTTATTGCTTTTTACCATTTGCAACTCACTTGATGCAAGTGTGTTTGCATGAAATTGTCCATTTTTCCCTTTTGAGTACTTTGTCACAATTTTCCAGCAATAATGACAAAACAGTCTGTTAATAACATGAGTTGACAAGTTTTTTAGTATGACCGTTGCATTCTCACCAATACCTAGCAAAATGAGATAATGAAAAGGCACATTCTTAGTCCTGGCAAGTCACAGTTGCATTTTCATACTCTTTAACAAGCAGAAATGAGACAGACCTCCCAAAAAAAGATTAAAAGAATTTAATTCACTGAACAAACAGAGGCAACATAAGTGTTCATCAAAGCCAGGAAGATAAAGAACCACATTTGCGTTTTGAACCACATTTGTGTTCCAGTGTTAGGCTGAAGTTCAATGTTGCTCAAGACAAAACCTGAAACTAGAAATAGGTTGTCATTGTTTGCCTTCTGATACATCTTAGATTAGTGGCTTTTTTTAGACCTTTTGTCTGTAAAACAGGTAACCTGCATACCCCAATGACTTTTAAAGTTGCCTTTATGTTGTGTAATAGAACACTGCTAGGGCTTGGAGCCTGTCCTCTCAGTGCCCATCCTTTCCTCTCTTTGCACTCCTCACTTAAAGCTTGGTTTCTTTCAGGGAGTGAAAAACAGCCGTGACCTGTTATAAAGTCTGGCACTTCCCTAGCCTGAATCCTGCAGTGTTTAAGTACTCTAAGAAATGGGGCAGGCTATAGAAAACAACAGCCTTCCAACTGATTTCATGCATCTAATAATAGCCTCTCAAGCAACGAACTGTGCATGTGCCTCATGCAAGTGATCACAGCGTCAAAGTACACAGAGACATACAAGCTACAAGCTCAGAAAAACAGTTTTACAGGCTGCTGATTGATTTTTGTTCTTTTCATGCAGGACAAAGACATCAATTCAATTTTGGGATAGCCAACATGGAGATAAGAAGGAAATTTTCTTCCCCATGGTTTTAGCATAAAAGTATTTATGCAGCTCTTACTGTTCTCATTGAGGACTGGCCTGAGTCTTTCTTGCATGTGATTTTATGGCTTGTTTGCTTTTTTGCATTACTCAGTAGATGTTGGTGATAAGGTTGCACTTTCTGAGTGGTTAATTTTGTTAATATTAATACCAGAGATGCTGAAAGCTGTTGTGCACTGCTGTGATCATATTAGCTTTCCAAGCAGAACTTTTCTGAACAGAAAGAGCAGGGTGCTTGTCTGTCCTAGATCAAAACAGCCATCAGGCTTCCATTTAAAATTTCACTGATTCCACATCTGTATGCTAGTCTGGTTCAAGCCAAAGAACACTGTGTACATTAGCATTTCACAACTTAGTAATTGTTCTCTAACATTATGAGTTTCCGTAGAGACTGTTGGAATTAGATGTATTGCTTTTCATAGGAGAAATACCAGTTCTATTCAAAACACTGCAAGGAAACTAACAGAAAAATGCAAAAAAAAAAAAAAAAAAAAAAAAGAGAGAGAGAGAGAGAAAATAAAAGATTGAGAGTTTATTCCCATTTATCACCATCTCTTTTTTTCCAAAGCATTACATATATTAAATTATTTGTGAAGCACTCATTCAGTTATGCTGGGAAAGGATATCATAACATTAACTTGCAAAATGACATGGAAGGTTGTTGCTCCTCTGTTCTTTCACTTGTTAAAAGCTTCCATGATATTGTTAATCATCATAGAAGCACTGCAGGGCCCTGAGTTTTCATCTTTTTATATAGGTGAATGAAACACTGATTGTTTGATATATGGCAATTTGAAGATTTTGTTCTTCCTGGCAGCAGTTTATATGGGCTTCTGAATTTCCCTTGATGTGTAGAAGTATCAGTGAGAGGAAAATAAAAGGATGCAAGTCTAAGCAACTTTTTTCCTTTCTGAAACAAGAGCTCCAATAGGTTTATATTTAAGTTACAAAAAGAGTCCTCAATTATTTAATCTTTCTTCTCTAATTTATTAAATCCCTGTCTTGTTCATTCAAATCAACCCCACTTGGATTCAGCAGTGTATAATTGATCACAACAAGCCCTGAGCAGGCAAAATACCACATTAGATCACCCAGTTTGAATTTAAAATCTCTTTGTTACATGGAATTGCATGTTTTCTTGATTTATGTGTTCAGGTGATTGGCAGTTAAAAAAACTAATAAAGGTTTCTTGAACAAATGAAGAGTATTTTACTTTTGCCTGAGAATATTCACCCAGCAGATTCATACCACTTAATTAGTGCAAAATTTTACTTTAGATGTACCAGTGAAAATGAGAAACAATTAATAATGGTAATTTCAGTGATACTCCGATAAGGAACCTGAACACTGTCTTCTAAACAGGCATTGGGTTACTTCTAAGAAACCTTACAAATTTAATCTCTCAAGTTTGTGTTGCAAGTTCACAGCATAAAGTCCAATGATCCATTCAGAACTTAGAGCAAAAATCTCATACTCTTTTTATAGATTTCAGTTCTGACACTTGGTTGCTTTGGCTCAGCAGTAACTCCTGATGATGTGAAAGTTCCCAGAATGTATGGAAAGGATATCTGTGGGGTAGGGGGCTACTCCCCTCATCTGAAAGATTTCTAGCAGTGATTTGTGTTGTAATTTCAGCCAAGAGAAGAGTTAATAGTAGTTAAAACCTGATCTGATTCTGGTGCTGAATTTCCTATGGTTCTGGCAGTGTTCAGACTCCTCCAGTTTATCTTGCAGAGCTCAGGCCACAACTGCATCCTGATACCTGCATAGAAGTAAACAGAAGTAAATTGAAACATACTGCTATCTATTTCTTCACATGAGAGGAATCCCAGAGGAAAAGCAATATTCCCAAACTGAACTTTGCCAGAATATTTTTTAATTGAACATTACGATAAGATTCTGTAACATTACACTGAATTTACCATCAAAACATGTATATAAATTAAATAGAAGACATTGTTAATTTGGCAGTGTTTCATCAGACACCTTAGTTATCTGATTGCATTAATGCTACATATCCAAATTCTCCTTGTTCTGGTGTTATATCTCTCCCCATTGGAATCCAGGCCCTGGAGTCAAATAAGAAAATATCCCCTACTCTTTGAACATGTTGGATCAAAGGAATGAATGACATCTCTGATCTTGGCGAATAAAAAAGCACACACTTTGGTAAGATCTTACTCACTGTTAAGAAACTGTGACTGGAGACACGGCACATGGTTAAAAGAGTTAGGGCCAACCCATGAAGTCCAGAGCTCAGTCTTCAACTGTAACTGAATTAATGGGATTTCTGGTGTTAGTGTTCATTCAGTCCCACACTGAAAATTGCAGATCCAACTTTTCTGTGTTTGGAACATAATGTTTAAATATGATAAAAGTGATTAAGCTTTTCTCTAGCTAAGCTTAATTTAATCAGAGCCTTTCTGAGCCCTCATACCAATCTGGAGGTTTTTGCTGGTTCCTGATCCACTGGCATCTCTTCAATTGCTATGAAAAAATATCACCCTCAATCAAATGAAAAAACATCATTAGCTGGTTCAGCAAACTCCTCGGGCATTAAGGAGATGCCGTGGAGTCAAGTTCTCTCTGTTAATTGGTTCATTCAGACTGCTGGGGGAAAAGTGACCATCTGCAGCGTAGTGCATCCCAAATGCACCCAGTAAATCAGCCGGCAAGCGCTCGGGCACGCTGGAGCTGTCAGGAGCGTGGGTGCGGACAGGGAGCTGTGCCCCTGCGAGAGATGCCTGCGGTGCCCGCGGCAGCGCGCCTGGTGCCCGGCTCGGCATTGCCACCTCCCGGCCCAGCCCCGGCACTCCCCCCGGCATTCTGCTGGATTCCTCTCCCTTCCCAAACAGCCCGAGCGTGGGCAGTGCCACAGGCACTTCGAGCCTCCTCGCACTGCTTTCTGGGCGGGTCTGGCCCTATAGGGAAGCCTGGTGAGCAGGGAAAGATGGGGCACGATGGCACTGGGAATCCTTGCGTGTAACCCCCACCGTGTGACAGCATAACGGTGCTTTCATGTGTGTGATGTTTGTGGATTCACAAAGGACACTGCAGGCCCTCACTGTATTTTCAAATGCTAAGCTAGGTTGACAATCCCTTGTTGCACCAGAGACGTCCTTACCCATCCACTTCATTGGGTCTACATGTTGATGGCTGACTTTCAGACAAAGGTCAGTATTTCTTAACTAGCACCCAGAACAAATGGGAAATGGCCTACAGCCTCAATGTCCTTGCCTGTGTTTCTCCATTTATCTCACCCTTCTGTATAACCAATGGTTGGTAGGGACATATGACATTTTTCCATCACAAAAGTAAACCTAAGCCTAAAACCTTTGTTCATTTGATAAATGGGCTAGAGCTAATGCCTTTTCACCACACCTCTTATCCTAGGATTTCTTATCACCTCTGTGTCAGATATCGCTGATGTAATGGCACCTGAACACTCCATGGCCATATCAGTGCAAAGTCTGATGGCTTAACTTAAGCTGCTGTGCAAGGCAGTTCAAGTGAAGATGAAAGCTATTGCATAGATGATAGAAAATGCCCATATATTTTTTTCCACCAGCAGAACTGAGAGGGACAAACATTCAGAGGGGAGCATACAGTTGGGAGCCCTATGCATTGTCAGTCTCTGGTATTTTTTTCAGTAAATACTTCGTGTATGACTTCTATCACGCCTTTCACTGGGGGCTTTTAATGAAAATGTACTTAGAGCTTGGTCCTATTTAGAGTCATTCCACTTAAATATTTCTCGGCTTGCTGTGTATAAAACATTTTAACATCAAATTTGGAAAAGGCACCCTCCCCCCTGCAGTTTTACAGGTGCACTTTCTATTTAAATCTCATTAATACATGAAAACATTAAAGTGCTGAGTGGTTAATAAATACAACAAAACCAGCAGAAAAAATTATATAGTTAGCATTATATATCTTTTCTTCTGTGCCTCTGGTGGGATGAATATACCCAGCTATACAGCAGTCAAGGAGCCATTTTAATTAGAATTTAAATTAGATTTTGTAGACCTGTGAAGAAGAAGGAGGCAAAAATAGGCCGAAAGATACTACCAACTGCAGAGAAACTTGTCATGCACCAGTAGTGTCCTGGTAAAGACAGTAATGCTCTCTAGCATGATGACACTGGAGAACGAAAGCACAGGAAGAGTGCTTATGTGAGGACTTGGGACTAGCAGACATGAAGAGGATTTCTACATATTTGAACATCTCAGGAAGACATGTAAGACAGGAAAACCTGAGCTATCAGCAGTGTTTTAGATTTTCTGCATCAGTAGCTTTATATATCTTTTTCAAAAAAACAAAAAAAACAAACAAACAAAAAAAAAAAAACCCAACCAAACAAAAAAAAAACTAATTGGAAGAAAATTTTGTAATATCCTATGTCAAAGTTAAGGCTAAGTTTTGGATACTTTTTTCCTCTGGGCAAATAGTACATGCCAGTCTTTGGGATTGGCAGCTCAGCACTTTCACCACCTTTCCATGAAAATGAATTTAAATATTAAAATAAAAGGTCCATGGGTCTGCTGTTTCTCAAATAGAGCAGAAATCATGATGCTAACTAAGAGGCAAACTTCTCAGATCCTGTTTTTTCCTAGATGCAGGTCATGAACTGAAACTTAACAAGTGCTGACTGGGCAAAAGCATCAACATTTGCGGTCCCACGGATCATGATAACATTTACTGCACAGTCAATAGCTGTAACATGGATGCTGACTTTTGAGTTGTTTTTTCAATTAGCAATCAGAGTGCTATGAAACTAAGTGTCTGGACTGGTACTGACTGTTTGTATCACTGTAATTATCAGTGCATTTTGCCCTATTTTTTTCTTGCTATCACAGAGTATCTGACATGCATGCAAGCCAGAAGGCAACAGTTTTTCTTCCATAAGGACTAGTGGTATATAACTGCACTATTTTATGGCTGCAGATATGTTCAGGCTTTTCCCTTTATTAAATGACAAAACGTTTCACTCAGCTCGGGAAAATGACTGATCCTGGCAATTGCTCCCAGCACAGAGAGCGAGGAGCCGCTCTCTCCTTTTCTTCCCTGCAACTCTGCTGTTTGTCCAGCAAGAGGAGCTGCAGGAACAAGCAGCCAATTTCTCTCAAACTCACACTTGAAGAAAGTGTACCTGGGATCATTTGACAGGAGAGTTCCTCTTTGTCTACGCTACTGTACAACAGGTCAAATACAAGATATTTTTTAGAGACTCGTTTATTATTATATTAAATTGATTTATTTTTCGTTTTGCAAGGAGTAAAACGTCTATCAAGTAATTAAGACAGGGTTTTCCAAGCCCCGGTGTTGAGTACTCATTTAAAGCAAATCTTTTGAGTTTCAGTTGTCAGTCATTAGCAACTGAGTACATGACAGCTGTGTAAATCCCTATAGAAGAGACATAAATATGGTTGAAAGGGACAGTATAGGTTGGTTTAGCTTTTTATCACTTAGTGCAGTATTTTTAAACAAACAGAATAATGCAACTAAGCAAAGGAAATAGAAATGGTAGCCTAAATGAATTGATATGATAGTAGCATGATAATAGATAGGTAACTATGGAGAAAAGGAAGTTTAGCTATCTATTCTGCATGTAATTTTTCCTCTACCTTACTTGTATATTGGTCTGTTTCATTACTAAAATGTATTCATCCTGCTGGCGTTCTTTGTCTATATCCTTGCTCTTTTTCATGGAAGTTGTTTCCTAATCGTTCATTTGTCTTACCTTAGGATTCTGCCAGGACCAAATCCTGTGATACGTTCTCTGCACGCATTTGATTTCATTCCTACACTTGTGCCAACAAACACTTTTATACTTCGGGGTTATAGGATTGCAAGCAGACCCAGGGAACAATGGCAGCAAACAGACAACTTACATGCTCTAAGTTAAGCAAGTGCAAAGNTGTGAACATGTTTATTTGTTTAGTTACTCGATGAGGTGGAAACAGGACATGGTCACAAGGGATAACCACAGAGCAGCCAGGCTGGGAGTGGTCCTTACTGAGCTGTGAAAGTCTTGAACTAAAAAGGAAAAAAAATAGGAGGCTGGGCTGCCTGTGCCTCAAAAGGCAGAATCACCACGGGTTTGGGAGAGGAGATAATGAAAGGAGGCTGCAGCTGCATATATGCCACTCTGCAGGGGTTCTAGGAACTTCCCCATGTCTGCCTGCCCAAGATCCTGATGACTGTAAAATATTAGGAAACTGTTGTGGATGTTTGTGGTTAAGTAGGAAACTGAAGATCCAGTGAGTTTGGCATCTTTTCTTCCTGACTTCTGATACCTTTGGGGCAAGAATCTTAAGCTGGAAACAGGTGGATCTTGAGGTGTTAATATGGTGGTGTTGCATCCCAATAACTGCATGCACACACACACAATCTGAGTATTGAAATGCTGGCATTTGAAAATATGAAAGGGAAAAAAAGTAGACCTACATTTGATACTGTTGTGAAGGAATTGCACTGCTACTGAAGATTGCCTTATATCTGCACTTTTTTTAAGCCAGGGCAACTAGTATTTTTCCAGTTTCTCTGCCGGAGCTAATGTGCGTAGGGAAATGCAAGGACTTGGTCGTCCTACTTCAAAGCCTAGTTGAGACTCAGGGATGGATGTGCACCATTATCTTCCTCACACTCATTTCTCTGGAGGCCCTTCTTTTGTTTACTGTCTCCTGAAACAAAACTTACCTGCCACCCTGTTCAGACTACAAAGAAAGTGATTTTCATTCCCCTTTCATCACTTGTGTTTTTTGAACTATCACCTTATCTCCAGCCTGAAAGGTGGAATCAGTTGTGTCTTCATTTGAGTATAGCTCCAGGCTTCTACTTAAAACATTACAGACATGATACTTTTGGGTCTATTAAGAGGAGTAATCCTGCTCAAGGGATCATTTAAAATATGTAGATATAAAAAGTCCAGGATCAGTAATCCTTCACCACTGTAAAATAATTACTTATTAGATTTTTATCAAAAACAAGGATGCTAAATATGCTCTCTGAATATGTCTAGGACTTGTACAAATTTTTTTCATCACCAATGTTCTAGTTTTATAAAATAGATGTGAGTGTAAACAAAAAGCATATTTTTTCATGACTTAGAAAAGTATAAGTAGATCTAAATAGGTATAATATGGTGTTTGATTTTGAAAGATAAGAGATTTATTATCAACTATCAAACAAACTCAGAGTTTGGCTTGATTCTAACTCAATTTCACAAATTAAAGGCAATAAAATATAAGTTTGTGGACTATCATTTTAAATTACCATCGTTGACGAATAACAGTATTAAGGAAATAATCACTGGATCTTCTTGTGTTAGATACAGTCAACTATGTCGAATTTCTGAAGAGATGTTGCATCAAATGAGTATCTGTTACTCGGTTCCCCAAGCCTGTAACAAACTGGGTAGAGCTAACAAACCAGACTGTTTGGTTTTGATACAGAGCAAAAAAATATTGGAAGTATTCTTCTTTGATACAGGTTCTTGTAGTGAACGGGTATCACCATCAGAGTGGAGTCTTATTCTGACATTTCTTGTTAGAATAAGGAAGATTAGTTATATTTTAATGGAGTATCTCTAATAATGATCTATGCAAAGATAATGTCCCTACTCCTTCTGGTCCACTCCCCCCTGTGCACAAAAATGATAAATTACTGCTGTGTATTTACTACAGTTTTTCATTGTCTTCATTTACTATGTGCCCTTTAGCTCCCTGATAGGTAATTAATAATATATGTGGTCTTGGGATTATTTGTATTTGTAACTTTACTCTTGGGGAATCTTAACCAGTTCGAACTGTATCTGACCTCATTTTTCAACTTTTTCTTAAGAGCAAAGTTATTAATCTCCAGATTTCTCAGGCTGAGTCATGCATTACTAGTCCCTGCTAGCCTTTCTCTTTTTTTAAAATTTTGTTTGGGTAGAGACCCTACTAGCTAACCAAGAAATGTATTTTCATGCTGTGGCCTCATAGCCCTTTTTTTGCACTTGCACTTTTGCTCTGATGTCATGAGCAGTGCAATGCTGGCATAATCAAAAATATAGTCATGTCCTTGAAAACTATTAAAATCACTTATGCATTTCTTAAATCATAACAGACATATGTGCATGCACTTATGCACACATTCATGAGGGTAAGGACTTTGCCAGTTTGGTAGGAGTCACTGCAATGTTTCTTATTATTAACTAAAACCTAAAAATGTGCCTAACAGTAATAATCATTGCTGGACTTGCAGCTGCATTTTTTGTGCATTTGTATTGACATACCTCCTCTTTTTTTTTTGCCACTAAACTAGCAAACCACTCCTTTCGAACGTGAAGAGAAGGCCGAGCATTAATTGTTTCAGTGGAACATGGGGATAACAATTACAGTGATTCCCAGGATGCTTTTAGTGATCCTGAAAGCTGAGCATCAAAGCATTTCCCTTTGTTTCACATTCTCACAAAGCAGATCTATATAGGTACTTGATGAATGTAATTTTTTCCCCTATTTCTGCTGCAAGGACTGTTCTGAGTTCCTGCTATTGTCCCTGTTTTCCATTTTTGTCCCCATGCCTGGTGCATGTCTGCCACTGATTGCTTCTGTTGGCAGGTCACATGTGCTGCGTCTTGCCACACAACTCCTTGCCCTTCAGAAAATCCTTTAGCTCCACTTTCTCCTCTGATAGCACGGCAGTGTGCTATCAGCTCCTCACTTTTCATACTTAAACCACCCTGGTTGTGTAAGAGGCACAATATTGCTTGCCACTGCTTTGGAGAGTTCTTTGTGGTGGCTTTTAGTATAGGACAGCACAACGTGCATGTGGCAGAAAAGGCAGGAATGAGAGCCGTTTTCCAAAGCAATTATTACTAGTCTGACCAGCTGCACCCAGGTCAATGAGTAAACTATCTATTTCTCTCTGTGCCTATCATGGCAAAAATACACTGTGTGTATATTTTTGTGTGCTGCTAATCCCAGTAGCATTGCTACTTTTGCCCAAATTCATGTAGTTTGGTTTTTTAACTATGCATTAATTTTGGACGTCCCCACTAATAGTGGCATTACTGGGAGACATTTTTATTGACATAAATCCTATCCCAAATTCCTCAGAGGCAGAGAGTGCCCAGCTTCCTAATCTCTTCTTTTCCAGCTCAAGAGAAGGTGATTAGAAATTACTCAGAATTTGTGAAACTGTATGCAAGCTACAACCCCCATCTGCTGAAGAGCAGAAGATTCAGGAAACTCATGTCAGTGATCAGAGCCTCTGGGAAAAGATCTGCAAGGGGAAAAAAAGGGAAAAACAGAATGATCCCTGTTTATCTCCTCCAGAACTAACCAAGCAGCTGCATATCCTCTTTAGGGGTCATACACAATCAGGATGGCAGAAGCAAGCTCAGCAGTTTCAGAGCTGAAAGTCTCTTGTGCAAGCAGAGGCTTTGCTGGTAGAAGATGTTATGTTTGTGCTTCCTTAGGCCTGCTTCAGTGAGTCCATTCCTTCACTGCTTGTAATCTTCAGATATTGTAGATCTTGCTGTTCTGTTCTACAGACCTTTATTCCATGACAAATAAATGAAAGTTGCAGTTTGTGACCCTTACCTGCCTCTATGCATGCTGAATTTGAAATTACCACTAAAGTAGACCCAGGAACATCCATGTTATCTCATCCCAATTAGATAATAAATACGTCTGCTGGTTCTTGCACATGCAGTGGAATATTAGAAACTGAAGTGTTTTCCTGTGTTTACCCATGACTGTTTATATTTGGGTGTGCTTCCTGTGCATGTCACTATGGTCTTGCTTTGAAGTCTTGGACTAAAACTAGTACTGCACTGATTTCCAAAGGCTTTGTGTACATAAAAGAGTTGCTAATGATGCCAAATACCCTAGTAAATGCTGGATTTCACAATGTAGGAGAGATGGGCTGAAACATGTTTCCAGGTTTCCATTCAAATGTCTCCTTAGGAAGCAGGGGAAGCTTTTAATTTGAAAAGCCAAGGCAGAGCTTTTCCATGAGTTTATACAAGTCAGAGACCAAATATCTGCACTTCACGTTGCTCTTAGGAATCTACAGGTTCTGGTGCTAGTGAAGCTGAAGACCTGCGTTATGTAGCTCTCATCATCGTTTTCAACAGATTTCTCTTAATATATGAGCTTCCTTAAATATCCTAGTATCACTAAAAGAGCCATTGTTCAAGAATGTCAGAGAATGAGATGGGGATTAGTATTATTCCACCAGTCTACTATATGCCTGGCTAAGAATTTTATTTCCAGTAAAGTTTTGAAATTCATTTGCAAGGCAGAATTAACTTAAACAGAGAAAGTTGAACTGTACATTTACCTACATACTAACTCAACCCTGTGCAGCTCCAGTGCAACAGAAATTTTGAATTTGACCTGTTTTTAATTTCACCTCTTCTTTCTTCATAGATATGCTTAGGTACTCATTCCCACAACCACACAGTTCCATCAGTTATGCCTGCAAACCTGAGATTTTCTATGAGGGCTGGAAAGTAGCACCAGAAATTTTAAAAAGTGGGATAAAATGCTTATGTTTGCAGTGCTACTGAAAAAAGACCTGTGGAACCACAGGTTTACAAGGGTACCTGGGCAAATGTGAGACCCTGGTGTGTTTTTTATCTCAAACCTCTTGCTCTGTGGAAGGTGGACAGACCGTGAGGGTTTATCTCTCACAAGGAGAATATTTGGCTACCTCTTCTGTAGGATCTTTTGACTACTTTATATCGTCTCAGGAACACAAATATGGAAATTTGAAGCCAAAACAAGTCTTTCACACAACACCCAGAAATGTTTAAGTGCTTGGTACTTTACAGCACATAAAAATCCGGCCATTTCTTGAAAATAATTAAGCCAATCTAAGTCAAAATTCAGGAATATTCAGTCAGATTTATACTATGACAGAATTTCACCACATTGGATCCGATATCAGCTCTGTAATCAAAGAAAGGCTGTTTTGCAACTATTTAATGTACTGTTATGCCAGATCAGGAAACAAGAAGTGCTTCCACATATCACTCATTTAGCAAAGTTCCCACTAACTGAGTGTGACCAGGAGAGATACCTTGAGGCAAGGAATGACTTCCATGTCTCTATGTGCACTTGGTTCTCATCTCTCTGTGTACATTTGGTGTGTTTTCTATACGTTCTGTTTTCTCAAACAGTCTCACCTTCGTGTGACCTATTTGATGTGGCTCAGCAGGAGAATCCATGCAGTCTTTGTGATGGGCTGTAATGTACAACAGGGGCAATGCTGAGGTTCTGGGTTTTGTGGATGTTCCCCCAGAACTCAGCTTCATTTAACTTCTGGATGGTGTCCCCTTGTCTGCCAGGACATCTCCCCTGGTAGGCAGCAGTGGCTAAACTGCCAAAGCCAAATGACAGCTGCTGCCCAAACTGGAATCAAACCAACAATTTCCAGGAAAAGCATCCTGTTCTGAGCAATCAGATTCCAAAGTTCAAGAAAAATTATCTGTGAGACCTTCACACTAAGGCATATGCCAGTTTTTGGGTTACAAACATGGTTTTCTGCCATTCAAGACTTCCAAAGCCTTCCTTTTTATGGATAACCTAATTTATTACATATAGGGAAGGAAGGCACAGAATTTCTGAACCTGTGTTTCCTGATGGTGGTAGACTTGGCATGTATTCTTTTTTCCATTAAATTACATTGTTAGCTTTATTTATCTTCTCAACTTTTATATAAGATATTGCAGGATTTATTAAAAGGTCTTCGCTGCTCCTGCTGGATCTGTGAATCCACACTAGAGTTAACTTTGAATAGCTCACTTGTCTGCATTCACAATCTATCTTTCAACAACCAGGAAAAAAGAAAAAATCCAAGTAATGCTGCTGGTTAGAACTTTCCCCTGTTGTTCATCAAAAATAAGCACATCGTTAGCTTAAAGCCAGCTGAGAGTTTTGAGGAGAGTGGATAGAGTCTGCAAAGCCCTGGTTAAAAATAAAATAAATTTTAAAAAAGCTTAAAAAAAGGTGTAACTGTAGTTTTAACAGATGTCAGAAGGCATTTAAGAAAGGTGCCCTAGGTCTTGTACACCTCATGTTTTTCTTCCACTGAAGTTTCCCCACATAGTTTACAAATGCTTGCTTTAGCTGATGAATTTAGGACTATTCTTCAATACAATGATGCGTTTGCAAACAATGGAAGAGAATGTTTTTCTCCAATGAAAAGGGTTCTTTTACATAGCTGTGTTTCCGTTCTTTGATGGGGGTGAAGTAATCTGTACCTAGTCAGTGCTTTGGAGTGTTTAAAAATGTGGGGTTTTTTTTTTAAATCTTCTGGATTTCCTATGTAATGCTTTTATTCCCTTGCAAGATACCAAGAACCTAAACAAAAGCCTGTCTATCTATGAAGGGAGGTATCAGGCCAAAGAGGGGTTCGCTGAGCTTTTGTTCACCTGTTTGATTTGTCTAAAGCCTTTCATGTGAGTCATATTTCTGAATTCTGTTGTTCATGTTTTAAGGGAATGGCTAGGTGGTTGGACTGGGCATGCAAAATGCCTGCAGATAAAAACCCAAGTGATCATTTTAAAGTCTTTTGTAAAGGAACTACTTTGAGATCTAGCCCAAGCTGACCACAGTCCTTTGCATTTGGGGCTTGAGGCTCAGTGTGTCCTGTGCTGTTCCTGCGGTGTTTGGGAAGGCACAAAGGCTGGAGTTCCCTCTGTTCCACCCTTGCTCCCAGAGATTAGCACTTAGCAGCAGTAACTAACCACAGAGGCCTTGCAGAGAAGCCAAACCCTGTAAGCACAATTTGCATTTACAGCACAACACCTGTTATGGCAGAGGAGCACAGCCCTCTTGGTTTCAACTGCCATGTCACCCAAATGAGTTATGATACAACTCATTATGAGGAAGATAAGGTTATTCCCCTGTAACCTGAAGTCTGTGAGTTATATTGTTTCTGCACAGAACTATTAAGTCCAACTTGATAGATGCGCCTTAAATAGCTATGCAGATAGGGATTTTGAACAGTTTTCTGTTGCAAACAAAGGGTTTAAATTTGAAGGCTGTTCTCCGGCCTCAGCAATACATTGTCAGAGTTCATATTCCTCTAAAGAGCTCATATTCATGGGCAGCTGCTTCCCCTGAGCAGCTCTGCATTGTCATCAAGGTAACACACCAGTGCTGATACCCACTCTCAAAATCACATGGGGTCATAGCCAGGAAAAGAGAGCTTTTAGCTCTACATCTACCTCTTCCAGTTCTTCCCAAATAGCTTTATCCAGCTCAGAGCAGGAAAACAGGAGGTCTGTCCTACCATTTGATACAGCCCCATAATGGACTTCATGGGATGACTTCATGGGGGTTCACCCAGGAGAACCCTGGGCCTGAAAGGCTGATGTGTGGCCTGCCAGAGGGTTTGCAGGAATATTTACACCCTTAATAACAAAAGAGCTTCCTTGTCCTGGTGTAAAGGAACAAAGGAAGATAGCATTATCGTCTCAGGAGCTCCTCATCAGCCTCCTGCTCACCCTGGCCAGGGTTTGTCCCCAGTGCTGGAGCAGACATCCTCCTCCTGCTGGGACAGCTCTTGGGCTCTGTCCTCTGCCCCTTGGGACAGCTCTCTGTCATTGCTGTCCCTCGCTGGAGACAATTCTGGCTCTCTCTGGTATTCCCACAGGGAGATGTGCAAGTGCAAATCTTCCCTTGGCAAGAGTGCCTGGTCCCACTCAGCTTCCCACTGGGACAGCTCTGGTATGGTCTCTGATCCCTGACACAATGTCTGGCAGAGCCAATGCCTGATGGCTCTGAAGATGGACACGCTGCTGGACAAGGCTGGGCCAACTGCAGAGGCTGGCAACACCACTGTAATTTCAGATTTAAGAAGAAAATCAAAACAAAGAGGGGCATGCACAGTTTTTTTTTCCTAGCCAGAGAAGAGAAGCAGGTGAGAACATGTGAGGGAAACAACATGGAGACACCAGGGTCAGTGGAGAAGGAGGCACAGGAGGTGCTCCAGGTGCTGGAGCAGAAGTTCCTCTGCAGGCCGTGGTGAAGACCACGGTGAAGCAGCTGTGCCCCTGCAGCCCATGGGGATCCATGTGAGATGCAGAGATCCACCCGCAGCCCGTGGGGAGGTGCCCATGCCTGTAGCAATGGGGAACAAAGGCAACAGACCCCCTTAAATGTACAAAGAAATCCATTTATTTCCAAAACCAGCCCCATCTTTATACCCTTAATCTCAACCGAACACAACCGAAACCAAACCGAACTTAACAGCAGAAGGGCACCCATTGGCTGGCACAGCTGCAGGGCTGCTGTCCACGCCTCCTGCACCAATCAGCTTGCTGCTCACATGCTGCCCATGCGTTCCTCCAGCCAATCACAGTCTCGCTACCAACTGTCACTCCTCCCTCCCAGCTCTTTCTCAGCCCTCAACCCACTTCCAACAGTCCCGCCTGCAGCTGGGCCTTTCCCAAGGGCCTTCTGCTGAGCATAAGCCTCAACGAATTTAACAAATGTAACCCCATATTCCACACATGCCGGAGCAGGTGGATGCCTGGAGGAGGCTGTGATCCAGTGGGAGACCCAGCAGAGAGAGGGGCCTCTTCTTCTAGGCTGGAGCAGCCTGTCCTTGCAGGACTGCACCCCATGGAAGAGTGACCCACGCCACAGCAGTTTTGGGAGGGCTGTGTGCCCATGGGAGGGACGGACATTGCAGCAGTTTTGGCAGGACTGCTGCTTGTCAGAGTGGAGCCACACTGGAGAAGTTCATGGAAAACTGTCTCCTGTGGGAAGGGACTCTGGGGTGCAGCAGGGGAAGGACTCCTCTCCCTGAGCAGTGGAAAAAAACCCTCATGTGACAAACTGACCAAACCCCCATGCCCTTTCCTCTGCATTGTTGGTGGGAAGGACAGAATGGGGGAAAAAGGTGTTTATTTAAGGGCTTCTTTTACTTCTCATTATCCTCCTCTAATTTTGTCAGCAATAAACTCACTTTGAACCTCTAAGCTGAGCCTGTTTTGCCCTTGGACTGTTTTTTTCCAGTTCTTATCTCAACTGAGCTTCATTAAATTTTTCTGTCTTCTGCCCAGCTGTGCCAGGGGAGGGTCAGTGAGTGACTCTGGTGGGTGCCTGGCATTGGGCCAGCACCAAACCACGACAGGGACTTGTGGCTCTGCTGTGCCCAGAGCCCTGTGTGGCACCTGGATTGACTCCAGGTTTATTCCAAACCCAGGGAAAGGGTTGTTTTTCACGGCAAACTCCAGCCTGGAAGCATCCCACCATGTGCAGCTCCCACTGCTCCAGGATCCCATTAAAACCCAGCCTTGGGCTGGAAAACCCTTTCCAGGCACAAATTGTTTCCAATATCCAAGCTGATGCTCACCTGGCACAGCTGGAGGCCATTCCCTCTCATCCCATCTGTCGTTCCCTGGGAGCAGAGCCCCATCCCAGCTGGCTCCAACCTTTCTGGGTTCCAGCCAGGAACTCTCCCATGGGCACTGGGGCTGAGCAGTCACTGCTCCCAGGGCACTCCCTGGGACTGAGGTGGGAAATCCATCAATGGCTCGGAGAGAGGGGAAAGGAAATCTGGAGACTCTGCTCCTGTGCCTCACAAATTTTATTGGAGAATAGAAAAATTCTTCAGGAATTTGAACTCTTTTCAACCACTTGTGAATTCATGTTTCTATATCCTATGCTGCAATATAAATATGCAATATGGGACAAAAAGAAATAATTTCTTAATTCTACTTTATTTACTACATTTTATCTTCATTTATGAAATTCTAAATTCTTCTTACTATTCTCCTTATTCTTACTATTCTGCTTCTTTTCTTCTATGAAATTTACATTCTTCTTATTCTTATTCCTCTTCTTCTATGGATTTTAAAAGTCTTATTCTTACAACTATTCTTCTATAG
>JACBWW010000020.1:13365485-13595061 GCA_020086605.1 Lanius collurio | reverse complement strand
TTTACACCTCTGGTCTCTGCCGATGTTTACTCCAGTTCTGCTTATCCCGGGGATTCAACACTGTCTGTCGTCTAGTAGCTATGAGTTTCCCAAGATTACTCCCAACTGTGGGAATTGTCCCAAAACATCTCTGCTGTTTCAACTGCCTTAGCCACCATCTCTTTAAAATGCAGGCTCCAGGTGATTGACTTCCAAGTAAGAGGAGCTGAATGGGTTTAGACAGATTAACATTCTAGCAGTAAGTGGCAGTCATTCCAAGGAGCTAAATCAAATTCTCAAGTGCTCATTAGCAACAGGGGAGAAAGAAAAAAAAAAAAAAAAGGAGAAAAAAAGAAAAAAAAAAGAAAAGAAAAAGTAAGGGAAAAAGTTTGAGAACATAAAAAAGAATGAGCACATAATGGAGAGACTTGGTGGAAGCTGTTTTTTCATTAGAGTTTTTCATTGATGGCCATCACCCTAGAACACCAGGTCATGGGGTGCCTGCTGCATGGCATTAGCTTGTAACACAAAGTACGAAGGTGCAGTTGACCCAGGTTCACTTCAAGTTCAGAATCAGCCCGGTAGGTTTGGCTGGCAGGATGTGTGTTAGCAGTGCCGCGCTTCAGTGCCAGGGGGGAAACTACTGCAGCTACCATTTGCTGTCCAGCCTTGGAAGGACTGCTCTGCACCCTGAAAAACAAAATGCAAGTCTGTGGTCATGAGTTCACTCGGGTCATCCAGGACACTTCGTGCTCTCGTAATAATTTGTCTGTTTGGAGTGTCCTAGTAGGACAGAATTGCAGCAATCGTTGTGAGGGGGAGGTGAGGAGGACTCTCACCCCTTAGCAATCCGGACAAGAAATACTGCTCTGGCTCGGGGCATGCAGGGACAGTGGCTTCACCGCAGGTGCCGAAAGGTGCATTCACACTGGCCATTGTCGAACAACATGCTGAGGAGGACGGCACAAGTGGCCCTGCGGCAGCCGTCCCCTGCACGGCCGTCATGCATCCCCCTTCTCTGGCAGCATGGCTCCCCTACCCTCCCCCTGCCCCCCTCCCGGGCACCCCTCACTCCTTCCCCTCCCAGCGCTGTCCTCGTCCAGGCTTAGGAGCAGGGTGAATCGTGGGTCTGAATCCTATTAGTGAGTGGAGTAGTTTACATTTATACAAAATATTTAGTTTTTTCTCAGGCTTGTTTTCCTAGAGTTTTACAAATCATACAGTGTATGCAGTGTAGGCAGTTGCACTGCAGAACTTCACCTGTTCTCATTAAAAGCATAATAAAAGGTGTAAATAGGAAAGATTTGGAATTATTAATAACTTGTCCCATAAAAGTAAAATCAGCTCTACCTGAGTGCAGAGGGAAGTCCACATTTACCTTTTGCATTTCAGAAACAGCAGAGACAAATCCTGCCCCAGGTTCCCCTTGCTGCTTGACTTACTCAGAGAAATATTTTCACTGCTATTCCACACAGCACTAATGAGTTTAAAACCCAGTGGGTTCACAGCAGCTGAATGGCAGCAAGAGCACAACCCTGAACTGTGCCCAGCTGCAGAGTCACCTGCAGGAAAGGAGGAAGACCCAAAAGCACTCAGCAGGCTTGAATTCTTGAAGAAAAGTTGTCTAAGGGTTTGGTTTAAATCAGGCACCCACACCTGGCTTTGTACACATCAGAGCTCCTGATGCCAGCCCTCCCAGGTTCTGCTTGGCTTCTGGCTCATGCTGCTCCACTCCCTGCACTCTCCACCTGCTCTGCACAGTGTGCTTTGCCTAAGTGAAGCTCACCCTTGGCACAGGAGCATGATGGAAAGTGCCTGGGTGTTCTGGCAACAGAGTCAGCATGAAGTGCCTGGAGACAGTTGAATACATTCCTTTGACCGGCACCCACATTTTTCAGTGCCTTTAGAAAGCAGAAAATAGAAAAAAAGAAACAGCAGCAAAGAGATCAAGCTGTCAGGAAATGCTTTTGCTGACTTGGTGTGAAGAAAATATTTTTCTTATCCAAAGCAGCAGAAGAAGCTGAATAAGTCACTTGACCTTCCTTCCTTTCCTCTCCTTACCCTCTAGGCCTTCTGCCTCGGCACAGGACATTTCTTCAGCCATTTGTCATCCTGTCTAGGACATTTTTTCATTATTTTTTCCCTTACATTATCAGCTCGATGGACTATTCAAAACACCTCTGTTTGCTCCTACCTTGCACCGATGGGCATGGCAAAGCCTTCTTCTTGGATGCATCACATGCACAGTGGTTATAGAATTTTGCATAAACAGTAGCTGAAATGATAGAAAGTGAGTTTTCTTTCTGGCATTTTGAATCTCTTTGCTCTAGTCTCAGTAGTTTACAAGCTGCAAATTTGTGGATCTAAGCCCATTGTTCTTGAAAGCACTGCATAATGAAAAACTGCACAGGAATTTGAGTCATTTTGCTAGGAAGTGTCATGCATAGCTCTCATGATCACTATTACAAAGTATGATCCTAATTAAAAGAAACCCAAATCACAAAAAGTACCTTTGTGTTCAGAATTCTGATAGTTTGCTAGTGTAAATTCTTGTTTCCTTCCCTTCTCCTCTGGATTTCTTTGATCCTATAAGCCAACATAGGTAAGGAGCAGAAAGTTGGATCTTTTTCTTATTATACCATGCATCTCCAGTGCAAGTATGGTCCCCACTGCAGGCACTGTGGGTACAACATAGTCTCCAGGCTCATAATTAACAGGGATGATTAATGGCAAAGTATCTGTTAGAAACTGTGGGAATAACTGCTCATCCCTTAAGGAAGAGGAATGGACAGGATGACCTCTCAAAGCCTCTTCCAGCACCGTGACTCTGTGACAACACAAAGACAAAAGGCTCCCAGCTTGTTTTTCAAGTAGTCAGCTCTTTGCTGGACTGCAGCTAATAGCTAGGAAAAAACATCTTTCCATCTGCAAGCAGAGATCATTGATAGGTATGCAAAATTCTCCTGCTAGGTAAAATTTTTATGAATATTTGATTATTTTCTTCCAATTATCACTACAATTGTACTATGGTGCTAGCTGCTAATGGCAGGTTCTCTGTTCAAAATTATGCTTTTTGTGACAGCTGTAATGTATGGATGTGGAAATGGAGCCCAAATTGCAGTAGGTCTCCTGCTGTCTTGTTAGAAACTTTAACCCAATGAGCTTTCTTAGAATTCGGTCCAATGATGTATAGTAAAACTACTGTTTTCTGACCTGTTTCAATGGAAACAGGTTTATAGTAGAGAAGAATGGAAATACCATATCTCAGAGATTTAGATTTTTGTAAAGCCATTTTCATCATTGCTCTCCTACCTTCCACAAGAAAACTAGGAACATGAGAACACTTCAGCAAAAAATTCAATTTTTAGTAAAGATCATCACCTTGAAATGGGAAAATTATTTCACCTGGTGAATCTTTTCATGATGCTGATGTGAACAAAAGTGTGATGGCATGAAACTGGTGCCGCTGTGATAGCTGGTGTGCATGAACAGGTTTGTTCCCAGATGGTGGCCATGCCTTGATAACTGGGCATTTCCTCCTCTGCTGCCATCAGTAGCACCTCCCTGGTGGCTCAGGGGCTATTTATGCTGAGTAAGATGCTTGACCAGAACTACATTTTGGGAGTGCTTACAGGATTTCTCTGTCAGCTCAGCTTTAGCTTGTACTAACAAAGGGGTAGCAGATGAGAGAAAATGGGGTGAGAGCACTCAAGGGTTTTATATGGTTTCTGTCTGACATGTCTCTTGGGTGCTCAAAGCCTCCTTCTAGATTTCTTCACTTGCTCTTGCACATTGGTAAAGTCTATGCTTTTTTCTACCTGTGATTTAAACTGGTGAATTTTGGGAAAAGCTGAAGCTGAATGGGTATGTCTGGAAAAAAGAGAAAGAAACAAAGTGAAATGTAGTAAAGCTTATGGAAGTGGAAGAAAAAAAGGAAAAAACCTGCAGAACAAACCCCCAAAAGCCGCTTGGCCATTGCAGTAGAAAGTGCTGCTAAAAACACAATCATGTCAGCACTGGCTGGAGGGATGGTGCTCCTGACTCTGTGCACCCTGTTCCTCTCCGTCTCTCCTGCTTAAGACAGTTCTGTCTATAATACCAGTAGATAGTTTGGCTTTTTCAAGGTTAGTATTAACAAACCACTAATTACTAAGCTAATAGAATTAAAAGAAACACCCAACAATTAAGGCCTATAAAATTCCTATAATCTCTGTACTTTTGTAGGAGCAGTCTGACAGGGATGGCAGAGCCCCATTACATGGCACAGAAGGTGGTTGGCTTCCAGGCAGTGTAACTCATCAGGTCTGTGGCAACCTGTACTTCTTACTGCTGTTGGTAAGAAACTATTTTAGGACACATAGATTTATTTGACCTTCACTTACTAAGACCAGACTAAGCCATTAGTTTTTCTTCTAGTGAATCCCATTAATTAACCTGACAAATATTTCATCAGAGTTCCTAATGGAAAAACCTACAGAGGAGCTAATGTTTTTTATGGTCACTAATGTAGCTTATCTTACTGTAGATCTGGAGGGACTTGGTCATGGATCAAGATCCTGTTGTGCTAAACACTGCCAAATGTGGATCACATCCCATGGTTTTCCCCACAGAACTTATCATCTGAATAAACTTTGTCAACAGATCTTCCTTAGGCTAGAGCACATCTGGACTGGAAGGATAAAGCAGCAAGAATTGCATTTTTTGTTGTGAGTTATACTCAAACAATATAAATGTAACTTTAAAAATCATACTCACTTAAAAGTCAAACCAACTATATCTGTGTCCCTGTTTGTGACTGTATCACAAACTGTTCTACTTACCCTGTTATGTATAATCAGGAGTCATAGTTTTATTTTGATCTTGTTTTTATTCTGTATGAATTGATATATGCAATGCTAAACATTTGCTTCCAGGTAATTTTTTTAAGAACAGTGAATTACTTATAATGTTGCAACTAAGACTAAAATAAAGCATGAATTTTAATGTGCCATGTCTTGTCCGCATTTTTCATATAGGCTGAGTAAATTTCACCTTTATACTGTACATTTTTAATTAATTTGCAGCTATGGAGGATTTAATTGCTCTTTAGAACTGACTTGTTTGAACTCTCAGATTAAGCTGAAAAGATGCTGTGAAATATTGAAAAAGAGGAAAAAACAGAAATATACAAATGTTCATCATTAGCTAACTGCAGGACACTGCAAGTAAGGGAATTAAACTGATACGTATGCTTTCTGTATAACATCTCTAATCTATGTTGTACTGTTCCTCTTGTTGCTATGAATCTGAAGTAGAATTGGTAGTAAGGGTGATAAGGGTAGGGATTTTCAAATATTGCAGCAACTCACACTGTGCTGCTGTTATACGATGATCAGTTATAAAATAATTGTCATAGAAATTTTCAAAACTGGACTTCAGTGCTACTCAGAGTATTCCTGCCTGAGCTGGTCACTCTCTCTAGGTTTTAAGAGGACTTGACAGGAAAGCAGAGTAGTTTTAGATTTCCTATATCCGATTTTAAAACTACACCCTTTGAGCTTACTCAGTGCAAATACAACTCTTATAATGGTTCGATGGTTCAATTAATTTTTCAACATGGTGTGATTTTTTGGCACATTTTGTCTTTCTCTTAAAAAAAAAAAAAGAGAACAGAGAAAATAGCATGGTCTCAACTATTTTCCTGTCACACCGCCTCCTGTCCTTATTTCTCAGATAGGTATGTGGATCTTTTGTCATGTTTAAGTACTCCTTCTGTCCCTATTGCTAATGCTTATCTTTCCTAGTAGTCTGCATCCTCTTTTTTTCTTGTGCATCACCAATTATAAATTATTGTGTCCTTTTTGGTGGGTAAGAGACATGGAGCTGGATGCTGGCACTTGTTGATTGGGGTTTGCTCAGCAGTGGGGGAAGGCAGCAGCTGCCCAAAACCTGTGAGGAGAAAACATGAGTAATGTTCAGTCAAAGGTGGTCAAGGGCCCAATCTTACTTTTTGTTTTGCCCCATCATAGTCCAATGGGAATATTTTAAAGAATTATTTCAAAAATAAGTTTGATCTCATGGAACCTGGTTTCTGATATCTGTCACCCATTATTGAAGGAGCTCCTGTACCAGAGTGGGTATTAGAAAAAAGAACAACATCCAAATTTGAGTATTGACCCAGAACTTTGCTGAAAGTCAAAGCAAATGTAAAGATAATCATAATTTTCTGCTGCAATTTGTCTTTGGGCATATGTCCTTCCAGGGTTAGATGGCCAAGAACAAGAAAACTGAACATTTATATAAAAAGTGTTACTTAAAAGTATTAAAAAGTTTTAGAAAGAGTTTTAAACTAAAAGAGGGTAGATTTAGACTCGGTATTAGGAAGAAATTCCTCATAATGAGAGTGTTGAGGCACTGGAGCAAGTTGCCCAGAGACCTGTGGATGACCCATCTCTGAAGCAACCTAAACTAGTGAAAGATGTCCCTGTCTGCGGCAGGGGGTTGGAATTAGATGGTCTTTGAGGTTCTTTCCAACCCAAAACATTCTAGAATACCATGTTTACTCATGGGAGGGTAGACTGGAGACAACTGAGGGCTCAGAAGCTGCAAGCCAATGCACAGAACAGAGAAGAAAAGCAACAGACTACAGCAGTGCAGGTGAACAGTCCTACTGAAAGCCTGCAGAGGAGCCTTCTGGCTTAACATCATCTGAACTAAACTATTTCATGATTATCTGATTTCTCCTGAATCCAGAAAATTCCTGATTTTCTTGCAAATTGCTAATTAAAAAAAAATATTTTTACTTAGCTATTTTAATCAAAAAGAATATCAATGTTTATTAACATCAGGCTTCTGTGGCACAGAGATCTTGTGTATCTGGGCAACCTTCCTGTTTGATGGCTTCCTTTTCTGCATTATAGCCCCACAGCCTGCGTCCCATGTCCTGCTGGAGTACTTCTGTCCATTGGAGCATGGAGGGGGTTCAGCTCTCACCATTATTTTCAAGTCCCTGAGTCATCTGAGTCCTTTTATTTCTGGTAACCACCCATGACTATTATGGGATGTGTGTGAACACTCCCTCCCTCCCACAAACCTTCCTAGTTGTTTCACTGACCTCTCACACCCAGCTGAGCACACAAGTGTCTACATGCACAGCAGTGATATCTGATGTTGTCTCGGTGGCTTCACGGACCTTGCTGCTTATGTGTGCTGAGAGACAGAAGTGAATTTAGGCCACATCTTTTCTCTCCTCCCTCCCCCTTTTTACAAGGATTAATAAATAGCTGAATTCTATTTGGCTTGACTTTTGTTGTGTTCTTAGGGTTTGCTTCAGTACATAACGATAATTTCCTGCTGAACTGCTTCTGCTGCACTTTGCCTGTTTCACTTCCCTTCCAAAAGAAGTGACTTCAGAGTAAATACCAGACCAGAACTGTGTGACTCCCAGCCAGGGTTAAATGTGACCACAGAGCCTTGTGATTTTACCCAGTTTCTGATTTCACCAGCGATGTCTTCCAGTTTTGAGCTAAAGTATGTTGGCTGTGAGGAGAGCGCCCAGGTTTTCAGCTGTGAATTCTCAACCATCTGCAAAGCAGAACACAACTCCAAGATTGCCTGTGCTACCTGCTCTTTTGAGATGCAAAACTGTGAGAAAATAGTAATACTACTTTCGGAGGGGTTCATCCTTGCTTTTTCAGGTCCTCATTTTATTATGAGGTCTGGAAAACCACTTTGTATGTGTGAGAGAGTTCAGCATAATAATAACAGAAATGACACAACTATTATTATTTCTGTGCTGGAGGTGGTGCTGCCTGTGGCTCTGTGAAAGCTCTCTTCCCCCCGTGGAGCTCTCTTCCCCCTAAAGCTTTAAGAAAATCAAGAGGGAAGAAGAGCACCAGCTTGTTGCAGCACTCTGTGAGTTGTGGGTTTTTCTGAAGGGTTATGTAAGGGCACCTTTGCATACAGCCAAAGTGCATCATGCAGACACCTCTGAACTAAAACACTCCAAACATACCCCTCTGGCTATAGAAACCCCCAGAGACTATTTTCTAGCCAAATGCAGCAGGTGCATATGGCAGGCATACCAACATGCCTGCTGCCCTGAGTGAAGGGCTGGCATCAAAGAGAAACAGCCGCTGCCGTCACAGATGGGCGTAGCTGTGACACCCCCAGCCCGGGGCTGATGGGGACAGAGCCCCTAGCAGCTCGCAGGCCCCGGGCCAAGGGGAGCAGCCGTGGAGCCGCTGTGGCTGCAGCTCTGTGGCTGGGGGCTCCTGCACACAGCAGATGCAAACCCACTGCTCCGTACCCGGCTCCCACAGGTGTAACCGGCTGCACAGCGACCTGGAACCCGAACCTGGAGCAGAGTTACTGCAGGGAGATGGAGGGCAAAGAGGAGACAGCAGCTGCAGCACAGCCAGGCAGGCAACAGAGCTTCTGACAGGTGAGGGCACGCCTCCAGGCTTGTCATCTCACTGCGGTCACAACACCTAGCCTTAATGAGAGACTCAAAGAAAAGACACCAGTGGCTTTGCCTCCTTCTTTTTGTTTAGGGATTGTATTTGTTGTGAGCACAGCATGGAAGAACACATGAAGTTGCTTGTAGAAGAGCAAATATTACCATGACCTGGGCTGGTGCTGCTGGAGTTGAGGAAAGGCAGAGGCGAAGTGCTGAGATGGAGACATGAATGAGAAGGGCTGAGAAATGAAGAGTTTAAATGAAAGCAAAAATCTGAAAAGTATGTAGGAGAAGCAGCTGTTGAGAGGGGTAGGATGGTCAAACCACCAAGTAGGAACACAAGAGGTACAGATTGGGAAATGATGGGGTGCCACAGTGACAGAGGTTGCAAACAGAGTGCATGGAAGTGTCACAAAGAAGACAAGACCTTTCTGGAGAAGAAGGTGCTGTATTACAGACTAAGCCTATTGACATCTTTTATGTAGGAAGGAACAGGATTTCACAGACCACTATCAGAAATGCTCACTCTCCAAACTTCAGCTTTAACTGGGAAAAAACCAAATGCTATACAATAATGGACTTATTTACAGACTCTTTGATTACCAAACTATATTAAAATATTTAACCTGTAGTAGGAAACATTCTGTGTTAGAAAACTTAAACATAATTTAGAGTTGAAGTTTTAACTTTTTAACTTTTTCAAAAGTATCACATGTTCTACTTCTCCAACTACTTTTCTGGTAATTGGAAATTCATTATTGAGTAACATACTCTCACTTGTATTTTTCATAGTTTCCCAATTAGAGATAGAGCGAAAAAATAGTTTTGTCATAATCTTCTTAACAAAATGCAGTCACCAAACTTCAACATGCAGTTTTCTTGCTGCAGTAAAGTCAGCTATTGGGCAGGAGTGATAAACTCTACAATAAGCATAATACAATTGATAACACAATAAGCCATATTCATAAGGAAACATTACAATCCAGGAGACACACTTAGCCCCCCAAAAAACACCCCAAGCCCCCTGATGTTGAATGTTCATAGCCAGACATTTTTTATTGCAATTTTTAGATCACTTTTGGAGGACGCCTTCCTTAGTCAAATACTATTGCCTTTAAAGATTAGTGTTCACAGCCTAATCATGCTGCACTTAGCTTAATTTGCTTTGCTATGGACTCATTAAATTCTTTCTTTTGGTCAGAAACCCTACCATGGCTTGGCAGAGAAACAGGAAATCTCTTCTCTGCATTGCAGAGTTGTGACTGCTATTTCATTTTAACACACAGACTGGAGGGTGCTGCAGCAAATTACATGTGGGTCATTCCTTCCTTCCTTTGTAAGGGGCTCACAACCCTTAAAACACTTTGTCAGCTGGACAACTGGGCAAGAGGGAGAAAAGTTATTCTTAAGTCAAAAACAGCTCAGATTTCCATTATATAAGTTAAATCTAATGTTTAATTTTAGCTTACCTGAAACCTCAGGGGCAACAATTCCTACAACTGATTGTTGAGGATGTTTTCATCCCATTTCAACTTGTGATAGATCCAGCATCCGGTGGTCATGAAGAGACTTTCCTGAATCGCTACTGTCATTGCTGAGAAACTGCACTTAAGGAACAATCTGGGAACACTTACCTGTTATTTGAACTGGAATCTGTTAATCAGAGTAAAGCACAAGCGATACATAGTAGGGGCTTTGCACTATTGTTTTCCTGGCAGCTGAGCAATGCAAAATCCTCACCAAAGTTTGGAAGTCCACTAAGAAGTTGCGAGCAGACGTGTCATGATCCTCCCTACACCTGCAGAAGTATGCAGACAGATGTGGTACCTTGCAGTCACACCTGGGTCCATGGAAAGTCTCCTTACATAGACAGGAAGCAGTAAGGAGTATTTTAATTGCTGGATGAGCTACTGCCTGGCATTAGCTCTAACTAGACACCCCTGGTGCTGTCATACACATCACCTGCAGCTGAATTGAACTAAGAAAAGTCAGATTCTTTCCTATCTTTGTTATCTTCCAAGGAAACCTATTTGTGTCCTGCAGCAGCAAGGCATGAACTGACTTTCAGAGGTAAGACTCAGTAGCACATGTGAAAAGCCACTAGAACAGGCAGAGTTACACTTTTAGCAGCATACCTTAAAATAGTTGACTTTACCACACTGGTGCAACCATGGCTTTTGGTAGCATACCTGTATTCTGGATATGCAGGACAATGCACTCACATGTCTTTCCATTTTCTGTACTGTTTATTATATTACAGAGACACTCAGAAGAAATCTGTACATGTTGGCAAGAACCTACTTCTGCCAGTAATGCCAATTTGCTCCTCTAAATTGAGAAAATGGAGAATAAGTTCTCTCTACTTGAGAACTTTATTGACAAACTTATCAGATGAGGGCACTATGGGAAAGCCCCCTTTTCGACAAATGATTTTAAAGAAGAGTACTATAGAATACTTAAGAGGTTTTTGTACCACTAAGCACCTCATTATTTACTATTCTGAACTATTTTTTCTTAAATAATCTAACTGCATAATGCTTGCTGCTAAGCTAAACTCCCATTTTAATTCAAGTATTTTATGAAAATTTTCCCCTTGATTATTTGCTCATTAATGTAGGTAAGTTCTGATTTTTTTTTTTATTATTCTTGATGCATTTGCTAAAACTAGAATCACATCCTCTTATCAACTTCTGAATTGCAATCATTTGGAGAGAACATACTGTTAAATTGAACTTTGCAACATTTCACTGTGAGCTTTACATATTATACTTATAGTAGTTTGATTCATTGGTTTTTGCCTGCAGCAAAACTCTCTTAAGGAGTCAATGTGGATTTGTTTCAGTAAAACTTGTGAGATTTTTCTATACTTGAAAAAGAACACAATTAGAGATTATTGTTTAGAAGGATAAACTGCTTTCAAAAAGCATACGTAATATCACAGGGAAAAGGCAGCATAGTGGCTACTCAGCTCTGAACAAATCTTTTAAAAATTAAGAAAAATTAAGAAGAATTCTTAATTAAGAATTGCTAAGAATTAATTAAGAATAAAAAGAATTATTTTTAAAATTAGGAAGAGTTATGAAAATCAATTTCTTTCACTATTTTTAATCTCCAATATTATTTATTCTTTAAAGATTTAACTTGCAAGACTTCTAATCTACTGCTGGGGGCTTGAACTGTCCAGTTATCCTAGATGAAGATCCTCTGTCTACTCATCAATTACAGATGTTAATTGGAGTGAGGGTCATGATACTAATCAGTTGCACAAATGACCTACATGCAGAAACAAATAGATGAGTAATATCTTCAGATCACCACTAGTAGTAAATACTGCTCTGTTAAATATTTGCATATATATAATGACATAATGGAAAATTGCTTGTTTGTTTGGGGATTTTGGTTGGTTGGTTGGGTTTATGCTTTCCATAAAAAAAAATAATTAAAAAAAAATTAACCCCCCCTGCATTTGAACAAAAGTGACTGAAGGGAGAAGCAAAACTTTTTTTTTTTTTTTTTTTTTTTTTTTCTGTTGCATGACAATGCTAGCAGGAATTAGTACTTTAAAAAAAAAATTATCTGTTGGTGTGTGCTTCCTGTTCCAGTTTGTTTAGTCACAAGTCTGAATTAGATCTCTCTGTTGGTTGGTTTCATTTACTATAAACAGGTCTTGTGCTTTGTTTCAATACATCAAAGCCCATAGCCAGGCACAGACAGGTAATGTAAAAGGGGGTAAGAAAGTTTACAGTCATGCTTCATTGTTTCTTTAAGCCTTCCAGACAACAGTCAGAGGGATCACGCAGAGTTTAAAAGAAGGCTTGGTTGGTTTTTTTGTATATATCAACTGGTTTCTCTTTTGTTCCTTTTCTAGAAACCACATGTAACTTTAGGTCAGAAAAGTGTAAAATGTGGCACTTCTTAAACCAGCGTTACCGCTGCCTTGAGGTAACTGGATCAGGCAGAGGCGCAGGCTCCTCTCCCTCCTATGCTTATGCCTGCTGCTGTCCTTCAGGTGAGTACCAGAGGTTTATTTTCTTTTCAAATATCCATCCACCTAAAGGAGGCAGATGGCTGAGAAGGGTATTTTCTCATGACTGACACTGCCAAAAAAAATATCACCGTTTTAGCCCCTTAAAGATAAATGTGAATCACTCCCTTCCACAGTATTTTTAGTGAAGCTGCTCTAAAAGTTTGCTTCCTTTCAGCCCTTGCATCTCTCGAGGTTTTCTTCTCTGGATTTTTTTCCTTTCATTTTTTGTTTTTGGGGTTCGGGGTTTTTTTGTTTGTTTGGGGGCTTTTATGTTAGTGGTGGTTTGGGGGTGGGGGTTTTTTTGGTTTTTTTGGTTTTTTGTTTTTGTTTTGGTTTTTTTTATCTGCCCTCTTAAAACAACAGGAATGCTGGCTGGCCCTCAGCCAGCCAGAACTCAGCAAGCAGGGTAAAATTTCAGTTCAGATTTACGGGAAGGTGTTGGGAGTAAAAATCTGGTTTGGTGAGTTTAAGGCAGGGAGTAGTCCAGAGACAACCTTGCTACTGTGAGTGTGGAGAGAAAGAGAGGAGGAGGGGGGGAGGAGGAGGATAATAAAAACCACCCAGACTGGAGATTAGAGACCAATTTTTCCCCTGTCCGAGTTTCAGTGCGTGTTCCTGAGCTCTTGCAGCCTTATCGAGTTTGTAGGCAGAAAGCTGGGTCTGGGGGTGGAAGAGCTGCGCAGTGCCGGCAAAGAGCTCAAGCGCCCCGCTCAGCGCCCTGGAATGTGCGGCTTATGGCAGGGGCGAGCAGGGGCTTTGGCTTAGCTGGTACTAATTGCAAGTTTTAGTGCTCAAAAACTCTGTTTAAAAAAAAAAAAAAAAAAAAAAGGCGAAGAAGCGAAGAGCCAAGAGAGGGGGTTAAGACTGGGAGAGCTGTTGCTCCAAGCAGCAGTGCAAGGAGTTGCTCAACTCTCCTTTAGCAGCGCGGTAGGAAGGACAATGCGTTAGGTCGCTACCCTAAAACGTTGCCGTGGCTGCGAATGGTGCTGGGCGCTGAGGTGGGCTCCAGGTAGGTACCGTCGCTTTTCGGTTTGCTTTGCACTTCCTCCGTCCTTAGCTGGGGGTTGGATTGTACGTACTCTTCGGTGATTGGGTTGACAATGTAAGCGACCAGAAGTTCACTCAGACTCAGAAAATACATTTTAAAGTATCTTTAGCGGGGGGGAAGGCAAATGGAGAGGACTGCAGAGGTTTTCGGTGGAGTTTTGGTGACTCTTTCCAACTGACAGATTTCTGGTGATTCTGAAGGAAGATGACAGATTAGAGGCAGAAGCAGGTATTAAACAAGGACAGAGTGAGAAGTGATTTGCAGATCTGAGAGTTTTAATTTAAAATACGTGTTTCTCCATGTGAAAGAAAAAACACAGCGTGACCTGCCTAAAGTCTTTGGAGTCACTTTCGGAAGAAGTATTTTGTGTGTATGGCTGTTTCTTCTTTTTGAACACTTAAAATTCTATAATTTGTACAGACCACAGAGCCTTGGCACAAGTGACAGGGAGGTGACAAGAAGGCTCTAAGTCTGCTGTCTGCCAATCTATTATAGACATTAGCATAAGAATGGGATCTTATCTGTGAAAAGTTTCTGAAGACCATTTAAAATACATGTATCCATCAGGAGGTCAAGCATCTTCATGCTGATATATGCGTGATTAGATGAGAAATACTGGGATCTCCTTATTCATGTTAAAAGAAATAACAGCGTTTAAAATTTTTTGAGAGGTAAGGCTACACAGCTCATTTCTTCTTAGGAATTTAAAATAAAACTTTGAGCTAAAGCCAGCTTACTATAACCGTTAAAGATGGGCTGGGATCTTATAAGTCGCAAAATCCCTACTAAATTTTATAGGCTCAACTGGGCTGACCTGGCGGAAGGCAGGAGCATTAGACGGGGCTAAAATGAGCCGCCTGAGGCTAACGCAAGCTGAGTATCGGTGCCCTGATGTGCCTCCTAGACTTTGCAAATGATAATTTGGACAAGCCTGCAATTATTCTCTGCCAGTCTGGCCGAGCTCACATGATGCGAGAGGGGAACCGAGCGCGTTTCGCAAGGCGGCGGCGCGGCCGGCGCAGGCGGGCTGCCAGCGCTCGGCGCGGGGTGGGCTGCGCGCCCGCAGGTGCCCGCCCCCGGGGGCCAGAGGTCTCCCGTGGTGTTAAGCGGAGCCTGGTATACAGCTGGAAAACTGGAAGGCAGCGTGCACTCTCAGAGAGGAGGCGGAGATAAGGCCAGGAATGGGCCGCTGCCTGGTGTCCGGCAGACTCGAAGCTAATGCCAACAGACTGCTGTCTGCTAGATAAACGGAGAGACAAACACTCCTTTTGCACATTCGTTCTCTCTCCCGCCGCTCCCCTGCATATTCCCGTCCTGGGAAACGTTGTTCTCCTGGCTTGTTTCAAAGCTGTGCATCCTGCCGGGAGCTGAGGGCCGCTGTTCCCACTTTGCCTCCTAGCCTGGGAAGAGCCCAACTCCCTCTGCTGCTTTTGGGGTCTGACCTCTTCTGAGACTCTGGGCCCTAAGTGTTGTTAGGGAAATACTTGGAGTTGACTGGCATGTAAATAGAGTTGCTAATAATTCCTGAGTGTCCCTGCTGCAACTGAGGATGCAAAATCTTTGTTTGAAGTTTTAGAAAATAAAAGAATGTGCTTCCTTCAATATAACATTTTTTAAAAGTTGAAAATGTAATAAAAATATTTAATATAAGCAGTGGAGATGGTAGAGCCTTCAGGGAATGCTGGTTTTGTGGCAGTTTGGTCTGAATCCTTGATCTTGCGTGGCCCGCACCTGGCTGGCTTCAGCAGAGCTATCCCTGGAACTGGAGCCTGCTTTTGTGGCTTCCCACATTTTGGACTCTTGGCTTCTTCCACATGGCAGAGTCCCCTCACTTTGCTACCCCTCTGTGAGATGCTACACCCTCTTCTGTGAAAGCTGTGAGAGCACCTGATGACTAGAGAAGATCAGGGTTACTCTGGAGTGGTGTGAGAGTACTTGTTGGTTTACCATAGGAGCCCACAGCACTGCTGGGGTGACAAACTCCAGCAGATGTTACACCACATTTATGGGTGAAACAAAAATGTAATCTTGGCTTTTTCATTCAAATGGTCCTGATCATTTGTGTGTAGTTTCCTGAAGCAATATTGCTCTGGTTTACTGAGAAATTTAGTCAGGGCAAGTATGTGCTCTTTGTGAAGAAGCGTTGCCAGATCCTGTTCCTGTTATAAAAGAAAAATCAATTATGAACATAAAGATGAACATAAAGATCAGCTTTTCTTTGTAGCAAGGAAGCAGATCTAACAATTTCACTATAAAGAGACTATTTCCATGCTTGTATGTGGCCGTATGTAGTTGCCTCTTTTGTCAGGAAGTTGAAATCTCCAAATTACTGATGACTTAAACCAACAAATCCTTCTCTATATTGTAGTTACTTTGAAATTTGTTTCATAAGGGGATTCTTAGGTGCAATTTTCAAGTTTGTAAAATGGATACCGTGAACAGGATATTTTTGTCTGCTCCCTTAGCAGAGGGAAGGACTCTGACCTTTATCTTTTCAGTATGAGGCCTAAAATAATATTTCTTTCTGCTGTAGTAATTTTTTTTTTCAATAAAATGCTTCTGGGTACACCTAGCTCTTGCCAAGATCAGGAACATCTCAGTAGCCTTGCTGAGACAATGCAGGCTTTGTATAGCTAAGGCTGGTAAGGGCTTTGGTGATACAGTCAACAGAGGAAAGCAACTTTTTAGTAACTGCAATGCTGACTACCTGATATTTGAGGGCATTTTTCTATCCTGGCTTTCATTTGCCCTGATCCCAAGTAAGATTTTATTTGAAAAGAAGAAAGAGGTTTCTGATATTTTTAAAGTGTGTTTTACCAAATATGCTTATAGTCTGGATGTTATCTTCTGCTTAGGTAGGTCATAAAGCTGAGACTGAATTGGCACAAATGGGCTTATTTACCCCTTGAGATGGAAAGAAACTACAAAGGCATAAGAATCCTCAACCAATAATAATGCAACAGCAGTAGCTTTCAGGTATTTCCAAAGGGGGAACAGCTTCAGCAGCCACTAACAACTGAGAGGCTTTCTATCCTATTTGCCAGTGTGAGGGCCATTGGGAGGTTTACTCTGGAGAAGCAGCACCCCAAGTGATGTAGCTCAGAGTTTGGATGCATGTTTGAGTACAAGATGAATGAGCTGGAGTTGTGCCTTAGAAATAAACTGAGATACTGCCTCTGCCTTTTTGTCTTTTATCAGAGAAACCTAGCAAGCTCTACCACAAGTCAGGGTGTAGGCTGAGTTTCAGCAATCTGAGTTCCCAGTAACTTTCACGATGTCAATTATGATTGCTGTGTCACAGACCTGGGATTCCTGACCTGGGTGTTTCTGCTGTGTGGACCTGCTTTTACAGGCGGAGCAGGACTGTCACTGCCATGTGGGGTTAATGCACGGAATAGCTGGTGAGAGGCAAGAGATGGGATAGATGCATGTGGAGCACAAGGAAATGGTGAGGGGTCAGCTAGGTACGTAGTGAGAACAGCATGCCAACAGACTGGCTGCTGTTGTACTATCTCAGCAGCAAGGGAAAGATTTTAGAAGGAATTTAAGAGAGGTGAGCAAAGTTCCCCTGCAGTTGTGAACAGGGAGGTAGTCCCAGTGAGGAATTATGAAGGAAAACAGAAGGGCATATGATGGGAAGCATAAAGTGGGTGTTCATAATCTGCAAAAAACACCTGTTTGTTCTATTCAGCTCTGCCTGCCTGAGCAAGTATTATGTGTAAGGGCACCTTTTATTTTATTTGTTAGAAGATGGAGAGAGGATCAACAGGAGCACAAAAAATGAGTGGTACATTCAAAGGTATGAAAATGACTCTTGAAGTAATATTTGGAAGATGAAATAATGGATCAAGATTGTAGATCAACCGTGGATCAAATCATGAAAGAACAAAAAGGAATGTTACAATTAATGAGCTAATGTGAGGGTGAGACTCCAGGCAAGTGTTTCATCTGTGAGGGCAGATAGAATAGCCAATGTCTTTGGCACGCAGAAGGCATCAACACGTCTTAGTTGCACCTTGAAAGATAATCTTCCCAAATAAAAACTGTGCCCTGCCTGCAAACAGAGCAGTAATGGTCACTGTGGAAAGGAGAGACTTTGAGTATTCCTTGGTGGGGGTGGGCAGGTATTAGAGACTCTGTTTTATCCATGTATAAGTGGATAGTGATGGCTGGGCTTTCAGGAGACAGTCTTTCAACCTTTCTAGCAGAGGGACATTGATTGGGCTGGATATTATGGGGAAGAAGATCAAAGAAAATTGAAATGTAGGGACATTTTTGCAAATTTAACTTGGTAGAGAGATAAGGGTTAAAAGCAAAAGAGAAGTCATGAGGGTTGATGGAATGGAAATTGCAAAAAGGCTGAATGGTGGAGAATGGGGGAGTCTAATGGATGGTGCTGAATGGAACCACTTGAAGGTTAGTGCAGGAAAAAGTCAGCAGTAGAGAGCCTCTGGATAGTGCATGCCAAATAAACAGTCTTTTTTAATGAGGAAAAGAAAAAGATTGGGGCAGCAGAGGAACAGAATTGGTAAAATGGATGCAGAATGACTAAGAGGGTGATATGGGTCATCACCATAAATCAGCAACAATAAGAAGAGAAAAATGGGGAATCAAAACCCAAGGAGGAAGGTGATGGACTTGAGTGAAGGAGAGGTATTTGCAGGGCTGGGAAGAGAAGGGAAGGGACAAAATGAGAAATGAGCAATCCTTGAAAAGAGGAGGAAGAGGAAGAGCAGGAGGAAGGAGAAAGGGGAGGAAAAGGTCAGCTCACTGAATTTGATCCCAATCAGGGAAAAGCTGAGACAGAGGTGCTTCATTAAGGTTTGAAAGCTGTGCTCAAAATTTCAGGACCTCTAAGGATGGAAGTATGAAGTGACTGTGGCTAACAGGTCTTTAAAACTGGAGGGTGTGCTGGGGTGACAAACAGAAGGCAGAATGTCTGAGCAGTATGCAGGCTACAACTGTGGGAGCTCTTAATGGTTGGGGAGGAAGGAAGAGCCAGAGCTGGGGAGTAAAAGCATGAAAGGCAAGGAGGGAAGATAGAGTCAAACACGATCATGCACGCAGGGACATGTCCTCTAGATGTTTTTGCAACAAAAGAGCACGTTCAACTCACCTCAATTAAATATTAACATTATTACCATGACTTAAGGCCATGTTTCTGGCAGTAAATTTCTGTTGACTGTGTATGCTGAAATTTCACCAGAGTTCATACACTACAATCCACATCCTAATGTGAGCGCTAGTCCTTGCAGGAAGCATTTCTTTGTCATTAGCATTTTCATTAAAGGTAGCACTAATACTGTACCTGAAACCCACAGGAGTGTAGTCACTGGTAAAGCTGCAAGCAGACCTAGACTTAATGGGTGAATGTATTCAAACTTTTGGGATTGCAGTACAGTCTGTGACTCTTGAAGATGGATTCTGCCTTTGGCTTCTTGGACTGAAGAAGCAGGCAAGAAAAGGCACAATTTGACTTACTGAGTGCACCCATTTGATGAACGTGGAGGTGCCTCTGGCTGGGGCAAGGAGATCTGAATGTGCTTGCTGTTGCTGCCATATGTGGTGTCTTAGCCAGTGTTTACAAAGCAAATGGAATGAGCAGATGCTACTGACTAAGTTGTCTGCTCACCCTGAGCACACAGGCCAAGGGTGGCTGCAGATGTACCCAGCAGCATTGCACAACCCCAGGGCCCAGGGGCAAGCTTCAACCTGGGCATGGCCAAAGCAGGCCACAGTTCTCCTGTGTGGAAGGAAAAAAATGTGATTTTCATAGAGGATAATTGTAATGAGCAACAATAAACAAAAAGGCTTTTACTAGCTTCTTTCACACAGTGAGGTCCCAAGTCTCAACTTACCTATGTGAGTCACAGGTCAGACTGTATGTGCACAGAATAAATCTTCCTAAGCACCACAGGGGTGGCAAGAGGTATCTGGGATGTCAGGACGGTGCCCTGCCTCCTGTGGTGTGTGATTGGTGTAAACAGGGTCTGAGACAGGCAACAGCTCCTCAACACACCTGTGTCTACGCTGCTCTGCTTCTCTTTGCCTTGTAAAGTGGCAGGCTGCAGCCCTCCCTGATATTTTAAGGTCTGTTCTGTGACCTTTGTTTTACCACAGGTGTGTGCAGGTCCTTGCTGGAGGTGCTGAGAACATGTCTTCCCATGGTCAGTCTTTATTTCTCTTGGAAAGCTCTGGTTTTCTGCAGGGAGTCATCTGCAAGCTTACATTTTTGGTAAGCAACAAGACTGTCTGGCAAACAATTTTAGTTTTTACTGTTTGCTAACCATATGAGCCTAAGTAAGAAAATTCCTGTGCAAATTCCTGGGCAAATTCCTGGCCATTCCCATGGCCACCTGCCTCGGAGAAAGTTTATCAGGTACACTGTCTGGTTGATATACAAGGCACTGTATAAAACCTACAGCTCTGAGGAATGTGGAATGAACTGCCAGAAGCCCTGAGTAAATACATCAAGTATTGCTAAACTGAATGTACTGGTGGCCTTTTCTGTTGGCTTTCACATCAGAATGAGAAAAGCCCAGAGCAAGCATTCTGTTTACAGGACAGTTTCAGGACTTTTTTTTCCCTCCTCTATCTAGAGCATTATCCGGAGTTTCAACAGTGACTTTTTGATTCTTGACATCTCCCAAAGATGGGTTTGTGATGGTCTACCAATGGGAAGAGAGGCATCATTAAAATACATTAGGAATTTGATCACTAGCAGCGATCCTGCTAGTCCCTGAGCTGTGGGGTTGCTGAGGGCAGGTTGTGGTGTCCAACCCATTGGCCTTTATCAAGGAGACTGAAATCTGAGTCAAATCCTAGCATTTCCATCGGTAGATCACTGAGGTTTTGGGTTGTTTGTTTGGGTTTTTAAAGGAAAATATTTTATTTGTATGTGTATATTTATACACACATATAAACAGTGCGTGCACTATAGGTACCAACACAAATCACTCTCAGTGCTGGATTTTTAATCCCCAAAGCACTGTTAGTTACCATCTTTATCTCTGTTTTAGGGATGGGATCATTTTACCCACTGTGCCATATTTTTTTTCTCTCCTCCTGTATGGCAGAAATATACTCTTGAGGAGTACCACAAGAGACAAGCTGTTAAAGAATATAGCATATATATAAAAGAGGTGCATGAAGCATGAAGCATCTCGACCTCTGCATTTTCAGACACAACAGGGTTTTTTTCTAAACAAATAAGTTGTGTTAAAAATACAGGTTCTCCAAAGAAAATTAAAGCAAAATTGCTGACAATGCAGTCTACTTACCTATGAGCAGTGTAATAAACTTAATTTTGTGAAAAATGTCATATATGTGTAAGCCTAGAAGGTTAAGTTCTCAATAAAGCCTCATACTGGTAATAGTGAAAATCAGAAAATCAGACCTCAACTCTCACTACATGCTGCCAGTACACAAGACATGGACTGCACAGGGGATTTGTAAGCTGGGGTGTACATTTATAGTGTCTTTGGACACACCTTAATGTTTTTTTAATACGTAAGTAATCAGAAAGGATCCTGCTGCAGTTTGGGAGCTGTAGTTGTGCTACCACAGGGGGGATACAAGGTTATCTGTCCCCTCTGCCCTAGGAATATCCACAAATGGGTTGGACAAACCCTTTGCAGAATTGAGACTGGTGCAAAGAGGATTAGATAAGCTTGCTAGTTGTTGCTGTTGTGCAACTTTCTTGCTGTTCAAAGCTGGCTTGTTCCTTCCCCATCTTTGGAGGTTCACCTTTGCCTTTTTCTGGCACTGGTGCCAGTTTCTGGGGCCTCCACACTCCTCACTGGCTCTGTCTGTGTCAGTCAGTGAGTTTGGCACTGTGGCCCAGGATCCTGGCACAGGATGCATGTTTCAAGGGTGCAGAGTGAGTGGTTGTGAAGCACCAGGGCATACACGAGCCAGTTCAGAGCACTAGCTGGATGCAAAGATGTTGGAACCATGGAAAAGCAGAAGGGGTGAACCCTCTCTTGGCCAACATCAGGAGCCTTGAATGACAGGCAAGGTGGATGAACCAGACTTTCATTTTCACTGCATTTCTACATTGTTCGAATGTAGGTTTCAGCCACAATTCCAAAACACAGGAAGGACTTCGCTTCTGCCTGAGCTCTGATGAGGGGGCACAGCTTCTGTGTCTTCTCAAACAAGCACTGTAACATGAACAATGTGAGATGAACACCATTTTATTGCTCCTTCTGTAGAGCCAAACCACTTATATCGCATTTCCTCTTCATCTAATCTTATCTGTTTTGTGTTGCAATCCTTGCTGCGCTTCCCTGTTTCCAAATCAAAGCTCAATCTTTCTGAAAAATAATCTGAAAGCTGCCTCCATTTTGAAACGTGGCATGCTTCAAACAAAGAACATCAGGTGGCAGCTACCACATTGGTTTGTTAATCCTTACCTGGAAAGTAACTGGTGCCAGAATCATTGCATTCTTAAAGCTCCTGCAAATGTCAATCACTATTAAATAAAGGTTTCTTCTGAGTTAACACGTACTATTGTATGCATATGTGCAACAGGGTGTAGAACAAGCCAAGCAAGAAGCAAAAAGTATACAAATTACTGGTTTTGCAGGAAAAGCACCAGTATAAAGCTTAGGAAACCTGGGTTTGTGTCCCTGCCTTGCCATAGAAAATGACATGCATGAGTTAACAACAGTACGGTCAACTGGTTTTTGTGGGTATCTGTTTTGTGGTTACTGGTCTCTGCTGGTATAGCTGAACATCCCATTGGGTTGTGAGGTCTAATAGGGCCAGTCAGTGGGGAACTTCAGCAAATCTCAGGGATTTTTCTGTGTTTGGCTTAGATTTTCATTTTGATAGGGTTGGGCTGTTGTGCTGTGGGAGTCCTGGGGAAGGATGAGGGAAGGTTCACAGCTGGACACCTCATCTGAACTGCTGGCAGCCCCTGAGCTCCTTGCCTCAGGTCCCCTTCCTACAGTCCCAGAGCCCTGGGGTGAGGGGGACTCCGTGAAGTGCTGCAATGGCACAGGCTGTCAAGGGATGGGGAGGGAGCACTGTCCAGCAGGCTGCATTTCATGATCCAGCTGTGTCCCTGTGAAGTGAGAGCAAGGTCCTGCAGACAGGGCAGTGAGCAGCACTTGCTGTGAAACTCCAGGGACAGGGGAGAACCAGGAGTCCCCAGGATGCTGGTGGGACAAGTCCCAGGTTTCTGGTTCAGGTCACTGGTTTTGGAAGAGTAGTTTGAAATGCCCTGCTAAAGTTCCTGTAGCTTTAGTGTTGATAAATAGATATAATTGTTGTAGTCCACTCCAGAGAGAAATGTCTACACAATATAACCTGCAGAGATCTGGGACTATAACTGCCCCAAGTGCATAGAACTTTGCATCCAAATGTTTCCATTGTACAAGCAGATGTAAAAGGAAGGAGATAGAGCAGCTCTGGTTAATAAGGATGTCCTGCATTTTCTCTTAGGAGACTGTCTTTATTTGCTCATAATTTTGCAAAGCTTTGCATTGCATGGCAAGATGCCTGAGACCTGTGAATTGTTTTACATTTACCTGCATAGAGGTCCAAGAGTCACTTAGCCTAAAATAATTTCACCATTTCTGAAAATCCAAGCTAGAAAATTTGGTTTCTTTCAAATGTTTGCAACTTCTTCCTAAGACTTCCTAAGTGACTTGACCTCAAGCACAGAAGTGGCTCTCGTGCAGGGGTCAAATCAGAATTTAAACCTTTGAAAACATGGTTTCCACATGTTTAGTGGATACTTCAACTTTTAGCTTCCAAGTCCCCGAATCCACTGCTGACACTGCCTATGCTCTGAGAAAATCTTGAGTCACAGATCTAGCATGAGCCTGCTGGACTCTCTGCCCTGAGTTCAAGAGCAGTCTACAGGGCATCTAAAGATAAAGCAAAAAAACTGGTACTGCAGTATGGGGCTCCTGAAGAGCAGGTTGGACCTAGTGGGAAGGGAAGAGAGAGAAGAGAGACAGAGGCAGGAGAGGGAAGACAACTGTCTGCCTTGAAAAGCTGATGAAGAGTCAGAAGGCTGATATAAAGGGGGATTTGATAACTTAAACAGAATTGACTGAGAACTGCTGGCTGGCCAGGGAGACAGCACATTTGGGGGCAAGGTCTGACATGGGGAGTTGCACTCAGAGCCAGCCAGGCAGGGGTTCTCAGGGCTAGAGGCAATGACAGGAGGAGGGAAATGTGGGAGTTTGAGGCACTGCTATTGGACAAGGGCAGGAGCAGAAGAAAGGGCAGGTCATCCAAGAAGCCTGGATGCAGCCCAAGCCAGAGCACTTGAGGATCTGTATCCACGGGTTTTCAAAACTCCAACTTTCCCTTGAGAAGCTGTAAGGAGTCCCCCACTCCTGCCTCTTCTGTCTTTCTCTGCTGATGCCCTGGCTCTGTCATTTGCTGTTCCTTTGTGAGACAGAAGTCCATGCAGTAAATATCATGTGCTACCCCTCTGGTGACACATGCATCAGTAGGATGCCTCATGATGGAATTTGGGGTTGGGTTTCAGTTTGCATAAAAAAAAAAAAAATACAGGGAAGACTAGGAAACCGTGCACAGCTATATCCTACTCATAAAAAATATGAGGTGTGGAATTCAGATAGTGCCAGATTTATAATCCCAGTTTGCCTTCTGTTATATATATTATTATAGTATGATCCTGGTTTTTTTACACATTCAGTACCGATGAGGTTTTGTGAAGGAGCCTTGCCATATGCCATGCATAAAAATGAGGGTGGACAATGAACATTAAATATTTAAATTTTTTTTTCTCCTGCTGTTCAGAATGTAAATGGTTCATGCTCTTGAATTCTGTTCCTCTGAAGACAGATTTATTATTCGTTGGCTTTTTAGGGGTGTTCATTACTATAACATTTAAATACTTACAAAAAGTAATGAGATAATCTGCATAACTAACAACCATTTGATATTTATTTACTAAAAAAATAGGGACATAGGGTATAAATTAAGAAGTTTGCCATAGTTCTGATTATACTGTTTAGGATGCCAGACCCAGGCACAGGTGAACTTGCTTAGTTAAAGGTTATCTTCTCTGAACTGTGTGCTTTAGGGTAAACAAGCTCTAGCTATAGGCTTATGTCAAGCTAAGAGGTTATTTTGGGTGATTGGAAGTACATGTACACAAATAAGTTAAAGTGTTATTTCCATGTTTTCAAAATAATGAAACCACTTTTTATTTATAATGAAATTTCATTTAGAAAATGTCACCAAATTTAACAATAGAAATGGGGTAAAGAATTCAGAAATTAAATGTTTGCCTTGAGGCAAAACAAATTGCCTCCTTTTCTTGTTTTATTTGCACTTCAGCTACTAATATAAGTCAGTCACCCTGCACGCCTCATGACTACTTTCCAGAAAACTTAGTTTTGCTAAGGAGACACATTTTCAAAATGTATTTCCCAGACAGTTCTCTTGCAGCTCTAAGTGCTCATTGCTTCTGCAAGCAAATTGCAGTTCAGAAAATGTTCCTATCTGAAAACAAGGAACATGCTATGGTCACCATCTGTACAAAGTCTGGTTTAAATGACTTGGCCAGTGATACACAGGATTTGCCTTAGCTGTGGGTTCCCCTTTCTTGCAGTGCATCAGGTGCTGTGTCACCTCCATTGTCTCTGGCAGAATGGTGGGGACAGCAGGCACTGTTGGTGTCTGATCCCATCTTCTCTGCAGGAGCAAGGCCACCACCCTCTGTACTGCTTGTCGAGCAAAGGAGGCCACTGTCTCCCATGAGGGTCCAGAGCAGTGCAAGGTCAAATTTGCAGCGCCCACATTCCAAATATGAGGTGCTCCAGGGAACCTCTGGCACTTCACCAGAGAAGCAGCAATTCGCACCACTCACTCCCCCGTGCACAGGTCTGTGGGATCCACCCAGACCCAGGCTGGCACCTTCACTTGGTGAAATGTGGGAGTGAGGGCAGTGGTACCACTTGTCATGTTGGAGGGTACCCAAGGAAAGCCCTGGATGCTTCTGTCCCTCCTGGGCTGTTGAGCTCTGTTGGGGTACACCAGGAACAAGTGGCTGGGGTGGGAAGATGCCAGCCCCTGGCCACTGCATAGTCCCCCCACTGGATCTGTGGAGTCAGGAGGAGAGCGCAAAAGTAGAGGCATCCTCATCACCAATGGCAGAGCAACCTCCCTCATTCATAGCAAATGGCTTAAGATAAGGACAAAAACTCCTGTCCTGGGTGGGCTGCAACACAGCAGGTCATGCTACAGCCTTCATTGAGCAAACCTGAGGTGTGAATATATTTGTGGAAAGTAACGGGTGAATCATTCATGAACAGAGAAAAGGACTCCCCCAAAAATTAGAAGAGTTTGCACCTCTAACAGGAGACAAAGCATTTAAAGTCTTCTCCTAATCCACAGTGGTAGCAGTAGATTCCCTTGCATGCGCTTGCGCCCGTGCCCATCTGCTCTTCCTCTGTTCTTCTGCGAGACCACAGGCTCTGAGGAGGATCTGCCATCCCTGCTTTGTAACACAATAGTAACTTTTCAAGAGATTCAGGGCTGACATTATCATTTAATATCTGTCCATTCCTCTGTTCATTTAATGGAACAATCATAGAGAATGCAAACCACCCTCTTTTCATCTTCAGAGCTTTTATCAGGTCCATAGGCTGGCCCAGCTGTGTTGGCCAGATCATACTTAACTCCTTTTTCTCTGCATGCTTCACCCCTTCTCACACTGACAATACTAGGGGCCATAACTGACCACTGTACTAGGAAACATTCTTCATCTGCTGGCCAGATTTTACCGGTCCAGGCTGTATGTGAAGTGTGCTGATACAACTAACAGGGAAAACACAGCCTGGGTTTTGTGCAAGCCAAGGCAGCTTGCAGTAGTGACCATCAAGCAGCAGCTCACAGCCACCTGGGCAGTCTAAAGCTGGAAAGGAGAGCCTGTACCTGCAGAGGTTATGCTTCATTACTTGAAGCTGGGGAAAACCAGCATGTAGTTTTCTGTCTTTCAAAGCTGAATTGGCGTCAACCCCCTTGGAGATAACAGGCATTTTACTGTTGTACTTGAATAGAGTGGGGTTTTTTTCCCCTTTGTATTCTCTCTCTATTCAGACTTTGATTTAATATTCCTTCTCTCTCTCTTTTTTGGTTACTTTGTGTCTTAGAGCTCAGAGATTTGCTGCCCGTATATTGAAAGTTTTTAATGAAGAATTTCAGCTGCACTCAGAGTTACCAGTAAAAGCCCTCTACAGATTTTGACAGAAGGAGTTATATGAAATTACTTCTAATCTCTTTATCCTTGTCACACCACTCTGCTATGCAGTAATACACCAAAGAATTTCCAGAAAGCGAAGGTTGGCGACTTACAATACCTACCACTTGGTTGAAAAAAATAATTAAAAAAGGAATTGGGAGGTGAATTCAATCTGTTGCTTTGTTAGCTGGGGAACAAAGGACGGGAAAAGTGGGGAGAGAAGACTGCAAAAAGTAAATGGTTTTCAGTTTAATTTTTTGTTTCAAATAAAAACTTGAGGCCAAACAAGCCATTTCCCTCAAAATTTTAGATCATATCCTGAAAGTTAAAAAATGAAGTGTTTTGGTTGACTTTATCATGGCAGCTATCAATGGCACATGGTTAATCCCTGTTAGAGTGGCAAAGCTGCAAAACAAATAACAGTATGTCCTTGAGTGCACCAGTTCTGTGCCTGACAGGTTTTCATTTTTCACCCCGTTGCATAATGCTGGCAGGCACGTCCAACATGTAGTGTATGAAACTGTCTGAGTAGGGCTTGGTCCTGCTTCCATTCAAGCCAAGGCCAATACTCTTCCAGTTCTCAACAGAGGCAAGGTCATGGCATGTGCTGGAGCTGAGAGGAGCCCAATGGGGAAGCCAGGCAGAAATATTTTGGACCAGGTCAGCTGTCTCCTACTCTAGTCCAGTCTTACCTGCACTTGTGCTAGGACTTAGCATTTGAAATCCCATGGCAACTAATGACTTTCATCGCTTGTCTTTTGTTTTCTCAGATTTATTTCCTTGAAAATAAAAACAAGAAAAAAGGGAGAAAAAATCCCCAGATATTATTTCCTCCTGAAAAACGCACATACAGAAAACAACATATTTATTTTCTTGTCATCTGTGTTTGTCAACCTTAGCCAAGCATTGTGTGTAGGTGTAATGTGATTTAAAAAAATAAGATTAAATGTGGGTGGGACTGAAAATGCAGTTGCTATTATTCATCTATTTATGCCATCATACACGTGTGATCAGGCTGTGATCTCATGCAGCAGCCTAGGAACCTATGGATTACTTGAATCATCCTTCTGTAAAAGAGCCAGGAGATTTGTTATTTAATGCTTCTACTAGATCAGCAATATCTGTATACACTACATTTGTATTTCATAGCTACAGCCAGCCTCAACCCACACATGTGATGAAACATCAGCATAGAAATCCATACTCGTACTTTTTCTTCCTTACAATATGCAATCTCATCAGGATTTCAGCTAGGGTAAAAATAGGTGTAAACAGCTTACATACTTACCAAAAGTGAAGATTTTGTTAAAATAAAACTATTTGTATGTTTGCAAAACAGACTGATCTGTATAAAAGTAAAAATTCCAAGGAAAATATTTCCAATTTTCAATTGTGAACACTTTATGTGGAAATTAAAGTGCTGGGGGAAAAAAAATAAACTGAAATTGATTTTTTTATTTGGTTGAGAAAAGCAAGTGGAAAGAATTTTTGTTATTGCTGTTTCTGGGGTCAACTTGTGATAGTAAAAATAAAAAGGTTGTTTCAACACCTTTAGTTTTGATATACCTTTTCAGAAGGAGTAAAAATGTGGCACTGGCACTTGCTTGCCAAGCCATCATCAGTTGGGTAGAGTAGGGAGTTTTTCCATGGGAGTCCAGTCCTGAATGCTCCTTCAGCTCTGTAGAAACTCACCTGTGACGTACACAGACCATCCAAAAGTCTTAGGTACAGATCCCTTATCACATTTTTGCAGGCTCAACCACATTCCTGTTTCCACAAAGAGCAGTTCTTCTAGCTGCAGGCAGTATAAACTTGCAGTGCTAATTATTTGATCATCTGCCTCAGTATTTCCAGATGTAAAAGATTTCTTTATTTTGCTTGTTGAATAAGGTGTTTGGTTTTCTATCTCTGTTCCCCATTAGCTACATCTCTGCTAGTAAATCAAACACGCCCAGAATCGCTCTCTGGCACAGAGGCTGGTTGCCTCCAGAGGAGGATGCTGTGTTGCCTGCCAAAAACAAATGGCTGCACCCACTCTGTGTGTAAGGTACGATCCAGAGCTCACCCCAATCCCCGGTCTGTGCCTGGGAGAGTGATAATCTGCCCTCTGGTTTGGGGAACTGGTATTTAAATTACATGGGGTCCAAAGCATGGCCCCTGTTCTGGACCTTAAAATGTGCAATTGGTTTCTATTCCAATGGAAGGCTCACTGACACAGTTTGACTTCACTTCTGTGGAGGTGGTTCTTACATCTCTCCCTTCCTCACTGGCATTGATCAGCACAGCAGTCTTCTTTCAGAGGCTCCAAAACCAGGTGTTTACTTATATGTCCCCAAGCAAAGTATTTACATCCAAATAAAAGTATAATTAGTGCTAGCAGCTTTAGCAGGTGTTCTAGAATGAGGCTGGGAGGGAATATATTCCCCTCTTACATCGCAATATTGAATTCAAGGGAGCACTTTTTCTGATGGGATGTACTTGTCATCTGAGACTTTTGTTTCACCTATTAATTTTGTTATCCATTCCTTTCACCCACATACACTGGTGTAGCATTTTCAAGAATTAACAGCAGCAACTTTGTTTTCTCAGTTATGTCTAGTTTAACTAACATCTAATCCTCTTAGTTCTTATATCCTCACAAACAGGGATTTGTTTGGCTAAAAACTTTTAATTAGCCCAATCACATGGAGCAGGTATTTAACAACCCCAAGGCAAACCCATTTCAGACATCAGAGGTGTCTCACCACCAGATTGGGAGAGCTTATTCTAGGGGACTTTTGCTGCAGGCTGCAGAACTTGAATAACAGGGTTGGTGAGCAACTGGCACCCAGTTTTTCTACATAAGTGGGCAGCATTCTTTAATGGTAATTTGCTGGCTCCAAACAGTGTTTCATTATCCTTCACTAACCCCTCATCTCTGCTCTCCCTCCAAAGCAGCCCCTCAGTTTTCGCTTGCACAAGTCAAACCAGCTCTGAAGAAAGGCAAGGATCTTCTCATGGAGTTGTTAAGACTGGTGAAGACATGGCAGGTTACTGGAACAACTAAACATGTAAACAGACTGACTGCGGACAGAACGTGCTGAACTTTTGATCTTAGTAATTTGAATCCAGGAGGAACATGGCATGAGCAGTATATGGGTCCTAACCCAGGAAGCACGGGGTCACTGCTGCAGGGCAGGCAAGGCTGGGGGGAAAATGCTGATGCTGATGGGACCTGTGCTCCTGTGGTGCGTGAAATCAATGAGAAAAGGAGTGGCTATCACAAAGCGGAAGAACGGATACTTGTGAAAAAGCAGGAATAAATGCTTGCATAATATGCTAAACGTGTAATTACTAACTTGAGACTAGCTCTGCCACAGAACCAGGGCCCCAGCTTTGCAAAGCCCACCCCTGAGCCCATCTGTAAGTGATCCTTGAGTTCAAGCTCTTTCTCCAGCAGTCTCTCAGAGGGATCCTGGGCGGCTGTGTGAAGTATTTAGCAGTGCTCCTCCAGCAGGTCTCTGGGGAAACCAGAGCAATATTGTGATCAGCTGAGACTGGAGGGAAAGACCATGAGTGGTGATTTACATGGGTATCACTTCAGTGCACTTTTCCAGCAGTATTATCTTCCTCTGCTGTGTCTCCTGCCTCTGTGGTGTTTTTGAAACACCTGTGTCTGTACAAGTGATGCTGATCTAGTCACCCCCATTGAATGTGCTGCCATGGAGTTATTTTTTGTCTCTTAAATTTTCTTTGGAAAAATCTCAAAGCATAGTAAACATAAGTAAGTAAATAAGTGAGAAATAATATCAGCATCTTTGGTTTAAAGTTGCAGAGAGGTGAGCCCTCTATATCTACCACTTTCAGCCCTGAGTTTGCAATATCATGAGAGCTTTCCTAGGCATTAGCTTTAATTGTTTGCCAATTAACCTGAGGTATTTGATACATTTGTCCCAACATTCTCGACATATTCGTTCCTGGCTCCAGCTGCTCTTCTTTAGGATGCCAGTGCTTACTCTTAGAGCTGGGTGGCCCTGCCTCAACAGGGGATCAGATGCCTGGAAGGTCTGCACAGTGAGCAGGGTAGGACACACTTTTGAGATACTTCACAGACTTGTGAGGAATATGACTGGCCAAGCTGTTTTTTACAGATGTGATTATGATGAGCTGCCCCGGCTGTAAATAATTAAAAATGCCCTCCTGTCCCAATATGGGAGGTAAATCAGGTAGCCATATGGTGCACATGTAAACACAGGGTACCCAGTTTAAACATACTTGGTTGTGTTCTAGCTAGACATAAAACCAGTTTTTAAAGTAAATTATTCCAGTGAATGGATGTAAAATAAATTGAAGGTATGTTACCTGAACAAGATCTGCTTGATCAGGCAGGATTACAGCCCACTTACTGAGAGAAGTTAAAACAGCAAAAACATGGAGCATTAGAAATCGCTCCTTAGGAAGCAAGCTTTTTAAAAAGTCTGCTGACTGAGCTCATCCTGAATTTTTGGCTTTCAGAGGGCAACTGAAAATCTTACTTAGTAGCATCATGTGCAGACATTTGCAGGCAGAAGTTAATATACGAGTGCTTGCAGTGTTGATGACCATTAAAAGATCTGTTTTCTGGCTTACTTACAGCTAACTGAAAGAAAGCCATAAGCCAAATTATAATGTGGCAGAATGATGTGATGGAAGGGAAATGTGATGTCAGGCAATATAATTAAAAGCTACTGAGTGTACCAAAGTGATGAGGGGCTTTTAGCCTTAATATCCCAAGTTTAACACACTGGGTAAGGCAAAATCTTTGGTACTTTGCAGAATACCATGAAGAGAAGAATTCAGCACTCACACTCGGACAATTAAATATTTAGGACCGGTGTCTCACACCAAGCTTTGCGTGGCAGTTGTGCTCGGCATGCTCAATGTTCAGCCAGTGAGTATAAGGGATGAAGTTTTGCCACAAGGATGTGCAGGGACTCTGGGCAACAAGAACATTTAAGTAAATTCCCTAATCCCTTGGGAGAAAGCAGCCAAAACACATGTGATAGTCAGCTTCTGGCTGAGTAGGCTCAGGCGCAGGCAGAGACGACTACCGGGGTTTCTTTGATTCAGGTCTATAAAATCCAGGGAGGTATGAAGTGGGTGGTTTGGGGTGAGCTGTTCACAGTCTCTCCCAATGCAAGAGGTAGTGACTGCTAGACAAAAATTTAGGAGCTGTTTTCAGAATAAAAGGAGATATTTCTTCATGCAGCAAATACTGGATTTGTGAAACTCTTTACCAAAGGGTATGATAGTTGCAGCAATTTTTTTCAGACACTCAAAGGAAGACTGGGCAAGTACTTGGAAAAGAGGCCCACCACTGGGCAAACTGGATCAGGCTGGAGGAGTCCCCTGAGCTGAAAATGGCTGGAGGTGGGGAGAGGACTTGCAGAAAAGATCAATTATGTTCATCCTATTCTTGCTGTTCTTCAGGGGTCAGTTTTTGGTCACTGCTGCAGACAGGTTACTGGGCTACATGAGCCCTAAAAATCTGAAATCACAACGCTGTTCTTATATTTTTATTTGAATTGTGAGCCAATTGTATACAAGTTTTCTGATGTGTAGATGAGTTCAAGGTGCTCTATCTTCCCATCTGTGCCTGAGCTGGAGGGGAGAGCACTGCAGGGAGCAGTGGTGCCACAGTACCTCTGGGAAGCAGGTCATTCCCTCAGCTACACCATGGCTATAGCTACCAGATGCATGGGGAGACACGGGAGTAGGGCTCAGTGGCAGAGCAGCCTTGCATGGTGGTGTATTTTGTCTGGGCTGCAGTAAGTTGCAGGCTATGCTTTGTGAAGCCATGTGCTGTAGGGCTCCCATTTATTTACACTAGGATGGTTTTTTAACCCTGTTAAACTAGCCTGACAGGATTGTTCCAGCCAAGAGGATCTTCTTCTCTGCCTCTTCTGTCCCACCTTGTCCCTCTTTTTATGCATAGGAAGACTCAGAATTGAGCTCTGTGCTTTCTTCTATGAAACTAAAATAATTTTTGAAAAGTATATGGATTAACAAATGACCCCAAGTTCTTCTTTTGTCCTCTAAATAAGTAAAACACACATCACATCACAGCAATACAGCAAAACTTGAATTGACCTTGTGCTTGAGAACATATAGCAAGAAACATCATGCTCAGCAGTTTAAATTAACTTGCTTATCTTCAGACTACCAGGGAAAAAAACATTATTTATCCCCCCTCTCTTATACTGCAACAAAGACAAGCACTTTGTTAAAAACACGAGTGCAATTCCATTGCTTTGAACTCTGAAGCTGTGAGAAGAGGAAACAATAACAAGCTGTTTCTGGCCCACTGTTTTGTGGGTTTATCATCTGAGTGCCGATGTGGCAAAGTACATGCAATATGTGTTATGAAATAAGAAAAAAACACTCTGATATTCCTATGGCTTAGTAATTGTAAAAAATTATTTAAATAAGCATTCTAAATTTTAAAAAAATATAATAAATCATTTTTATTTACAAATACTTTTCTTAAAGGGATACTGCAGGTTTTGTGCCCACATATAAACACAAAATTATGAGAATTGTGTCAAATATGGGCACAGATGCATGTCATCATGTGAGCTTCTTTTCTGTGGCTGCATGGAGCTAAGGCAGGTTTTCACATGGGCTTTCTTTAAGTACATATCTGTACTGCCTGGAATACAGGCTTTTATACAAGTTTTATAAATAGTACGTGCATTATTTAAGGTGCATAAACTGCTATACCACTTCTAGGTTTTGTTTCAGATGGGATAAAGCAACCTATTACTGATATTAGTCACACTGCTTGAAGCTCTGCTGTGAAACCCACTGAAGCAGTACCACTAGCTTGACTCTAGTGGAACTGTGCTAATTTGTTTTAATGAAGCATGAGGACTCGTTAGATTAAAAGAAGTTGTGTCAAATCATGATCTGATATCCCAAGAATGTCGGTGGATTCTGACTGATACATGAATTTGCATGACTGAACACCATATTTTTTCTTTAGGTTAGAAATGCAGGCATTTATCTTGGATATTCCTTCAGCATCTTATTCACAAAACAAAAAGGATCTTGGAGACACAGGTTTCTAAAAGAATGTCACCAAAATATGGTAGGGCTGAAACCCCTTTATGAGTGACTGCCATAGTCCCACCATTCCCTTCTTTGCTCAATCAGAATGAAATGAATAGAAAATTTAGTTTCTAGAAATCAGTTTCCCCAGAATGTATTTCCAGTGAGGCCATGAGAATTCCTCTCACCTGCTCTGGAACATATTTTATCTTCTTTCCTTCCTTACATACACTACTTCACATAGGCCTACAGGTGGCAAGGGAGGGATTTTAGCAGACGATACAGCCCCCATCTCCAGTTAGCACATAGAAGGAACAGAGCTCTAGGACTAAACAGACATGGATTCCCTGTGTTGGCTTGTCCCATACAACACTCAAGGGAGGTTAACCCAGGGCATGGGAAATGTTAGACTGGTTGCTCACTAGAAATAAATTCCCTCGGAATACCTATCAGCACCTCCAGTGGCTGCAGAAGTCCAGAAGCTTGCAGAGCTCCTGATAGCCAGCACCATCAAGAGTAGTGCAGGGATGAAGTGAACTTGGTTTTAACAGTGGCAATTCTTTGGTACAGCTCTGGGGTTATAAATCCATCCCTCCTTTGCTTCTTCCCTCAGAGATACAGCATCACAGGTGGGAGATCTGCACACCAAAGGAGCTACACGCCACCATTTTACTTACCATTCCTTAAGAAAGAATGCAATAAGTAAGATGCTAACACCCAAAACTTGACTAACACACTGATGACAATGAAGTTTTGGCAAGTCTTAATCCATTTTTCTGCAAAGGATCTCTACAGTCTCTGCCACACAGTCCACAGACTGATTCAGTCTGGAATTTCAGGCTCATACACAGTGTGATCCCACAGGCTTATATTCATTGATGGTCTGCCTGGTTCATGTTTTTAGTGGGTTTAGCACTGTAAGAAAGTAAAGATTTTCACTGATGATTTACTTAGCCACAAGTAAATCAAATTGTATTCAACCTATCAATGAAGTGACATCAGTGAAGAACAAGAAATGGGCTCAGTAACTTGGATTCAATCAATAACTGAACCGTGGCATCCATTGTAATAACATCTAAGTGTCAAATGTACACACAAAGAATAGCAGCAAACCCCAAAGGCGCAATTTTTCCTCCCTCTGTGCTTCTATTTGTTTGTTTAGATTGGCTGAGTTGCCCTCACTTGTTTGTATCTAGGAGTGACGGTGTTCCAACACGCCGTCGCCTTTGTTCCTGAGAGAGGCCTCTCGTGAAGAAACACCTTACCTTTCCCCTGGATGTGTTGGGGTAACACCTCAGCCCAGGCAGGGTGGCAGGCACTCCCCAGCTCTGGCTGCTCTCCCAGCATCCTCCTGGCCATGCTGGGAGTGAATGTGAGGGTGGAGGGAGGATCACAGGAGATCTGCCTGGTGGCAGGCTCTCAGGTCCAGCTCTTGAACCAGTGCCCCAGCCTAGAAGTGAGTGTGCAGAGAGGAGTGAGGCTGGTCAGAGGTGGTGCCAGCAGCAAGGGCAGGCTCACTCTGGCTATGTGCTGTATCTCTGCAAAAGTCACTGCAATGGCAATTCTCACCTTGGCTCGAAGAGACCCGGTGTCCAGCAGGAGATAATTTATTACTTCTAATGAAGCAAGTATAAGTAGCAAACAGGAAATTTTCAGCAGCCTTGGCTGGCCCCAAACAAAACACAGGAGAGACATTGCTCCTTGTTGTGTTTGACCTGCTCTCGTCCTCTGCAGTTCTTCACTTTTGAGAAGTTTTGTGTTCCCACTGCCAGCGCAAGTGATGGGTGAAATGGTATGAAAATACTTTTTATGATCTGGAGCCCCTTTCAATTGTAATAATCAAATAGATGAGAGTATTCTGACTTTTCCTATGATGAATGCCTGCTGCTGGTACACTTTGTCTGGAGACAGTATTGTCCTTTAGTAAGAAGAAAGTCTTCAGAAGTGGCCAAGCTACTCAGTTTCCCATCCCTATATTTTTAACCACTATCTGACTAATATGTGAGATCAGATAAATGGCTATCCTATCACTCAAAATGGTCAAAGTATCCTTTGTGAAACCAAGTATTATTTTTTAATTTCTGACTTCAATAATTTCAGTTTTCTCCTTCAGAGCTGACTGTATATCAAAGGAGGTGAAAGCACCATGTGAAAAACAAGTGATGTGGGATTCCTTCAAGGGAAAGGCTAAGGGAATGTGCTGCATTAAGAGGATTTGAAAGCCCACAAGTACGTAGCTGTAATATGAAATACTGAATGTCACTGCACAATATTTCAGGATTATTCCGAACTACCAATCAAATTTCAGTCTGGAGTCAGGTGATAAACTGCAAAAAAAAAAAAAAAAGGAAAGTACAATCAATCATGAAAAAATCCTGCTAACAGGTTTGCAGCACTATTCTCACACTTGGAGATGGGATGCTAACAGTGTGGGTTCAGAATTTGATATTTTGATGGTGATAAATTGAGTGGCTCTTAGACTGTGCTTAGCAAACTTTACTAAGGCATCTTTTATGACCTTTCTCATAATCTGGTGATGCTTAGAGTCTTGGTAATCATTAAAATACAATTTGTCATCTCCCATCACAGTGGTCTGTGACATCTATTTAGGACTCTGTATGTTATTTCTGGATGACTATTTTCATATATTACTCTGTTGTTTAAAAAACAGCAAAAAAATGTAGCTTTTCGTGTCTGATCTGCAGTACCATAAAAATGACCCAGCTAGGAGTCCACAACAGAGGCAAGACCTCAGTGCACTTCAATATCCTCGTGGAATAAATGGAGTTGTGTTGAATCAAATTAAATAATTTCAGGTGTTTAAATCCTCCCTGCTTAGGGGACTGTTTTGAAAGCAAAAAGCCAAAAAGTGCATCCTCAGCCAATTTGCAGATGGTGCCAAGCTGAGTCATGCAGATGGGATGGGATGGGATGGGATGGGATGGGATGGGATGGGATGGGATGGGATGGGATGGGATGCCATCCCTAGGGAGCAGGACAAGCTCGAGAAGTGGGCGCATGGGAACCTCATGAGGAGCAACAATGCTAAGTGCAAGTGCTGCAGCTGGGTCAGGGGAGCTCCTGGTATTCAATACAAGCTGGGGGATGAAAGAATTGAGAGTGGGTCTGTGGAGAAGGACTTGGGGATGCTGGTGAATGAGAGGCTGGACATGAACTGGCAATGTCCTCTCAAAGACCAGTGAGCCAACCACAGCCTGGGCTGCATCAAGAGAAATGTGGCCAACAGGCCGAGGGAGGTGATGCTCCCCTCTCCACTCTCATGAAACCACACCTGGAGTGTTGCATTCAGCTCTGGAGGCCTCAGCATAGGAATGATATTGACCTGTTGGAGCAAGTCCAGAGGAGGGCCATGAAGATGATCAGAGGGCTGGATCACCTCTCCTATGAGGAAAATCTGAGAGTTCAGGTTGTTCACCCATGAGAAGAGAAGGGGAGATCTTATAGCACATTCCAGTATCTAAAGGGAGAAAGATGGGGACAGATTTTTAGCAGGGTCTGTTACAATAGGACAAGGGTAATGGTTTTAAAGTAAGAGGGTAAATGCAGACTAGGTATGAAGAAGAAATTTTTTATGATGATTGTGGGAAAATGCTGGAACGTGTTACCCAGAGAGACGTTAGATGGTTCATCCCTGCAAGTGTCCAAGTTCAGGTTGGGCAGGGGCCTGACCAACCTAATCAAGTTGATGTATCTGTTCATTGAAGGGGCTGGACTAAGTGTCCTTTAAAGGTCCCTTCCAACCCAAACTGTTCTATGATTCCATAATTCTAGGATTGTAAGATCTGGCCCTAGAAGAGATGAAGCTCAACTCAAATGCAAACTGTTGTCCTCTGAGAAGTTTCATTCTAAGCAGAAGACTTCCACAAAAAAGCTAGTCCTGAGAGTCCCTCCATCTTGTGCAAAGATTAGTGAGAGCACAAGGTGTAATTCCAGTTTTAATAGACATTGAGTCCAAGCATCAAATCTGAACTGCAGCCTGCAGCTAAGATGGACTGAGACCCAGCCAACCACAAATATCTGTGACTGTTCTTATAAGTAGATAGCACTTTTTTCATTGAAATACACGTACAGAGCAGCTCTTAATTTCATAGCAGTGAATAGAGCTCAAAAATACAGTGTCTGCCTAAGACGAAATGCTATAAAGTGAATTTTGCATAATCTGGTGAAAAGTTTTAAAATTCTAAAATCTTAAGCAGGAGCAAGATTAATTTTGTAACTTGGGAGCTTGAATCATCATTTTCTCACTAGCCATGCTGCTTGCCTCAGGACAGCCAGATTGAAGATCAATTTGCCACTAAGCTCAGAAAATACATCAATGTGCTTGCCAGAGTAGGCATTACACACTTTCTCTTAAATCATTTCTTTGCATGGAAAAACAAATCCACTTTCAGTGTTAATGGAAGGTTTAAAAAATAGAAATACCATAAAATTACTCTGAGGGACTGATAGACTGGCTAAATGCTGCAGTTTTCCGGTACAGAACATCATGTTACTCAGCTCTCCAGCTTTCATACAATAGATGGGAACTCTGCAAGCATAAACTATTACTGGTTGTGTGTGCATAGGAGTAAATGATATCTGGTTTTAGTCCTTACATAGAAAAAAAAACAAGTTTAGCAACATATTTGGTTTGCACATGTGATGTAGCTATTGTAGAGAGGGTATTGTTGGTTCTCCTAGGCACCTTTTATATGATTTTTTTTAATTTGTATGAAAACCTGCTTGAGGGTATTTTTATCATAAACAGGAAGAAGGTTCATTTTGCATTTTTCTTCCTCAACCATTACCCCTCCAGTTCCTGCTCCCCCTTTCACCCTGGCAGCAGCCAGACCTGCCCTCCTTGGCCCTCCCTGCTGCCTTGGCAGAGGCCCATGCCCAGCAGCAGCAGCAGCAGCAGCCACAGTACCTGCCCATTTCCGACACTGCACCAGTGTTTGTCAACAAGGGTTAACAAGCTCAAGTCCCTGCAGCTTGCACCCAGCATTACCTCTCTTTCCTCCCCCTGGCCTACCACCTGCAGACATGCTGCTCCCCATTGTTTTCCTCACAAAATTTTGCACCTCAGTCTCTCTCCAGCTGCCTCGAAGATCTCTCATTTCTCAGCATAGTGACTGTCATTCAATGTCCCATGTCCCTCTTAGCTTTCTGCCTTCTCAGCCTCACTGCTTTGCTTGACTTCATGAAAATGAAGAAAGACTTGACCCTAGTCACAAAAATGCCCCCTAACTGATCAGATCCCCATAGACAGTTTATTTTTTGATCTTTAAACCTCTTAGCTCTAATCACTTCGTTTTCCTACCACTTCCTCTTGAATAGTTTGCATCCTTCCAGCTGTCTCAAGACCAGCACCACTACACAAGGAATTTTGTTCCTAATATCCCTGTTCTAATGTGGTCAGGTGCTGTTGCACTGTCCCCTCTGGCTCTTTCCCATTTCTCTCTATAGATGGACTCCATTTCTTCAGCCTTTGAGCAGTGTGGCTTCCAGCAACCTGTACAGTGCTGCCAGATGCATGGCTTGAAAGCATACTACCCACCAATTCTTCCTTCACCCAGGGACTAGATGTCATTTTGGTTTTGTTCTTCCAGTACACTATTATTTTGCCTGACTCACATGCACTCCTTCAGAGCCATTTTCTGTACATCCTGTATTTACTACTTCCTTTTTCCAATTCAACCCTCATTTTCTCCCTTCTCACAAGCATTACTGTGTCTCATCAGCTGTCCCTCCAAACCAACTTACTTCACTCCAGCAGCTGGGTTGCCCCATCCTATTTTTTTTCCCTTCAGAAACTGGGGATTTCCTCTTATCTCTTCTACCCATAAGATGCCTTCCAGCTCTATCCCACCTTCCTCTGCATCTGTCACTTGCTCTGTAAGCAGTTCCCAATATCCTGTTCTTCCTGAACTTGTCTATTTATCTCCTTGATTTTCTCTCAACTTCCTTTCAGACAATTCTCAAATCAGTCACTCTGTCCTTGGCATCCTCAACTAACTCATGTTTTTGTGGTAACCCATCTACCTCCAGCTGTATCTTAGCCATTCTGCTATTTCTAGGCAGGAACTCTTCACTGGGTTGCACCAAAAGAGAGGACTGAGAGGCAGCCAGACACTTCTTACAGGTGGAGGACAGGAAAACCACGAAGCAGGAGGTCCACTGTGTGTTCAACCTTCAGATTTTCATCCCACTCATCTACAAATGTTTTTTCTTGTGCCTTGAATTTGGTGATGAGGTGGGTGTGCTGTGAAAGACATCTGTATACTGAAGTTTTAGGAAGTTTTGTGCTGCATAGAGATAATTAAGTACATAATAGCTTCCAAATATGTAAGTACAGTCCTCAGGAGCTGGCTTTGCTGAGATCTGTATCAATATCTCCTGAGATTTTGAGTAAAGCAAATAAGAATAAAAATATTTCATTCATCATCTTGGCAGTATGTTCTGGAAAGGCTGATTCAGACCCATTCTTTTCCATTCAGCTATTAAATCTCTGTATCTACTATCTTTTTAAGTGTTATTTTAAATTAGAAACATTACTTGTCTCCTGGGGTTCATTCAAGCCAACTAGCTGCACTTGCAGAGTCTAATGAAGGTGTTTCATGTCATCAAATGTAAGAAACTGAATTTGAGAGCAAATATTTGCCCAAATTTAACATAAGGTGGTAAGGACATTTTAAGAAGAATGCCCAATGCTAAAATGGCTACAAACTAGTTTCAGTTCCAATGTTAATGCCCAAGAAAGTAGAATTAAGGTGTTGTTAGCAACATATGTATTCTCTTTTAATAAAAATTCTTACTTTTTTAGAGCTCCACAGGTCCAATCAGCTCTCACAAAGCATTTTAAAACCTAATATATCTTGACATAAGGATAGATAATAGATAATAAATAAATTAATGTCATGGTCCCTACACACCAATGCCCTGCAGACACTGCTACCTGCACCCAGTGCCATCCCAATGGCTGCCAGGGCAGGTGTGCCTGCCAAGCAGTCCAGGTGCCACAGGTGAAGGCATCTCCTCCCAGACCACAGACAGCCTGTCCATTTGCTCCTCTGCACCTGGTCTCCACAAGTGGATACAAAGTTCCAGGAATAAGATGAGGATATTCCTAAAGCATCCAGAGCACACATACCCCTCCCAGCTGTCCAGTGAGGATCCTGACTAAATCAGCACCATCAAAGCCTCAGCCTGAGATTCTCCCTGTTTACACAAAATTTTCCCATCAGCAAATCACAGAAGCAGCTTAGCTGAGAGACTTTTGCATTAAAATCAAACCCATGGGGTATGTACATCTCTGATTTTAAAACAACAAGTTTCCCAGATCCTTTCCTAAGAGTGACTGTGGGTGACATCACGAAATGCAGCAATGCATGTAAAAGTAGTTGAACAGCTGTGTGTTCAGAAGAAGGGAATATTTTGAAATATTTGTCTGCAGTGTGAAGTTGCCAAATCATTAGCATAGTGTTGTCTTACAAAACAAGATAGAGTAAAAATAGGCAATCCTCCCTGAAAGCTTTGGATGATAATGTTTTGTAATACTATTTTTGAAAAAAAAAAAACAAGCTGCAAATAAGGGAGTGAACAAGAAAGATGAGATGTGTTGGTATTTGAAAAAAAAGCCTCTTTTTGTAGGGTATTTTCTAGCCTGACATATGACTTTGTATCAGTGTTGCCCATTTTTTGTTAGCATCTCTAAAGAAACTGCTTGCAAATGTTCTTTCCCATCAATATTTGGTCTGTGTGAATCATGAGCAAGTTTTCTTACATATCTTGTGTATTTTTTAAGGTCTGTTCCCTCCAAGGGAATAATGATGACTGAAACACCTATCCAGTGAAACCACTAGCCAAACAGATCTGGGATCAGCTAGCAGCAGTGTTTCATAGTTTCTTCAGCATCTCTTTTATCATCCAGAGGAGTGCTTTGTCAGGTGCTGAGGACTCATTCTCCAATAGATTAATATCTACAGGGCATTTTGCTCTGAAAGCTCAGTACAAGACACTAAGTTATGGACCAAAAGGATGAGTAGGTATGGCAGGACTGTAGATCTTGAACTGCTGGCATGTCCAGGTAGGATTTCTAAGAGCCCAGACACCCAGTCAAACCCACAGCTGGAGAGGAGTCCTCATGTGTGCTGCGTTCAGACCACTGTTGAAAGAACTCTCTTAATTCATACTTCAGGTCTCTGCTGTTTTGCTGCGATAAAGATCTTCCACAACTCACAGTGATTATTTTTCCCCTCCCACCTGTTTTTTAGCAGCAGGTAGGTGCTAGTCCTTCTGCTCCAGAAGAGGGGATGTAGCTCCTGTCAGAGGAGATCTGAGCTGTACCAGTATTTCCTGGGGAGGTGGTTTCGACACGTTGCTTAGGGATGGGTCTAAACATATTCCTAATAGCCCCATGTGCTCAGGCACAGGTTCTTTACTGGGGATGGAAATTTCTCAAAGCCTCCACAGTAGCCCCTCTGGATCTGCCTATGCTCTTTTCCAAAGCAAGTGTTGCCCTGCAGGATGAAATACAAATGCATCTGTTGAAAGAGAACTGGAACAAAATTAAATCCTATTTAAGATTCACAGAAATTTCCCCTCTGTTACCCGATTCCCATGTTTTAGTTTAGTTGTTTGGTCTCTGTGTTGTTAAGGTTGCTAACGATTTGTAAGTAAATTGGTGTTTCACTGAAAGAGCCTTGTGAATTTTAGGTGCTTTTTCACTTTTAATATCCCCATGTATTAGTTGCTCCAAGCTAGTCTGAAGTTATACAGTGTCTGTATTAAATTAATGTTTGACTTTACAGTCTGTATGCTGTCCAACCCGGCACCTCCTCCGTTTGCAGTAAGTAAATATGCAAGTGTTACATTGCCCTTGAAACCTGTGCTCTGTGACAAAGGTTGCATGCTGAAAAGAGACTGAAATTCCAAGTTTCCATGGGCCCCAGTCCCTTCTGTCAGACGTGTTAATCAAAAGCCCACCCCCAGTGATCTGCAAAAGTGTGGTGCAGCACACTTTGGACCAGGTGACACCAGGGCAGACTTGACCTCCTCAGAAACATCCACCTCTCTCTGAGCCTGTGGAAACCTCATCTCTGAGAGAGGAAAATGTGTGAATAACAGACTGATTTTTTTAAAAGTGATGGCAATACAGGGAAGGATTTTTTTATTTCTTGTGCAACAACAACAAAAAATGTTTGGTTTCTGTTGCTTTGTATCAGCTAATCTACAGGGGCAGATTTAGAGGGAGGACCCATCAAATTTTCCACTGCTCTATTTGCCCAGAGTGACATGATGCAACTTCAGATGTGCTGTAGTGGAGCCATCATTTTTCTACAGTAGCTACACCTGGCAGCTACAACTGATAACTGAGTTTCTTTGAAGTCCTCTGGCCTCAGAGTGTCAATACTACACACTATTTGACTCTCTTAGGCTTGTACCAGGCTAACATGATTTGTAGAAGTGCTAGGTATTTGTACAACTTTCCCATAACAGGCAGTAACCTTGCCTGTGCTGCCAGGCAAACTAAGTTTGAGCTGGCTCCCTAACCAATGTGCCGCTCTTCTACCTCCAAATCTCACCACTGCAGCCTCAGTTTTCAACCTTGCCAAAGACCAAAGATCATGACATGCAACAAAGCAGTGATAAAAGTATATCTGACGAATATGTGTGGCCAGCTCTCCTCCAGAGTCTTCTGCTGAAATGTTACTGCAACCAGGAAACATCAAGCTGGCATAAGCAAATCTTTTCATAGAAACACGGTCTTTTCCAACCAGGTTTTGTGGGGAAAATCTGAGATCTTGAATGGGGTCCTTATCCAAACTGAAGAGAAAAATGGCTTGGCTGGACCTCCTCCCTTGCCTATCTAGGGCACCCCTCTTGGAGCAGCATTCATTACCAGGTGGAGCAAGATTGCCGTGAGAAGCTCTTGCTCCCTGAATCTGGTTAGGCATGGTCTTAAGTCAGATAAGCTCTTTCAGATAAATCCCCTCCTTCTGCCTGGGGGTCTCAGAGGATAGCCACAGCTGAGACTCCAAGCAGCTCTGTGGAATAGCAGGGTGTTTTTACTTCTACTGGGGTAGCAGGAAGGCACCAAGGGGTTAACATGGTGTGGCTTACAAGCCTGAGAAGCTGGCAGAAGATGGGTCTCTCCCTCCCCTGCACAATTATCACACTTTTCCTCACAGGTTGGGAGCAGACCTGTAAGCAGCTGTAAGCAGCTTTACATCCAGAGCTGATGTTGGGAATTCATGAGGTTTATGCAAAAGATATTGATCAGTCTTGCAGGTTGTCCTACAGCAGCAGGATTGTGTCTAGCAGCTGAAGGGAAGTCCATATGCCTTTTCTAATCATGCCAGCATCCTGCCCATTCCCAGTAAAGAAGCATCCTAGCAGACAATCACAGCAGCAAGCTGCTGCCACGGTGGCACAGTACCAGATGTGTAAAACATTCCCCTTCTGCCTCTCCTTTTCCAGGCAAAGGGGGAGGTGAATGCAGACTGGCAGGAGAGAGCAACACACCTGAAAGCAACCTGAGCAAATAGACCTTGGAGAGCTGAGCAGGGTTGTGTGTGTTGGGCACACTTGGCATCTGGTATAGGCTGTAGCCACAGGGCTTATGTTGCTGCAGCAAGTTGCCATCCATCAGTCCTGCAGGCTTGCCCTGGGCCCTGAGGAGTCCTGGCTCAGGGAAGGCACTCCTGATTCCAGTGACACATCTGCTTGAGTCAAGCCACAACTCAAGCTGAAGCAAGTGTCACCTGTGCGTGCAAACTGTTGAGCTGGACAGAGCCATGCTGCTGGCCACCTGTGAATACACACACAGCACTGTACCCAGCAGGCAGAGAGTGCCTCTCCAACCTGACCAGACTCAGCTAGTGTCCCCCAGCCCAGCATCACTGGGTATGGACATCCCCAACCCTGTGCAAGGCCATGCTAGATCCAGATCAACAGCAACCCCATCAAATGGACCCCATCACAGCGATCATTGTTACATTATGTGACAGGTCTTAGCAGCTAATCTGTCTAGCTGGAGAAGCTGTGGTGTAGATTTTCCCCTTAAATATGTGCATTAAAATACATACTGTTTAAGCCGGGGATCCAAATTAGACAAAATTAATTGTTCTTCCCCAAACCAGGATTGAAACCCTGTGACAGACAAGGCAGTATCACAAAACCAGAACACACAATGTAGCCTAGATTTTCCCATTGCTCCTCCATGAGCAAATACCTGTGCACCAGGTCCAAAAAATATCTCCCATGTGGAAAGCAGCCACTCTATGTTGAGTCCCAGCCTCTGGGTGATTCCCAAGTTCAACAGCTACACTTTCCTCCTCAGGGAGCAGCAGTGTCACCTTATCAGAGCTGTGCTCAGTTGCTAGCCCATTTCATCTGCCCTCTGCTTGCAATTGTTAACTTCCTGAGAACAGGAAACCCCTGTTTAGCACAGGTAGAGCTTTAACTCTGAGGCACTCCTGAAAAAGCCGAGACATGGGAGTAGAGCAAGGTGTTGCAGATTGCCTTGGCCACTTCTTCCCCCTGTCTTGGTGTTTAGGCTCCCTTTGCACTATTTCATCACTCAGTTCAGGTCTTTTTGTTATGATTTTGGAGGTTTAGTTGTCATTTGAATGACTGCTCTCTTATGCCAAAGAGTTATGTGGAAATTTAGGTACTCCCACAAATTAAGCATTCCCTCTCAGCTCTCAGCAAGGCACGCCTAGGCTTGCCTGCAACCTTAGAGCAGTACAGAGAAAGGTTATCATGACTTACCTGCCACAAATTATCTATTTATAGCACCACTTATGTACCTTTCCCCCCCCCTTCATGACATGCTTTCCCTAGATCCCCCTCTTAGCACGTTTCCCTTGAGTGCTTTGTTTTCCCTGTGGAGAACAGGGCAGGTAGAAGAGGAGCGACCTTTCCAGCACTGGCTCTGCCCCCGTGGCCCCGGCACTGCCTTCTCCCACAGATGTTTGCCGGGAGGGTGGGACACGGGTTGTTCACAGCCTGGTAAAACATTGACCAGCGCAGGCGGACAGGCGGTGGAAGCGCAGGACTGCCCAGGCAGGCAGGCAGGCAGCGAGAGCCCAGCGGCAGCCAGCGCCCACGGGAACACACCAGCTTCTCCCCAGGTACTGCTTTCCACTTTCATTTTCCCAGCCTTGAAAGGCAGAAGGGTAATGGTGCTGGGTTTTGGGTTTGCCAAAGCTTCTCTCTCTGCAAGTAGGAAGAGGAGATAGCCTTGCTATTTTGCAGTTTGCTTTTATCAGGCGTAGTTGGCTGAATGGTGTCATCTAGAGCATGGGTTGATTAACCCACACTTGATTAGCTAGTTGTTTTAGATTTTGTTGTGTCTTCAAATAAACAAAATTAGTGCATAATTGCATTTGAAAACTTCATTGTCTTCTAATAAAACTCAAACCTGGATTCTGCTCATCTTCTAACTGAAGAGCAGGAACAAGAATCAGAGATTTTAATGAAAATGTGTAATCCAATTATTGCAACAGGGATGTGGGTAGTGACTCAAGGTGAAAAATACTTGATGATTTTTGAACAAGTTTGCAAAAATAGGCAAAGTGACTAATTTTTTCAAGATTATTTCCACGTTCCTTGGAACACGGAACACAAACAGCAGACACAGAAAAAATACCAGGATTTAAGTTCCTAGTATGCCACTCAGAGAGGTGAAGATGAATACATTCAAATAATTGTTTCAGTTTTGCTCAGTGACTGAAAGTTTCTGCCAGCCAGTGGAAACTGACTCATTCATGCGGGACCGATCCTCCATGTGTGTTTTGCTGATCTGGATATGTCTTTATAAAAGTGCCTATCGTGACTTCACAAAAATTACTTTTTACACCCCAGGCAACTGTCAAATAATCCTGAAGAGGACTCAATGTGAAGTGAATGACATGTTGTCAGTATTCATGATTTATCGTCAGTATGTTTTGCGTGCAAAACAAAATGCAAGAGATTTTTTTTTAAAGAACCTGTTGCTTCCAGTTTATCAGTGTCTGGCCCTGGCTGTGCTTGTTTCATGTTTAAATCCTCCCTGATGTGACAGAGATTTTCTTGATGTGTTTGCTGGGCTTGCACACAACATGATATTTATGCTCAGTACATGCTCTGTGGTGTTAAGTTGTAGTGAAGTGTGGTAACACATTTACTTTATTAACAGTAGTCCTAGTGTGGCTCCAACTCTTAGCAGTATTAAAACTACTAGAGCAAAGTGCAAGGAAAAGTTGCTGGAGAACAAAGCAACTGGATTCCCACAAATGGCTGCTTTAAAGAATTGCAATATTATTCAGTAAAAATTTTGGTAAAGACTGAATTAGAATTTCAGTCTGTTGGTGAATTTGTAGACATAAAGCATGACTATGATTAAAACCTATGATTTTCATCTGTGTCACGGTGTTGTGGGATTCTTGTCCTCTCCTCTTAGGAACAGTATTTGACAGTAAATTGGACTGATGTAAAAGTTTATTTTGCAGTAACTAAAAAAAGTGGTAAAATTTTATCTGAGAGTTCACAGAGACTGAATTTTTAAAAATAAATATCTAAAAGAAAAGACAGTGATATTATCTTGTCGGTTTTCATACAAAGATAGGGTTCTAGCTGATGACTACAAAGGAGATTACTTGGCTTAAATGGAAGGAATAAGGCTGTTGCCAAAATCAGTTCAGTCTTTAAGCCCTGTTTGAGACAAATTTCAGGATAAGGGAGCCATAACCATCTGTAAATTATGATCAATTTTAATTGTTTCAGTAAATAATAAAATATTATTTCATGCTAAAATGAAGCAAACCAGTTTAATCCCCTGTGCTTGGTTTTCAGCACAGCTGTTTACCAAGTTTCAGTTCGCTAAGCCTCTGTACATAGACTGAAAGGAGCACAAGGACAATCTGTTTTGCAAAGTCTTTTTCTGGTTATACAAGGCAAAAAAGACTGAGACTAGGGTTTAGACTGGGCTAGTTACACAGTTGCTAGTTAAAAACTAGTCTCTTTTCAGCCCTAAAGGCAGTTCCTATGACACAGGCATTAATGCTACACCGATATGAAATAAAATGTCCTGGATCCCAGTAAGTTAGCACAGTGATGCTATTTTAAATTTCCAATTTATATTTGAACCAGAATTTTTCTTGTTAAAGGGATGTATTAAATGGGAATGATCTCTTCAGTTACTTTGGGAATTATGCTCTCAATGGAAGGGCCAGATATTCAAATGGCAAAAAAAGAAACCCTGTGAAACAAAAACCCTCATGCAACCAGGATTGCAGAATGGGAATTGCAAAACTCTGTTGTCTCCTCCCCAGAAAGTGTTAGGATTTCCCAGCTTGCCCATGCTTGCCAGGGCCCCACAAGGTGAGCAGTGCCCTTTTCAGAGGCTGGAATAGCCTCAGTCCCTGCTCTCTGTGTGTGGGTGACAGGGCTGTCACTGGGAGAGTGCCAAGAGGAGCATCCAGGCCCTGCTTTCAGTGACCTCCTGCACTTGAGCACTCGTTCCAGTGGTGTACTGTACTTGTTTGTATAGCAGCTTTCACACCACTGGTGAGATTCCCCAAAGATCACAGAGATGTTGACATCAAATCACCTGGATCAGATGGGTAATTTGTGTCTTGCTGTGCTGGACCTCTTTGTTTAAGAGCCTGCCCCAAATATTACTACTTTTCCCCCTGACAGAGCAGCCACATGGCAGCTGAGTAAGGCCGCTGCAGATGCTTTGGGCTTGACACAGCAGAGCAAGAGCTCTGCAGTCTCTGGTAGGAGACTCTTCCCTTCTATGAAGAAAAGCTCCTGGCTTTTCTTTTTAAATACTAGACAGTATTGCCTATAGAGGTCCACTTATACACCACCCACATGACCAGAAAAACTTTGTGTTGTTATGGAGCAATTTAAAATGCTGGCATTTCAGTAGTTTATTTCTTTAAGGCAGAGGTATAAAGCTTACTGGGGGATTTTTTCGTTTATGGGAGTAAGAGTTTTCTGAGGGAAACTATTTACCTTTTCAGAGCCAATTGCAGAAGCATATTTTTGAGACAATAAGCTGACTTTCCTCTTTCTGTTGCAGTGAATGAAATTATCAAGTAAAATGTAAACATTAAAGACAGTGATTAGAGACAAGCAAACTTACCTTTGCACATTTCTGGCTGAGCAGAAGCACTAGTGATGCATTGAAACCCCAGCTTTTCAATTTTGCTAAAATAACACAATGTTAACCTATGAATTGCAGCTGAATGTGAAATATAATTTCTATAAAATTAAGCAACTTCAATAATTTTAATTACAAAAATTTTTGTGCTGCATGCTTGCATATGTGGTTCTCAATGGCGCCAACAAGAAATGAGTGCTTAGATCTTGATTTAGTTTTTCCTTCTTTGCAAAGTGTACATTCAATGATAATATTTCTTTATGCAATTTGTGCTTCCTGTAATACTTTGAGAACTTTTATCTCCTCAGAAGTCAGATGTTGCGCAGATCAGAGTGTAATATATAGTTGATGATTAAGCATATCTAGCCAAATGAATGGTAGTTCTGCCTTCCCCTCCCTGGTGCTGGGTCACAATGTTTCACTTTAATTCCAGCATTAAACAACTGTCAATATCAAACATCATTTACTCACGCATTGGAAGGCAGAAGTAAAAGTAATAAATAATTGTGCATAGATGTTTTTTAATGGTTGAACTAAACAAAGGCTTACTTCTCATGCCACAGTATTCTGACTCGTGGATTTACAGCTCTTCTTCCCTGCATCTCCCAGGCTATAAGAGTGAAAAGCAAGAAGACAGAGCAGAAGTGCCATAGTGCCGTTTAACCTTTGTATTTTGTAAGAAACAAGTTTGAGAGGTGGTCAGATTGCACCTCTTGGATCTAATGAATATTTAGGTTAAAAATGAAAATGGATTGGTCAAACCAAAGCTTTTTGGTTTTTGAGTGAAGAGTCAGCCTCTACTTCTCATCCCTTTTGAAGAACTGCAGAAAACAGTCATTATTCCAGTCCTTCCTACCTACTACAAAGATATTATCAGACAAATGCTGTGGCGCTGTAGCAGCAATGTAGCTTTAGATGGTCTCCAGAAAAAATGCACATCTTGCTCTTCTTTCCTCTGGGAAGTCTCTGTTATTGCAACTGGACGCAGCCCCCACAACAGCCCTTAAACAAACTGTTAGCTGGCATCATGCTAAGCTTTACTGAACGGAATACTTTCACTTGAAAAAATTTGGATGCTTTGAAAGGAACATTGCTATGTAAGCATTCTGTAATGCACAGAAACAGCTTTTGCCACCCTGGTTTATGGCACTTTTGTTAATGCTTCTCCAAGTAGTGACCACTCTATCATGAAACTCTTCCACTTGAATGGTTCCCAGAGATGATCAAACCACACCTGTAGTTAGCTCTTTGTGGGCAGACAACTTTATAAAGCTGAAACTAAGGACTTGACAATAGAAAGTTTGTGGATAAGCATCTTCAGGATGAATTTAACAGGATTATTTGGTCCATTGGTATTAATCAATGGGAATAACAGATGAAATCTTGATTCTGCCAACCCTCCTCTTCTGGTAGCAGATTTATACCTGCTAACTATATCCTGGGGATTTACATTGCCATTACATCCTACATATTGAAGGGGCTTCATCATCAGGCTGTGCTTATGAGTAAATCTGAAAGGGTGATGCCTGACTGGGCAATTATATGGACGTAACGTCAAGGATAGCTCTGAATGGATTTCCAGGGGAAAACAGGGAAAATTGGTAGGATGTGCCGATGGACATTCCATATATTCCTATATTTTCATCTGCACAACATTTTTATTTAGAACTTCTTGTCAATCAGTATAGAAGCCCAAAGCTTAGCTCTGCCTCAGCAGTCAGGTGGGAATCTCTTAGCAAAGGGGACACTGTTTGAAATTGTGTAATGCTGTAAATACAGTCATCATACCACAGTGGCTGCAAAACCAGTATCATAGGGGAGAGTGTGAGATGATCAAGCACATCTATCCAAATGAGCGCCACTGATCCCAGAGATCTCTGTGGAGAGCACTTGATAGAGTGGTGGGCATGGGGGAACCCTGCTGCCCTCATCTGAGAGAAAGCTCAAAGGCAGGAAGAGGGCTCTGGACACCTGGTGTATCAGGACAAGCTTGAGAAAAAAATTCCATGGAAGGGAGCAATGTCACAGAAACAAACAGGGACAGTGATGAGAGAAGGGAATGGGGGAGCAGTAAGATGAGCTGGTGCCTGGACTTCAGAAGAGCTGCCTGTTTCAGGGGTGTATCGCATCCCATAGCAGAAAGGTGTCATTTGGCTGGAAATTAGGGACTAGAGTGCTGAGGAGCAATATAACGGGCCTAACAAGCCTGTCTTCCTGACAACAGGCAATAGGTTCCTCCTTTCCACAATCTGGAGATAAGAGGAATGGTCAGTACATCCAGTGGAAATCTATTTTGACAGGCTCAACAGCCTACAGTCCTCTTCCTCAAAGCCCTGATGGGGTTTCACCCTGGACTAAAGTCGACAAAGACCCTCCTCATGCATTTTGTGCAGTTGCTCCAACGAGGCTAAAGAAAATTTCTTTCTGTTTAGCCAGAGTGAAAACCACCACTGTGATTCTGTACTATCACCATAATTAAAGATTCCCCACATTAAAACTAGTCATGCACAGCTGTTGAATATGGTACTGAATATGCTACGTTTTTCGCTCTAGTAGTACTCTGTTTTGTGCTGCAGAATACTGTGATGTAAATGGGAAGTTAGTGTTGATGTTGGATACAAATGCTATGATTCTCACTAACTGGAATAATGTACGTCTGCAACTGAGCATTTTTCAAAGTGACTGCTTTCTGCACAGGTGTATAGGATATGTTTCAATGAAGAATGTGTTTCTTTTTAGTTGGTTTTTTAAATGGAAAACGGAAAGCCCTCCATAAATAGAAACAGGATACATAGAGAGATTTCTTTTAAACTTCATGATGACACATCTTCCCTACAGAGGGAAGGCGTGGAAATTAAATCCGGTTAAGGCATTTCAATTTATGTTCATTCAACACTGTAGGCTCAGCTCTGCTCTCCATTTGCATTTAAACAAGGAAGTTTCAATAAAGAAATTGTTGAATTACTTGGGAGTGTCTTTAGGGCAGTGTGAAAAGACACTGGAAATTCTTCTGTTCATTAACTACAGTTGTAGGAAGTTTACTGAGACCTCTGGCTACATTTTGGGAGATGCAGGGAGGGTCCATCCCCAACAGCACATGTGTAGTTCTAGACCCAGTGTAATTGTGTTAATGTGATGATATTTAAACTATTTTCATTTGCTTAGATATTTTGCTGCGTCAGGAGTCTAATTAGAGCTTTGTTTTGTGGAAAACTAAAGAATTAGGTTAAAAAGAGGTCAAGAAGGATTTATCTCAAAAACACAAAATAAGCATTCTTAGTCAAATTTTAGAATTTCTGATGGACAATGGCAAAACTAGTAAACTCATGCTTTCATGAATTCTTCCCTTTCTCTCTTTGTGGAGGTGAGCAGCCTTCTTTAACTCCTACCTGATGAAGTGAAGGGACTCTGCTAGCACCCCATAGCAGAACTTCATGGTGCAGATCTCCATTAGCCCGGAGTATGTAGGACACTCCAGCGACCTCACTAGACTTTGTGTCCAGAGTCCATAATTGCTCTCCTTGGCAAGTTATTAACTGGCACTTAATTTTATAATGGTACTGAACTTTGAGGCCTGATTGTTCTGTTCTTGAATATGCCATAAAGGTACGTTTAAAAAAAAAAAAGGGTGGAGGGGGAAGGAATGTTTATTTTCAAGAAGTCAAATTTTTACAGGTTTTTTAGGAAGTCACATTTTGGAATAGAGTTGTGTACCATGCCAGGCTATAGGAGATAGGATCTGTGTCTTCTCTTTTTTTTTTTTTTTTTTAATGCTTGTCCAATCCAGTTCCAGGGAGTTTGCTGTTTTGCTCAAACTCAGGTTTTCCAGAGCTGTAATTATGTAAATTAGTTAAAGTTAATGTTATGTTTCTGTGAGTAAACTGCAAGTGATTTTTAAAAAAGGGTTATTCTATCTTGTAGATTAATTTCTGTGTCAAGACAGCAGGCACTGGAAACATCTCTGGTTTGTGTGCTTCAGACTGTTAGCATGCAAGACCTGCGAGTTTGTGTAAGGGGGGCATACAAAAGGAACGGACAAACAGATGTGCAAGCAAGTCCTTCTGCTCCTCCTCTTTAATCTGTCTGATCACTTGACTCTGGAAGGCAATACTCAATACTCCTATATCTGCAGGTACAGTTTTGGTATTAGAGCTGATGGCAATTCCTGACAGAAAAGCCTTTGCACACAACTCAGTAACTGGCATTTGGCCATTCCAAATCTAACTTTCATCTGATCAAAAAATATGCTATTTTTTTAATTAAGCAGCTTTACAAATGTTATATATTTTTAGCTGTGAGGGCAGCTTTTTGAGACCTCAGGTTCGCATATTACATTGATGGTTTTCTTACACGCAATAGATTTTCCTGTTTGCTTATAGAAATATCTGGGACTGGAAGATTTTAGTCATATAGTTAATTTATAGTGTCTGTAAGTCTCCTGTCAGCTCTATCAGTAAGAGATTGATAGGGTCAAATATTTGAGCCTTGCTAGGGTTTTTTTAGAAACTTAATGTGGGATTGCGTAAAGAAGCTGGGAGGTGGTTTTTTTATGAAAACCATCACCAGAACAAATGTACCCATCTGGATCATCTCTTCAGCTTTCAAATAGGATTTATTTCTGATTCCTGAACACACTCTATTTCTCATGTATTCCTCTGGCTGCTCATGTGAAAAAGAACAGACACAAACGCCAGGAAGATGGGACCCTTCCCCAGCCATAAAACAAGGAAAATTCACAGGAAAGGACAACAGCACTGCAGCCCATGTCACAGTCCCAGCTGTCCAGAGGCCATGTGCATGGTGACTCCGTACCCTGGTCCATGACCAGATAGGTCCAGTGGAGAGACAGCAGTTTTGTCTTGCAGAGGAGAACACAGTGCACAACCATGATGGATGTTGAGTGGGCAGGTACTGAAGAGGGAAGCATTCAACCCTTTGCAGCTTCTCAGATTATTATACAGCAATTAAAATAGCTCCCCCCATGTAAAAACATGCCACCAGATAACAGGACACTCTTACTCATTAAATGGACCCTTGCCAAAGTAGTTTCTGGAGTGTTCCAGTTTCTTACTTGGGTGAATGATGCTAAATCATCACTTGCACTCAAGTTCTATGAGCCAGCTACTCACAGGTTGAATAGACCCATAAACACAGCTGTGCTGGTGGCTACCTTCTAAAGGTTTTCAACATGCATTGGGCTTGACTTTTAAAAACAGCCTGTTTCTTTTGCATAGCCTCTCATCTTCAATGCATGACCCCCTTGCTGAAATCTGGTTGTGAAATATGGCTTTCCCACTCACCTGCTAGCAGTGGGATGCTTTCTGTGCAAGTTGGGTGTAATGGCAAAGTATTTCATTTCTACTGTTTGGTGATTTAAGGCTCTCAGCATCAGGCTGTGCCATGACGTGCCTCTCTCTCCTTTGCTTGCCTGTCTCTTCCCAGGGTAAGATGCCTTTTCCATTTGTTTAGGGTTTTTTTAACCACTTGCACTGCAAATGCCTATTGGGGAGGGGGGAAAAACACAGGGATGTTTGCAGTATCCTCAAAGCGGTCCAATCCTAGATGCAAGTTTCTGCACATTTATACATTAAATAACCTTTTAATTATAGGCCCACATTTCATAAAACTACTCCACTTCTGAGAAACCGGAAGGAGAATAAACTTTGCCTCACCTGACCCGAGGGAAGGTTTTTCCTGGCAGGTTTCAGTAGAATCACAGAAAGTCATTTGGGAGTATGACACCAAGCATGTGCAGCTTGCACCTCAAATTTCTAGATTTATTTTGCCTACTAGACATGGGTTTTTTTAGAGTAACTTTTGTAACCAGCAGTTTTCACTTATATTTACTAACTATGCTGTGTTGCTTAAGGAAAATAAAAGTAGATAGCAGACAGTTTATTAATTTAAATTAATATCCGTTTATTATTTATATCAGAAGCTGAGGACAGTCTGCAAACTTAGAGCAGGCTGGCTCATCCACATAACAGGTGCCCCATGTCTTCTCTAGTACCTGTGATGACCCTCCTGGTTCTAAGGCATAATTATAATTTCTCATATGCTTTTTGTTTTCTGTCAGCTCTTGAAGTATAGCAGAAGGGTGTCATGAAACTGAAGGTGTGAGTTTGACCAGAGCATAGGGTCACACATTGTTGTCTAGGAGTGCAACTATCCTCTTGGAAGATTCTGCTGCATCAGCCCAGGCAACCATTCCTGGCACTAGCTAATTCATTTTATCTATCCCTGGAGCCACATTTGGACTTTGCTCAGGTTGATCCTCTCTAAAAGAGGACCCAAAAGCGAGCACTGATGCTGTGTGGATGCTCAGCAGACTAAGGCAGAGAGTGACCTGGAGAACTGAGCTAATCCCACAGTGCTGATGTGCAGAGGGCATGGGACTGCCTTGAACTGCTCCAGGAATCAAAGTGAGCAGAGGGTTTCACCAGCTGGGAATGGACAGAACACGTGTACCATCCCCTGCTGTCTCACAGGTCAAATGGAGGTGCAGCACAGGCAGGGGGCCAGTCCTTCCTCCACCAGGAATCTACTCCTAGGAGTAAAAGTGATCCTCATTCAGAAGGGAGTTTCTGCAGCTCCTCGTCAAGAGACAAGAACTAAGTAAAGGTTATGTACTTAAATTACGGTCTCTTGAGAATTTTTTTAAGCAAAACACAGCTTTGGTGCAGAGCACACATGATTAGAAACAAAAATGCTCTTTTAAGAGCCCGGTTTCAGTTGAACTTTCATGTCCAGAATGTAGTTTATGGGCCAAACCAAGAGGAAGAACTGCTGCAAAGCAGGGCAGGGAATCTATCTGAGTTGTGAGACCCTCAGCAGTAACCTCTACCTCACGTACAAAAGGCAGGGCTCTTGTGTGCAACTCTGAACATTTCTTTTCCCCATGCCACATCTCCAGGTGTTGGTTCCTTTTTCTGAGCTAAGAACTGACACTGAGTTTTATAAAGCATTGTGCTCTCAGCTTGACAGGCACTCAGAAAAACTCCTAACAGGTAGTGATAGATTCCCTTTGCTCCCATCATAAATTTGCCCTGCTTCCACACTGTTCCTTATTTTCTTTGATAATCCTAGTCTAAATGTATAACTCATTCTGCAGCTCAGGAAGCACAGACTTCCCTGTTCTGATGAGAAACAAAAGTATTGTTTGATATTAAACAGTATGTTGTTTTGGTGCTTTTGCTGCTTTTGAGTGTAAGGACATCAGAAACAAAGCCCTATAATGGGATAATAAATAAACTGTGTTTTCCCTTTGCTGAAATAAAGGCACAGTAGTGTGCAGTACATTAGCTCTCCGGGGTTTCCAAACCAACAAGCAGACAAGCAGTGGGATTGTTCCCTTGTATATCCTTATCAGAAGATATAATCTACTCTTTAGATTTCTATCTGTCCTAGGTGTTTCTTCTTTGTTTCATTATAAGGTCAGGTCTTCCTGAATATGTTTCTTTAGGTCTAGGTTAATTAAAAATGTTATATGTTTAATGAAACAAAGTGCAGCACAGTCTCAGAAAATTGATTGTTACTCCAGGTTAGAATGTAACTCTGTACTTTTTTAGATAAAGTTTCTGTGGCCTGGGCAAGATAGTGATTAAAGTTTGTGTTTGAAAGAGAGAACTGTTTTTTTTAGATGTTGTTGTTTTAAGACATGAGTAATTAAAGTCAGACCTCCCAAGACCAGTATCTAGGCACCCATACAGTCTTCAAAGGCTCTTGAGCATGCTTAGTTCCTACTTATCTCAGTGTGAATTTGACAGACAAGGACAGGAGGATTAAAAATTATTATAGCAGGCTGATCTATGACTAACACAACTTATTAAGTCTGCTTTTCTACAATACCACTGTTGGAATGCACAGCAATTCCAGCTTTAGTCCATGTTCCCAGCAATTCCCATCCTCCTAACCTTTGCCCTTCTCCCATGCTCCTGTCCTGCAAGGCTGTGTGACTGCTGAGGGCAACGGGTGCCCTCACTGGTGTCTTGTACAGCCCTGCTGGGCACTGCTTCTCAGCGCTGGGGAAAAGCTCAGCTCCGACTGCTTCTCCCTCAGCTCCATATAAATGTCATCTTGGAGTTAGTCCTGGCTTTCCCAAGGCTGCATGAACTCTCTGAGAACTCTGTCCACCTGTGAGCAGTTTGACTGCACCTGGTGCACAGATCCGCAAGTGGGAATGTGGAGATGAAAGACTGGCAGACGTGTCATGAGTTTGTAGGCCCTGCAGGGGCAGGGTGTGGGACCATTTTTTAGGAAACAAAGATGGGAACACCACACATTCAGCAAAACCAGGAAGAGCATGCAAGTGTTACGATGTGCAAACAGGGAAATTAACTCAGGCAAAGACAATGAGTCTGTTATTGTCTGTTTGCTCAGTTACAGCAGCAAACGTCGTTTGTTTTCTGTGCCAAAATGCACTTTCTCCTCTTCCAAATTTTACAGTAGTTTCTGTGTATGTACTTTCAGTGTCACAGCAGCTTTACTGCTAGAGCACCTGCCATAAGCCTGAGTGGCTTTAGCCATTTAACCATGAGCTACTGCTGGACTTTGTTCACTTTAACATGCTAACCTTTGGCCAGCTGAAGTAGGAGAGAAGCTGGCTGCTCTTGGTGAAACACGGTCACAGTGTACCCAGGGAGGAACCTTTTGTTAAGTGCCCTTTAATCAGCTCCAGTCATCGTTAGGGGTTGTAATGATTTAGGTTTCGTTGATAGTTTCAGTAAAAGAGCATTTGAAAGAACGAGGTCTATCCTGCTGCTTCTCCGTGACCTCCGAAGTCCCTGGCTGAGGTCTCGAAGCAGTGGACAGCCGGGTGCTGGGGACACGACGTTGACGGAGGCACCAGGTGTGTGACGGCTTAGCAGGGCACAAGCCTCCTTCGGCCGGCCAGCTGAGGAACGACCTGTAGGTTAGTAACCACACCTGATGGCAATATTGTGGTCATGGTTATATTTCCTAGGGTATTTAGGAGGGGTTCAGGCTGTGTCAAAGGGAGTTTGGATGGTGAGAGACCTGTTTCAGTCTCTTGGGACGTAGTAGATGCCCTAAAACACAATGTAAGTGTTCATTGAGGAGGTGGTTGTGGAAAGTCTTGTTTCAGAAATCTGTCTTCTTAGTCACTAAATGCTGGAGACCAGCTTATGCTTTAGATAGGAAAATTGATCCTTTTGTGAAGCTGACTATGCTCTGAGCACAACTGAGAATCTCTGTTGGAAACAGGCAGTCATTTTGGAGGCTCCTGTTCTTCCAGGTCACCAGTGTCCTCCTGTGCTGCAGAGGTGTACACAGCATGTACAGCAACCTTCATGCTGTGCTCCCCAAGTGCTCTTTTAATGTTACATTTCATCATCTAAGGCTATCAATAACAGACCAAAAGTAACCTTTTCAAGTGTATAAAATGGCCTTTTCTGGATTAAATGCACAAAGACAAAATATTACATTTTTTCCTCTCTGAAATGATATAGCTCAGTGACTGCATAAAGAAATTACTTTTCATTTGTTGGCATCATCAAGGCAAGCAAAGGAAAAGCAATTTTAATCCACTTAGATTTCATTTCTACCTGTAATTGTTCCTAAAAGAATTGAGAGTTTCCAAAGAAAAGCAGTTTAAAACCTCTAAAGTTAACCTTACTACTTTCCATCGGTCTTGTGGTACATCTTCAGAAAATAATTTTCCTTCATTTTTCAAAGGCCAGAGATTAGAACAAGGCAAACCTCACCATCTGATAGCTTTATTTGCATTTTCTGGAATGTGCTCTCTTGTACATACCACCAGTTTCATACCATGAAACATATGAGAAGTCAAATTAAAACCCTGATGTAATATAGTTCATGTCAAGCATGATGATGTGGCATCAAGAGTGTATTGGCTTCATTCAAATAAACTTATACACCAACAAAATTCCAACCACCTCTTACTTTACACCTCTTCGTATACACCCCTAAATATAAACAGAGCCAAAACTTTCTTCTACAGATAGAAAATTCAGACCTCAGAGGTAAAAGTCTTAAGTATTTGGACAGATGACAATCTGGTGGTTGCCACATTAATCTATGTACTAGACAGCAATATATTACATATTCATATTCAGAGATTCTGTGCTAATCTTTTGGAATACTCGCCAGTGAGGTGGCAGGAAGGGCAATGTCCTCATGCATAAGTCTCTGCTTACCTCCAGTGGTTCTCTGAAGTCAGCACACAGCCTTACAAAGGTTAGATTTCAACCATTTTAGCTTTCATAGAGACTCAGCTCTTTCTCTGGATATTTGTTAAAATGCTTACTTTGATGATGTAATCTATATGTATTCCCACCAATTAAATGTACTACTTTAGGAGTGAGTTTACCTTGCTTATATTTAGAAAAGGCAAAGTCTTTTATATTTCCTGAGAAGATTTTTAATTTTTATTTTTTTTCCAAAGAAAGGGAGTACCTCAGCATGGTTACAGCTGTTTGTCACTCATTTAACTCATTTTGTCACTCATTTGTCGCACTGACAAGCTGCAATTTCCTGTTTAATTGCAGATTCATCCTTGCAAACAGGATGCATGGTGAGCATTATTTCTGCCCCACAGCTGAGAACACTAGTTCATGTGAGTTATATCTTTGCTAACAAATAAAACATACTGGGCTGTTTTCCCTGAACCCAAAGACAGCACAGCAGCCGACCTTTTAGATGAAGCCTTCTCCTTCCCCCCCAAAACGAGGTGGCCTCAACCACGGGGCCTAGCTTTGGCAAGTGTCTACATGCAGCCACCCTGCAGAAGAGGTCTTTGAGATAAAGAGGACAGAGCTGAGAGTGCAGATACTGCTCAGAAGACCTCATTTTGTGGCTCTAGCCCCTCCCTTAGCCGAAGTAAAAGTATCTCCCTGTCTCACAACCACTTCATGTAGATTCCAAATCTGAACTTAAGGATTTAGTTACTGCCAGTTTGGAAATGTCCTCTTGAGAATACAAACCATCTCTTAGAGATGGTAGGGATGTAGGGGGTAGAGATGTAGGGATTGGGTTCTTCCTGAATGAGACATGTCTCCTACTTTGGTGTTGTCAATGTCTCAAGAGTGGCAGATCCTGGGTCATTGTAGAGACATTTTCTTTACCAAGAAAGGGAAAGAGCAATTTGGCTAGTGGATTTAATAATTACAGCCATTCAGACCATTCTTTTCATTCCTAAATATTTCAGCTATTATGCTCCTTGAAATCGCAGACACTTTGCCTAGTTTATCTTGTCAAATATCTATTGAGGTATGTTATGTCAACAGTACTGTGAGATCATTCTTTGAGAAAGAAGTATTTTATAGCAGAAGTGTAGTTCTGTAAAAAAAAATCACCTCACTGTGATTGTTGAGATCTGCCCATGAAGACAGCCTTTAAGCACTTTCAGGTCTAAAGACTGGCTCTGCCCCACCTTAGATGACCTGGGCAGCTCTGGCAGTCAGGGGGATGATGTCTGGGAGTCCCACAACAGCAGTGGGCCCCGGCCCAGGTGCAGCTGCCAGGGTAAAAGTGCCCTTTTACTATTTAAGCATGTTTGGTTAAGGTGAATGTTTTTACCACAGGGTTGCAAAGTTTCTATCAAGAGTCGCTTATGTTTCTGTACTGTGCAAGTGGCTTGATATAGATGTAGCTCTAGGACTTGACTGTGCTGTAGATAACATGTTTGGTGGAATAACAGGCGAATCCATCCTGTTTCCTACACTGCAGAAGCACATCTTAGACTGGCAGCCTGTTTCAAGTCCCCCCAAACCCCTGGCTCAGGAACAGCATGACTGCAGCTTATTTCTGGTACAATGTTGGCTGCTGAGAAAAAAGCTCAGCTGGAGGCAAGTTTGCATCCCCAGTCCTGCCTGCCCATAGGGAAGGTCAGCAGTGGAGAGGAGCAGACAGGATACAGACACTGGCAGAGGAGGAGGCAGAGTGCTGTGCTGAGGTTAGGTGAGGCGAGGGCATGTGACAGTGTGGGCAACTGCGTGCTGGACCACATGGACAAAGTCTGCCATGTGATGGGCCAAGAGATGTGACCCCACTCCTGACTCATGACAGCACCCACCACTGCTGAGGACTCAGTCACAGCAAATTTCTTCCTTGTGAAGTCCTGTCACAGGTGTTCTAACAAGCATGGGGCTGGGAGAAAGCTTAGTCTGCTTGACACAGACTCTGGTAATGATACCTTCGCTGTGCAGGCCAGTTCAGACTCTGCCAACATCATCAAAAGCTGCTTTTATAATCTTGATAGTAAATCAGTTTTCTGATAAATAGAAGTTGTGGACATGTAATAAAATATATGAGATGCTGGAGTTAATGGATATTGTAAATTTCCCAGCAGATCATTCAGTCTCATGTAGTCTAAAATTTTCCTTCCTGTTACTGGGAGGCAGAAAAATAAATTTGCCTTCCCAAAGAAACTCTGTCAGTTTCCTTACTGGATAACCTCTTTTTGCACACAATTCTGTGTGATGCTTATTATTTCATTTTCAATAAGTCATTCAGAATGAAAATAGAAAAGCTTATGCCCTGACCAAAGATTATTTCTGTTGGCTGGAGGAAGAGTTTTTCCCTTAATATACTTATATTCTACTGTGAGCTGTAGAAAAGCAGAGCAATTACTGGAAGAGGGGAGACAAGGACTGTGTGTGCTAACCACAGTAATTTTCATACCCTGATTCTGAAAGCCACCTGTAAATAGAAGGTTGGAGGTATTTATTCTCCTTGTGAACATGTATCAAAAAACTCTGTGGTTTTCTTTGCAAAAAGGCCCTGGAAGGAACCAGCAAAAATGTTGTTTGCTAGGAACATTTTAATTATCAAAATTGGTTGGTACATGATTGGCTTGTGCTGGTTGGATATCCCTGCTATCCACAGCAGGTGGCCACTGGGTACCTTTCAGTGACCTATTGAGCTCATGCTACTGTGCTGCCCCTCCTTCCTTGATTCCTCCAGGACCTTCAGCCTCTCAATAGCTACCGTTCTAAAATTCACCAGATGCACACAAACTTATAAAGGGTTGCAGTTTGCTATTCTACCCTCTGGTGTCTCTGGATGATTCAGTGAGCTCCTTGGTGTTACAGAAAGGCTGTCATTTACTCCACTGTGGAATCTCATCAGCCTCTTTGGAGGAGCAGTGCTGTGAAACCTGATGCAGCAGGTTTTGAAAGAAACCCTTCCCCAGTTTTCCCATGAATTTACTCAATGCTGGTGACCTGACAAATGCTTTAGGCCAGCAGTGCTGGCAGAGGGACAGGTCCCACCCTTTTTTACCCCTCTGCCAGCACAGGTGCTTAGGTGGTGTGGGGCAGTGCATGGTGCAGCTGTAGGGTGAAACAGTGCTCTGGAGCAGCCACATCAGGCTAGCAAGGGCAAAACCTTTTCCCTATGGAGTGTTTTATTTACCCTAGGACTGAAAGACAATTACCATATTAACCTCCCTTGTAGATATGTCTATCCAGAACCCATCCTGTATTTATTTTAGTGGAAAGCAAACATGCCACAGAAATGTAATGGCTATGGCTATATAAAAGAAAAACTTTGTGTTTTGCTGGTTTCCTTCTACTTTGTGTACCAATTAAAATCTATTACACTCCATGGGTTTATTCCATGTCTGTCTTCTTACATTTTGGAGCCCAAAGCCTGCTTTCAAGTTTAAATGAAAGCACAAAATTCTATATGGGGAAACTGAGCCTGACTGTTACAGTGATCTTCTGTGCGGGCTTTCATTGCAGAATGACAATAAAATGGATTTCTGCTAAAATAGAACAAAACCTTTGCCAAATGACCATAAAGATTATCAGAGCAAATCCCACTGCCCATGAACCAGAGAAGCCTAAGACTGAAAAACAAAATGGGAAAGCCCAAGGTGTCCTTGGCCAAATTTCCCCCTTTTGGTACTCCAGGTCTGTGACTTTGTCATCTCCATGGTGGGATAGGGCATGTGGCTGGCTGGCAGAGCAGATGGGGAGTCCTTCTTTAAAAGGGCAATTCTCTGTGATGTGGCAAGGTAAAGATCAAAGCCTTACACAGGTTATGCGTTGAAGGAGCTTGGGTGTGAGCGAACTTGGAAAGCTGTACCTGTTAAAGATTTTATGTTCTCTGAAGGATTTCCCGTATTTTGGTCTGAAGCAGCTTAGGAAAGTCAGGAAATTACAAAATCTGCTGTATTATCTCTCATTGTATAAGAACAGGAGTAAAATAACATGTTATTAATTTAAATAAAGTGATGTTGTCTCTTTAAACATTCAAATAGGCAATAAAATTGTTCTATAAACATGTGGGGACCTGTTCCACCAAATACAAAGTAGTTTTATTAAAAAGAGAAGGAAATTATAGAAAAATTAAAAAATGTGGTTTGTTACATTATGAGATCCCAATTTTTGTGGCTGTATTGTGACTGATACTGGGTTTATGTGTGAATATGCTGATCAAGACTTTCTGAGATTGAGATTAGAGACCTTGCAGGTTTCTTAGATTCATGTGTCCTTTCAGTGAAATATTTTATTTGGTACACTCCCTTCTCATTCTACTGCAGTGTCTCGGTAGTTTTGGAAAACCAAATAAAACCATAAAGGCCAATCCACTGCTCACTCCTAACTCTTCCTTCTCATTTCACTTGCTCACATGTCTGCACTGTCACATAATGCTAAGTTGCTATCATGAAATATCTCCTTAAAACCTATTTACTATCATAATCATCAAAAATAATCACTCTTTTCCAGACAATGACATTACTCCAATAAAATGATGAGCCTGTGGTCAGCCTCTAGATCTCCCAAAGCATTTGATCTTTCTAAAAATCTCAGAAGGCAGATCCAGTGTTTCATTAGTGCTCGTCATCACACCAAGGAGCCCAGTGCACTCCATCTGTAGAGGCCAGTTCATGTGTCTGTTCATAGAAGAGAGACAGCTGAGGGGAAGCACACCAACTCGGAAGTTTTTTCGGCATCACGGAGAAGGTCCCTATTGACAGGCATTAGCATATTCCAATGAATATTGCTTTTTTTCTTCAAATTTCCAGCCTTTTCTATCACTGTATTCATGAGAATAATTATTTAGGAAAAACTTTTCACCTGCAATCCCACTACAGGAAAGAATAAAAGGCAATGGAAGGTTTAAGGGAAACATGAGCACGGACTGGTCTGGACTGTTCCATTTCACATCTCTTAGGATTTGGCCCCTGCTTCACTGTCAATAATTAAAAAGACAAAACAACTAAGCATATAGGATATTATTATTAGGAGAGAAGTTGTGGTTTAATTTTTATCCCAGAGCAAGGGATGCTGTATGAAGAGAGGAACACATGTTTTATATAGAATCAATCCTCCCTGCTGCTTACATGGCTCTGCCCTTAACACTTTTCCACTCTTCTTTATGTGCCGTCATAAAGAATATATAAAGAGTTGTGCTTATGTTCATAATGTTGTGTGTTCATGATGTGATCATTATGAACACGGTGGTTTTGCAGTCAAAGGAAACCAGATGTCTAATGTCAGGTAAAGCTGGGAGACACGCTTGCAGAATTCTGCCCAAACTTCTGAAGTTCCTTATAAAAGCATAGCCTGCAGGAAAATTAATATATTTTTTAATTCTGCCAGTGGGAATGGTAACACCTCAGAATATCCTCCAGCAGCTTGATCTGCTGATGATCCTTGCTTCAAACAATAATGGGAAAATAACTTGGAAACTAACAACAGGATGCAGCTAAAAGTGAACTCGTGAAATGAAAGCCAGGGGTTCAAGAGGCCTCCCTACATCATCCTAATTGATACAGCATTTGAAGAGCCTTCTAAAAATGAGCCCATCAGCTCACTAGCATCACTGCTTTTTCACTAGCACCAGAATAGTCTTCTGCAGACATTCAAGTACACACACGATTGTAGCTGATATGAATCACTTTATTATTTTTTATTCACTTATAGGTAAAAGTTTGGTTTGTTTTGTAACAGAAAAATACTAAGTAAGAGAAAGATACTGAATTTTAAAAATCAATTAATTTAATGGAGTTTTGCAAATTCATAACTGCTAATTTTTTTATACTCACAATCCTATAGAGCTCAGAGGGATTGAGGCACAGATTTGGTTTTGGTAGAATCTCCTAGATTTTATCCCCAGTTTTGGTACTGATTCTTTCTATAGTCTTGAGTAAACCACTGAAATGTCCGTGCTGCAGCTTCCCTGCCGGCAGGGCTATACCTGCTTCTCTGCTGCTCTTGTAGCTAACGGGTTAACATTTGCAGAGATGAATTCTGAAGATGAAAGATTTGCACAGTAGACTTGGGCTGCCGGCACTCTGGGACCAGGATCCAGGCTCCAGGTGTGTTTGTACAGTGTCTAACACACCACAGCCCCAGCACAGTGGATAAACAAGCATAAAAATCCAGAACAGAGTGATTGCAATCACCCATTGGTTTGCAGTGTAAGTAGAATAGCTCTCCTTCCTGTTTGCTTTCAGAAACTACCACAAGGATGCTTCTTTTGCCTGTCTTTGCCATCCTCCACATTCTTCTCTCTAACTTCTAATATTGTATTAGAGTTCCTATCCCTACACCCAGTGACTCCCCTACCCCTCTTCCCTATTGACCAGCCTGTGACTTGGCAGTATAAGGTTGTCTCGTAAGTTTTACATGCCCAGACTGAAGGACTCAGAGGACAAGAACAGGTATGCAGGTCCGTTTCAAACAAACTGACAGTGCTTCCTCTGCAAAATGTGTTTATGGTTTGTCACTGAAAGGTTAAGACTTCTCCTTGCACAGGTGGATGATCTGAGTTTGTTGCTTGTGTGCTGTTTGGATGGAGGGTTGGACCAAGTTTTATTTTTTGGGAGGGAAAAAAAAGTAAAAATGGGAGAGAAAGAAGAAAAGAATGATTATGCCAGTAAAAAACACCTGGGAAAGGACTGAAAACTGTAGTTGTTTTGCTTCTGCAACATGCTGTTTACTTTTCACCTTCTTCAGGCTGTCTCCTTTCCCAGAAATCAGCCATGTCCCAAGGTATGCCCTGCTCCCTCTTCTCCTGCCGGCTGGTTGTGCACACTGCTTGCCAACCAGGCAAATCTATCATCCAAAGAGTGTTTCAGCGTGGTTCCTCCTCTTGGCTGCTTGAGAAGGTGTGTTGTTTGCTTTGCCTAAGTGCTCCCAGGGCCTAATGCTCCGTTGTTATGTACAGACCATTTCTACTGTCATGAATCATGTTTTACCACCCCTGTGCTTTTACTTCTGCACCAGGTGCTTTTTTTCCTTTTGAGCAAACACGTTGGAGTTTCCGTGTTTACTGCTGACACGGTGCATGTCGGGTACACGGCATAGGCTGAGTTATTCCTACCATCCCACCGCCAACATGATCAGTAAATCTCCTTCTCGCTTCAGGAGCTGCAGACCCTTTGTTTTTCCAATAACCAAAGGGAAATTGATTCAGCACAGCCTAAAATAATTTTGCCAAACACACATAAAGAAAAAGAAATTTCACTGAAAAAGCCTCATGCAGTCAAGCAAAATATGCCCTTTTCTTATCTTATCTGTTATGAGTAACCCAAGCTATTTGCACAACGCCTTGTGCTAGGAAGGAGTTGTTTGTACAGGTTTCGGTCCTTTTTTTCCAAGTTTTGAATTTTGAATGAAATCTTTCACTTCAGATTCTTTTTACCTGCAAAAATGTTACAGTTTCTCTTTCCTATGCTTCCCTGAAGTTTGGACCCAGCCCTCCCTTCAAAGATCCCTTCGTTGCAGATAGTTTTCTATTAATTTTCAAACCACTTTGGAGAGCTCTCTCTGTCTGGCAGCACTAACATCCCCTCTCCCTCCCGTCCCACCCACTTAGCCTCAGCCTAAGAGCCCTTAACAAATGACTCCCAAGGAATTTAAATGGCTAATGCTCGCTGGCCAATAAAGAGATGCATAAACTGTATAACCAGGTTGCACAGCTCTTGCCATTAGGAAGAAAGATTGCTCAGGCAAAGGCGCGAGTCCCCTTAACCTGTTGCACTTCGATCGCAGGAGCAGAGAGGTAAGGGAAATCTTGTTTGCTCTGTAGGGCTTTTTATCTGATTTTCACTTATCAGGGAGTTGAGACCAAAAGTATGCCATCATCAAGATATGGGTTCAGGGTTTTGCCTTCCTTTAGAGGGTCCTGAGGAGTTGTTTGAGAATGAAGCAACTGCTTGTAAGATTGAACTGTGAGATCAACATGTGAATATCTAAAAGAATTTGCATAGCAAATACCAAAACGAATGTCAGAACAATGAACACTAGACCACTGATATTTTAGACAGAAGAAAACAAAATCATGTTTCAGAGATATTTTTTCTGCTATCCTAAATGAATTAAGTGAAAGGTAGCCAATTGCAACTGCTTGACATTGTTTTCAATCAGTCTAACTCTGCCATTGTCTGTGCCGCGTGGTATTTTATTCTGCTTTTTCAAGAGATTGACATAAAAAATAAAACTTTAAAAGTGAGTTATCAGCTTTTGGTGCAGAATTTGGGACTTGTAGATTGAAAGTGTCTAGGATGGTTTAAGTAAACAGGGTATATATGCAAGTATTATTAATATAAATGAATCTGTATAACTCAGTCTGCATACTGAAAGTTTGACAGCATTTTAAGAAAGTCATCTTTGATAGTATTCTATTCATATTCTACTTAGGCAGCATGTGAAATGTAAGACTTGTATATGACATTGGATTCATGACGTTAATCTGTTCACCCTTATTTATTTAATTATTAATTTATTGCTTTATTGGGGCCAGTGCTGATAACAATAGTGAAGTTTGAACTTAAACCGGGAAAAAAAAAAGATGTAGTTATTGAAAGTAAGGCTCAGCTAAAACCAATGACAAAATGTCAATTTACATGCGGACCACATGGAGCAGCTATATGTAATGGTGTCCTGTCCTGAGCTAGATGCTATTGAAGCCATGAATCAAAATGTATCTGTAAAGCATTCCCTCTCCCTTTGCACATCCAGACTTGCCATGGATGACAGCCTGTGCTCAGAGCCTGTGAGGGATGTCATGGCAAATGTTACTGCCATCCCCTGCAGTGCTCCAGGGCCTGGCAGACTGGGTTGAAGAAAGGTCATCTTTTTCAATCATATTATCACAGCTGAACTCTGAAGGCCTTCACACCCATTGCAGTCTGTGGTGGTACGTGTTGATGTTAGCTGATGGTGTTGCACCCAAGACCTTGCCAGTGTGTATAAGAGTTGAGAGAGTTTTTAAATTAAATTGACATGGTTAATCCAATAGAACTTCAAAACATGTCCTTTATGTTTGTCAAGACAAGGCCACATGACTGACTGACAAGAACTTGTTGTAATATTGTTGGTTTGATTGTTTTTCCATGGGTTTCTCATATAGCTCTGCACTGTATAACCAAGATTACACAATATGTTGCATAAAAATAAAGTTAACAAAGAAGTCGCCATTTTGCTACTCTTTTTAATAATTTCCATTCAGTTCTGCATTTCAGCTCCTTTCTTTGCTGGAAAAATTATTTTGAATCAAATGATTCCTGTCTTCTTTCTTCAGCTTTTAATTATAAAAATAAATAATCTCACTTAAGGTCAACAAAAGGTGAATTTCAAATTATATCTGCCTCAAATCTCACTCCATTTCTGTAGTGAACAGATATTTCATTTCAAAACCATAGGTACTTCCAAGTGAGCTGTAATTTCAGTAGACTTAAATTGTCTTGAGTTAACCCAGCACAGGAGTGGTGCCCCCTGAGAGAGTTCCTGCCTTGGTTAAACATTTTTTTAGATTTATAATATTAACACTGGGCATAGGTAACAAGTGTGGAAAATCTCTTCCTTGTACTTGTAAACCTTGTTTCTCAATTCTCCAATCCAATGTCCGAAGGTCTGTACAAGCTTCTTAGATCAGAGGTCAGGTACAAATTGCTGCACTTTGCAGCTCCTTTCTGCCGATACGACAGAATTTCACAGCAAAGACGATTGACTTCCAGCCCCCATTCCTCCGCACACAGGCAGCGCCAGGCAGTTAAAATGGTGATATTACAAGTCAGCCATTGGTGCCTGAGTTTAATTAATAACTAACTGGGTTTCAGTGGTGCAAGGTGCATATTATAAAAAGGGTCAAATGTCAGTGCACAAAGGAAAAAAAAAGGACAAAACCCCAGCCACCGACTAAGCCAAATGCTTTGAGTTTAATGTACTTTCAGCAGCGAACATTCACATCCCAACTGTGGTTTGCTTTATGCTGATTTTCATTTCTGTGACCTGAGGGGGAGGGAACACGTTGAGCCACTTTCAGCTTTCCCTGAAATCTCTGCCTCCTGCTGAAAGCAAGGTTGCAGGTTGGGCCCCCTGTTGTTGCAGTGTTCACGTGGTATACACAAAGCTAAGGATGTTGCAATAAGAGTAGTGCATGGGATTAGGGTAAACTGAAAAGTCTGAAGCTATTTTAATTGTAAGAATTTTGACTAAGGGAGTAGACTTCATATGAGCAGGCAGGATGTGCTATGTTTCACTCTGGGAGTGTTAGAGGAAAAATTTTGATCAGAAGAGCTGAAAAGACAACTGTAGGTTGTGAACTTTTTATTCTTGGTTGCACTGCAGAATGAAACATATTACTGCAATGTTTATGTAGACAGACAGATAGATAAAGTGTCCTGTGTTACAAAAACAAAGAAGCATGCGCACGCATATCCGTGCTCCAGAGAGTTCAGCAAAGCCTTTGACAGACATTTTCAATGATTCAATTAAATCACCGTGTTCATATATAAGGTTTTTCTTCAGAAGGACAAGAAGTGAAATAATTGAATGTGTTATCTTTCCTGGGTAATGATTAACAGATTAGTCTAGTTGTGGTTTTGTTTTTCAGTCGCAGAGCATTGCTTTTCCCGTCTTTCTTGTGAGCTTCTAGTCCATTCTGAATAAACTCTTCTCCCTTTCCAAGCAGAATGCTTTCTAAAGCAGACAGTTAATGAGGAGGACACACTTACCTGTCTCAGCATCTCTGCTGAGAACAATGTTTAATTGCATTTGTGCAAAAAGTTTCCCATCAAGTACAGCTAATCTAGAATAGGAAAGACTACACTGAAATTTATATATCACGTGATTTCTTGTCTGATCATGGTAATGATAGACTTTATTGACAAGATTGAAATATGGGAATTTGGGGAGAAGGGAATGGTTGTGCTGTTTCCTGATTTAGACAGCTGATAAGAGTGATTACACAAGCCATCTCTCATCTTCTCAGCTTTCCTCAACATGTGGCTTCAATATATTGCAGGGTAATAACTTCAGCCGCAGCCAGTAACAAGTCCTATCAAAATAGCTGAGAGTTTTGAATTAGTTTGAATTGGAGTGGGTAAAAGATGGAGCTGGGGAAAACAGGATAACACAGGGATTACACAACTTGTTGGACAAAGTTCTGAATGACTTGCAGAAAAGTGCATTATAAAACAAGGGAGGAGACTGGGTTTTGCTTACCCAAATTTCCTTCAGAAGTGGTTTTAGTTGAGGTGACTGGTTTGGCACTGCAGTAACATAAAAACACTCAAGAAACACACATTGCATTAACAGAATTCACATTGCAGAAGCAGGGTCATGTTAGTAGAATGCTCTAGGTGTTGGTGGTGCTGTGATACATCAATAACTTTTTCAACAGCAGGGTCCATTCTTGCCATGGTAAAACCATATATTCATGAACACATTTTGACTTGTGATCATCAAAAAGCCATGGTAGGAAACAAAGCTACACTCAGGAAAGTTTTCTTACTTTATTATTTGAAATATCATTACCCGCATTTCATTGAATATAATTTTTGCAGTTTTTAAGCAGGAGGTCAGGTCATTGAGGGCTCTTTCTCCTGGGAACGTTCACTGCTAGGCATTGATAGTGCTTACAGATAATGCAAGTGAATCACATAGGATTAAGTGTACCATAGAAAGATGCAAAGAGGGTTGATAACAGAATATAACAGAATAGGCAGGACATTTGCACAATACAAGGTGACTTTATTTTGTATGGGAATCATAATTTTAGCTCAGTTTTTGAAATCGTACATAAAATTGCTCTGAGTTAAGATTAATTGGTCGACAGAACTGGTATAATACAGTTAAGAGAATTAGATCCATGATAGTTATTTTTCTAAAGACAATGATGAAAATTAGAAGTTTAACCTTCAAATCCTAGTTTGAAGCTGTAGCCAGTTGTTGACTGTACAAATTCCTTGTTGAATTATCTGATTAGCATTCAAGTTTTAACCTGGGAAATTCCAGGACGTTAATTTACAGAATAATTTGAGGTGTTTTCCACCTAAAAAGGAGTAAGAAGAAAAAGAACAGATTTCTAGTAATTTTGTTACAAATTTTTAAGACAAATACATTGCTTTTGATTGGTGCCTGGATAACATAACATATCCCTGCAAGACCTCTGAAGCAGGGTTTTCTGTGCTCATCACTGTCTTAAATATATCCCTATTGCAGTCATTAGAGTCTTGTAACCAATGTCAGGGGAGTAGTGCTATATGTGAGTACCATTAGAAATATCGCTCTTTATTTTCTGTTTCTTTCTTTGAACCTAATACAATCAAATGTCAAACTCAACAGATTTTGGTGAGTTCTAAGTGGAACCAAACATTTTTAACATGTTCAGCCACTTAGGACAAATTTAAGCAACTGAAAACCATACACAGACTCTCTCTGCAGTAAATCCACCCTGAAAACTGCTTTTCAGGCCCAGAATACTACCTTGCCCCATACAAAGGGAACATAACTAACTGGCCAGAATAAAATTGAAGTTTAAGTATGAAATTCAAACTCTTGCAATGAAATCAATGGTCGTAACTCTGGTGATAGGCTGTAGATTAGGATGTCAAGTGTCACCACAGCAGATGTGTGAATTTCATAAAATCATAGAATCTTTAGGTTGGAAAAGACCTCTAAGATCATTGAGTCCAACCATTAGCTGAACACTGCCAAGTCCACCACTAAACCATGTCCCTAAGCGCCACATTTACATGTCTTTTAAATACCTCCAGAGATGGTGACTCAGCCACATCCCTCAGCAGCCTGTTCCAATGCTTGACAGCCCTTTTGATGAAGTAATCTTTCCTTCCCTGGTGCAGCTTGAGGCAGTTTCCTTTTGTCCTAATTTCAACAGCTAGCCTCAGGATTTATTAGGCTGGTTTTACCCTACCTCTCAGGCACTGTTGCTCTCTATATTTAAGTGCAATACTTCTAGTGGGCAGAGAGCCTCTGCTTGTACACGTTCTTGTCTGAACATACGTGGGAAATACATGGTGCAGCAAGTGCACGCCATGCACATCTCATTGTGTTCTGTGTAGCACCTGAGACAAAAAGTTCCTGACCCTGGCTGGAGGGGGACAAGTTTGATGACCCAATTCAGGCATGCAGATGATGATGAGAATAAACAGTCCTTTAGTGGCTCTGGCAGCAGGATAAATTGCACAGCAGACAGACATGTCATTGTCAATGATCTTTGAGGTTAGTTTCTTCCAAGCTGCTCAACACAAGCCACTCATCTAGTCTCTTGGCAGCCAGCGTTCCTGCCCCTTCAGGTCTGCTGATGCAGATCACCACTTTTTCCATAGAGTTTTGCCAAAATGACCCAGATTAAGAAAATTCACCTTTGCAAAATGTTTCACCTAGCCTGGGGCAACTTCTTCACCCAGTTCAGCTGCAGGTAAAGAAATGTGTGACACACTTCAGACATGTCATGGCCTCTTGGTGTCAGATATTGCTTTTCTGTAAAAGGATTAAGATGTCATCCATCCACGTAACCTTCCCTTTCCTGCCTGAAAGACCTTCAGAAAAGGGCTTTGGCCAAAAAGCTATGCTGAAATGCTGCACTCTCTCGCACTGACCCACCACAAGTTTCCACGTTGGACACCTGCATTTCATTAATGGCAGAATGTAGGAAACCAAGTGTGGTCCAATTCCTGTTGAAAACCACACTGGCCCTGGATCCTGCAGTTGGGCATGCCATGGCCCGGCTTCGGCAACAGTCTCAAAGACATCTGCTTTATTCAGCTCATTTATGAAAATAGTGAGGAGGAATAGAGTGATAGTCTTGGCAAGGAAGAGCAAAGTGATCTATAATGATACTGAAATTATCTTTAAACAGGGAGGTAACTTGCACATGACACTTGAAGCAATGCACGAGTCACTACCTTATTTAGAATTGATGAGGCCATTGAATTTTTCTGTTTAGCCAGTAGATCTCTAAACAGGCAAACTGACTTTTCAGCAGGAGCATTTCTGGGTTGTCTGATGCTTGTGATAAAATTACACAATAGTTCTCAGTGAGCTGTTGGTTTTGTATGCATTTTATTAATATAAAATTGTCATGAGTATAGAGCCAGGATTTGAAAATAAAGAACTTTAATGACAGCCATGCTTTTAGAGCTGCTGCCTATCATCATCATCAGGATAAACACTTTCCCTCATTATTTCAACTAAAATACTAGGTAGGTCACATTTAAACCAGTAGCTGTTATTTCCCTCTGCCAACAGGGCGTATTTGAAATTTCAGCAACCGTCTTTCTCTCTGTGGTTTAAAATGCAAAACCATGACAGTTTCTTGAAGGAAGCGGTAGCTGAGCAGTGTCCATGAGGACACACCCTGTCAGCTCTGTGGGAGTGTGTATGGTACAGGATCTGCAGGTGGGGCACAGGTGTCCCCATCCCTCCCCTGGACGGTTATCAGAGAGACAGCAGATCTCCCAGGTCTCTCCTGTTGCCTGTGATGGTGCTAGCAACTGTCCCCAGGCTTTGTGACTGCTGGCACTTATGTCACCCACAGAAGGGCACATGATGCCACTAAATCTATGTAACACAAAACTGGAGGGATGAATTAAGTTCAAATATAAACAACCTCATTTTATGGGAGCATGTGAGTGAAGTGGACACTCAGTTACTGCCACAAGGACACTGGCTGTGTCCCTGTGTTTGTAAAAGCTATTTGACCACACTAGGATCAACAGAGGAGCACGTGTCTGTCTTACTTTGCAAGGCACTGCCCAGTGCTGGACTAACCTAGGGAGAAGTTGATATGTAGACTTTGGGCATTGCTTTCTTGCTGGGGCCCCAAGCTGCCTTTGCCCTGGGACAAGGGACATCAGCATTTAGACCTGTATTGTTGTTAATCAAGGTGTGGTATTTCTACTTAATAAAATACCTGCCTCAGTTAATCAGCCTGCTCACATTATGCTTTAGGTCAGTCACTGCTGGCACAATAAGTTCGCTATTTAATATCCTGGGATGTGCAAAAAAAAGTACCTTTAAAAAGCAGATAGTTGATGTTTAGGGCAAGAGCCATTTACACCATTCCTATTGGCAGCAGAGGAGTTTCATAAGCACAGTGAAATGAAATTTGAATGGTTCCAGCAAAATGTATGTGTCTGAGATTTCACCTGTGCAAGAAAGAGTCCTTGGAGCAGAGATGCTGATCTGAGGGGCTCATAAGCATTGCTTCTGTAGGCTGGCAGATGTTAGCATACATCTAAGATGGTGTTGAACAATCAAGCAGGATTTACCTTTTTCTGAGAAGAAGCCAAGTCCTGGTAATGAGTCATTTAAAACTTAGTTGTCTACAAAACACAACCTTTCTTGTTAGAAGTATTTTTGTCTCTCTCTCTTTTATGAATCCATGTTATCAAGATCAGGTGTACCTTCCTCCTCGGAGTCTAGAAACCAAGCATTTATATTTCACAAGACACTGCATTTTAAGGGAGATTAAATTTTTGCCTTTTCTAGCATTAATCTCACATACTGGATGTTGGAAATCAGCTTGGCTTTACTAAGGCCACTAGACCCATAGTACTAGCTCATGCCTTGTGTACGCCTGTAGCACATGGTAGTAAGTTTTCATGAAGAGTTTACTGATGACTTAAAAAATGCACACTTTGAACACTTTGGAAACTGGTATTTTTGAAAACTGTTTTCTTGAGAGGGATTGCATTTCAATCTTAAAAGGGTTAGGTTGTTTTGGTAGCCCATTTTGTAACGCAGTAACAGCAGGAAAGAAGAGCTCTCAGCAGACAGCCTGTGCATTTTCTCACCAATGTAAATGATATCTGAACTTTGTAAAAGTGTTGATTGTATAACGTGGCAATGACTAAGTTGTTAAGCATGTGTTTAGTTACAACAATTAGGACTATATGGGCTCTATAACTTTCTTAGGTAGTAGCTACTTATGAAACCCAGCTCTAGGTAGTTGCACAGGGAGAAAAACCCAAACTACATTTGATCACGAATCTTGATTCCAAATAAATTACATAGGGATAAATGTGTTTTAGGTTCACAACGAATTTTTAATTATGCACTATCACAAATGGTGTACAGCAGTGTCTGCAGCAAAGATGGCCAGCAGCACTTAGAAGCAGCTTCATGTACAACTTCCAATGCAAGAAATCATTGTAGTGCAATGCAAAGTGGTGGAGAATAGGCAGTCTCCTGCATGGCCACTGAATTACCAGCTAGTTTCTGGGGGTCAGGGGAGATTCATCTCCCCTCACTCCTTAATCCCAGTGCTCATCTGTAGCTTTCCAGACTATAGCCCCAGACACAGAGCCCTGCAGATAACAGAGACACAGAGACTTATTTTGTAAGTTGACCTAAAACTGGTGGTTAGAATGGAATTGCTAATTTTTAAACTTAGCCAAACTTGAGGTGGTAAGTACTTCACTTGCCAACAGGTGGCCCAGGTAAAGGTAACGATTATTTCCCACCAAAGTGTTTGTATAACAAGCTTTGCTTTTATTCCAAGGAAGGTGAAGTTACACTTTTAGGAGCAAATTTTGAAGTAAAAAATGAAGCTGTTTTACTCTGCCTTAATTTTCTTAATTATTTCAAATAATTCTCATGAATAAAATTAAAATGTCTGACTGTTAAAGGGCAGCATTTGAATCTGAGAGAAATGTGTATCAACAGCATTTTAAAGCAAGAAGCTATCCATGACAGACCTGGCTTCAAAGGAATTCCGTTTACTAAAGTATTGCCTGAGCATCAGCATCACTATTACTGCCCTCCACTTTCTTTATCTTCTCCTCTGCTCTCCCTATTTTTAAATTAAAATTGCTCAGAAGCATCAGCATGCAATACTTGTGGGCCCAAAAACACATGCAGGATCAGGTCCCACCACAAAGTTCAGAGGTCTGGTTTCCCAATCCCAAATGCATTTAGAAGATGAACCAGGCACAGTGGTGTTTGCCCTGGCTGGTGCAGAGGCATCTCTGGATATAGACTAGCACAATTCTGGGCAGCTCAGGACGTTTACTGAAAAAAATCTGAGGTGCTAAGGTTACTAGGATTTAAATGGATTTTGAGAACCATACAAATCGGACTTTGGTGCCTAAAATTTGTCCTGATATTTCTGTGGGTTTGGGCTTGCTGTACTAGTGAAAGATCTTCCTACATGGTAACCAAGGCAATGGCCAAACCATTCAAATGAAGGGTATATATCTGAGTCCTTGTGGGACAGAGAGAAACCTGTGTCTCACTGAATAAGACAACTACACAGAATAAATAAATCTGTCTGAAGCTTTGTCCTTTTTGTTTTGTTTTGTTTTGTTTTGTTTTGTTTTGTTTTGTTTTGTTTTGTTTTAAATAACCGTGTCAAACTCAGATATTGAGAGCATTTCTTATGGTGGTTTGCAGTGTGTCCTACAAGGGTCAGTGTATTTTGACAGTTCCATCAACAGACTGATGATGAATACAAATGATGACAAATAAATCAGTGAAGGAAAGACTGATGGAGTTGTAAAACACAATGAGGAGGAGCCAGTTGTGTAACATTCAATAGGTGAAATCTACTCAAAAGGCAGTTGGGATAGGGCTGAATGCAAGGTTGTGGCATTAAGGAGTAATAAACAGAAGTCATACCTGCTGTGTGGGACATAACCATAGCAAGTGGTGCTTCTATAAAGGATTTGATGTTAGAATTGAAAAAAAAAACCACCCAACCCGATGTGATTTGCTAGGGAGAAGGCGTGAAGAAACAGGCTTTGGCAATACAGAGACATGGGGAGAAGGAGCGATGATCTTCATCCCTGTATATAGAAAAGGTGAAAAAGGCTGAAGATCTAGAGAACTGGCCAAAGACTGACAAACAAGAATTTTAGGTGAAAAAATGACTAATTGTGAGCTCAGCCTGCAAGTTTTATTCAAAAGACAGAGTTGTATCTTGATTAAGTGACTTAACTATCTCTACGAAGCATAAGCACAGATCTTGAAAGACTCTTTAGTCTATCAGAGAAAGGCTTAACAAGTAATCCTATCTGGAAGCAAAAGCCAGACAAATTCTCATAAAACATACTGCACAGTTGTTTGTGTGATGGAGTGGTTAGCAAACAAGCCATACAGGGAATTGGTGGGGGTCTGGAGCTCTCTGATTTCCTTAAAGACAGGGTCCTTGTGGAAGACGCAATTTACTCAGATAAATGCTGTGGGATCTAATGTGCAAATAACAATAAAATGTAATAGTCCATGTCATATACAATCACTTGTATTAAGTTGTCTGCTGGACCTTTGCAGCTTTAAAAGTCAATGAGCTAACTAGTCTCAGAGTCCCAAGGTGTCTTACTTAATTGTGCTCAGAAAGAAAGCCCACCATCTTGCAGTTTTGGTTATTAGCGTGGTCATTTCCTGTATGTCTGCATTTCCTGCTCTCTGCCTGTGTTCAAATGCAGAATAGTTTCTGAGATTTGCCTTCCTCTTGCTGGCTTGCAGTGCTGTGCTCTCTGCTTGGTCTAAAGCAAGCGGCCTCTCATAAAGGAGTGATTCTCTTCAGCTTTTGTCAAATCCTGCTGTAATAACAGAAGAGACAAGCATTGTAACACGAGCAGCAGGCAACTCAGAAGCTTATCAGATCATTCTTTGCACAAGAGAACAAGAATTGCCCCCCACCCCTGATGCTAAAGTGTATTTGTTATTTCCTACTTGACAGTTACTGTGGAGGTCTAGAGGAGCAAGGGGTTGTTATCAAATGGAAACAGCGTGTGGTGCTTCTCATGCATTTGTCCCCTTTCACCACAGAATATGGCACCTGGTGCTTGTGCTGTTCAGTAGTAAATGGATTAACTGATGAGTGACTGAGAGGGAGGAGAAGGCTCTGTAGGTGGGTGCCACTGGCTTCCTTCTCTCTCCCAATTCTGTGTGATCTCCTTCCCACCATTTCAAAGAGGAGACAAGGCTCTCAAAGATCTTGAGATTTTGAGGTACTTGGTGGCATCCATTCATGTGACTTTGGTGTTCTGTGACAGCACCTCTTGATGCCTGGGATGTGTGGGTGGGTGATCCTCAACCATTCCCTCAAAGAGGAGCTGTGCCTATGTCCAGGATACCCTATCCCTGCAGTATCACTCTTCAAGCTGGTGTGGCTTGTTCCTCTGTTCTTCTGCAGCCTTAGACCCAGTTTGAAAAACAAACTTGCAGAACAACTACAGGAAAGTGAAAGAGAGAGGTGACATTCTGATGGTAGCTAATAGTTTTTAACGAGTGTCTTCCTTCTTAATTTTCCCAGGTTTTATCACGCTGTGAATGAGTTTGACACCATGACCGCTGAGGATTCCACTGCAAGGATGAACAATGATTCCACTAATGTGGCCACCACAAAAGTCCCTGAAGGCGTTGCTGGTGCACCCAACGAGGCAGCTCTGCTGGCCCTCATGGCCCGCACTGGATATAGTATGATCCAGGAGAACGGGCAACGCAAGTATGGAGGCCCTCCTCCCGGCTGGGAGGGCCTACACCCTCCTCGTGGCTGCGAAGTCTTTGTGGGCAAAATCCCCCGCGATGTCTATGAAGATGAGCTCGTCCCCGTGTTTGAGTCTGTCGGCCGCATCTACGAAATGCGCCTCATGATGGACTTTGATGGGAAGAACCGCGGCTACGCCTTCGTGATGTACACACAGAAGCATGAGGCGAAGCGTGCCGTCAGGGAGCTGAACAACTATGAAATCCGCCCCGGCAGACTGCTAGGTGTGTGCTGCAGTGTGGATAACTGCCGGCTCTTCATCGGAGGCATCCCTAAGATGAAGAAGAGAGAAGAGATCCTGGAAGAGATTGCCAAGGTGACAGAAGGTGTGCTGGATGTCATCGTGTATGCCAGCGCTGCAGACAAGATGAAGAACAGAGGCTTCGCCTTTGTGGAGTATGAAAGCCATCGAGCAGCAGCCATGGCCAGGAGAAAACTCATGCCGGGAAGGATCCAGCTGTGGGGACATCAAATTGCTGTTGACTGGGCAGAACCAGAGATAGATGTGGATGAAGATGTCATGGAGACTGTTAAAATACTATATGTCAGGAATTTAATGATTGAGACCACAGAGGACACCATTAAAAAGGTGTTTGGTCAGTTCAACCCTGGCTGTGTAGAGAGAGTGAAAAAAATACGTGATTATGCCTTTGTGCACTTTACAACCAGGGAAGATGCCATTCATGCCATGAACAACCTTAATGGTGTTGAACTAGAAGGCTCATGCCTAGAGGTTACTTTGGCCAAGCCGGTAGACAAGGAGCAATACACTCGCTACCAGAAAGCAGCAAAAGGAGGGGCTGCAGCAACCTCCGAAGTAACTCAGCAACCCAACTATGTTTACTCTTGTGATCCATACACACTAGCATACTATGGATATCCATACAATGCCTTGATCGGCCCCAACAGAGATTACTTTGTGAAAGGTTAGTAAGCACATTTAGGGGATGTGATGGGCAGGTTTGATCTTAGGCTGATGCAAGAGGTCTGCCTCAGCCAAAGGACAGCTAGTAGCATGCGTATTTTTCTTAATACTCTTTCATAGGTCTTTTTGTCATATTTCTGTTTGGTCTTACTTTGGTTTATGACTACAGTTTATGAGTACACAAAGTGTATTTAACCATAAATAATTGGTAATGTACAGGTTAGCATTGGAAAGGTATCAAATATGTGGTAAAGAATGAGCTAACAGACCAAGCATGGGATGGGAAAAAGAGGGATCTGGATTTTATGAGTGTTGTATTAAGTCTGAGCAAGTCTAAGGATTCCAGCTTCTGATGTCTCCTTTCAAAGAGCCTGATCCTATGACAGAGTGCTCTAGAGGCAGGAGTATGGTGGCCTAGTTATCCAAAGGGAGGGAGGTCAGGGAAAGCCGTGGGAGCTCTCCAGGTGTCATTTACCCTCTGCTTTAAAATGACAGTAATGCTGTACTTCATAAAGTCATTTGAGAAGTACGAGCAGAAGGAATCATGTGAGTGAAAAATAATTCTTTTATTATGTATATCTTAATTAGTTATTGGTTACAGTCATTAAAAATTAACCAAAAATCACTTATTCATAAAAAGACCCCAACAGCCATAACTGGTCTTATAATTATAATTTTCCTGTACTTACAGGAATTACAGTTTCCTGAAATTTGATGTGTATTTCCATAGAAGAAGCAATTTAGTATGAATATATTCTTAAAGCACTCACATAAACTAAGAAGTATTTTTAACCCTAGTTGTTCAAGAATTTCAGCTTCTTCTCAACTTTCAGATTTGTACTTGCAATGAACTATGATGGAGTTGAGTAAAAGTCTAAATAATCAATTAGACCATCATAGAGCACATTAATACTGCTGTGTTTAAAGTACTGTCATAACACTTGTGGAGTCACTAAGATGAATAGAAGCAGTATTTTTGGAAATGGGTTATATGCACCTTACTAATAAAAAATAGCAGAGAAAAGAATTAAACAACATTAGTAAAAATATATGCAGTGGTGGGACAAAGTTGGGTAAAGGCCAGGTATGAGGCTGTGCCATCTTGGCAGGGTCCCATTGCAGCCATTTGACAAGTTGGGTCTCCTTTGGAGGACAGCTGAAAGCAGAAGCTGTTCTTAATGCACAGAAATCACCCTGAGGATCCTCTCTCTCTCTTCTGACTGCATTGAACCCATAACACTTGCCACAAGAGTTGCTTCAATATAAGTGAGCAATGAATATATGCTCACAAACATCAAAAGCTAAATAAGCGTAGGCTTATTGGATGCTTCCTAGATTCTTCTGTTTTCCCTAAGCAGGGTCACTAAGACTCAGTCCTGCTGACTTCAGCAGCCACATTTCTAAGATCAAGCCTCCAGATCTCAGCCTGGGGTCACTCGTGCTCCCCACAGGGCTGTCACTCTCCATTACTCACCATCTTCTGTGTTGTTATCATAAGCAGGCAGCATACGAGGCAGAGGGCGAGGTGCAGCTGGCAACAGAGCCCCGGGTCCCAGGGGTTCCTACCTGGGGGGATACTCCGCCGGCCGTGGGATCTACAGCAGGTACCATGAAGGCAAAGGAAAACAGCAAGAGAAAGGATATGAACTGGTTCCCAACTTGGAGTTACCTGCAGTCAATCCAGTGGCCATTAAGCCTGGTGCAGGTTAGTATGTGTAAGGAGGGGAGGAAAGCAGGGGTGGTGGGCAAGCCCCCACTCCAAGCCCTGTCTCAAACATGTGAGGACCCCTCCAGGGCCAGTCTGCGACTGCGACTGCAGCAGTGGGGGCGGCCCCAAGGTTGGGGCTCAGTGCTCCCTTGTATGGGGTGCCTCCTGGCCCTGGCCAGCCTTTCTTCACACAAGAGGCACACAGTGGGACACGCGACATGAGTATCTGAGAACTCTTCAGGCCAAAGAAAAAAGGACCAAAGCAATGCTCACTCCTGTCCCCTTTTGCATTTCCTTAGGAGGAAGCAGACTTTGCTCTCCTTCTAGTCATGTACCCTAGAACATGGTGACTAAGAGCAATCTTTCTCTCTCTTAATGTCTTCAATGCTAATTTCACCCTGGAAGATTCCTATCTTAGATTTCCAGCCAGGCTAGAGCCCTCCCATTTAGTTCATATTTCTCTAGTGGTATGAGGCTGAGAAAAGGATGTGGGGCTTCCCCATCGCAGGAAAGTCCCTTGCTGAGGCAAGCTCCTGTATCTCCATCAGTGGCATGGGGAAGGAGCAATGCAGGGAGCCCTCAGGGTTCATCTTGCAGCAGTGCCTAGAGGAGTGCTCTCATCTCTGCCGGGCTCTGATGAGCCAGTCCAAGGGCTGGGGCAGGGATTGCCTCCTTCTACCACTTCCTCAGCTGAGTACCCAGCCCTTGCCATTCTCAAGGGAACAAGATGAAAGATGAAGCTCTACAATTCCTCAAGATTCTGTTTGGAAAGATTTTTTTATTTGAAAAAGTAGCCTGAGGAAGAAGGTCCTTGAAGGTGATGGGGACAAGCCCTCTTGCAGAAGTCCTCATGTCTTGTCTCCATTTCTCTTTCCAAGTAAACTGTAACTGTAGGATCTAAGCATTATTTAATAATAGAGCTACAGTGGCTTCCCAAAACTTGTTCCATTCATGTCAGTGAAAATTACAGCTTGCATCTAATGAAGGCTATGAAGAGTTCTTCATAACAGCTGGATAAGACAACATCAGAAGTCTAGAGACAAAGGAAGGCTATTAAGATTAGAGTTATTTCCAAAGGAAGATCAGACTTCCTGAGAAAACTACCCACTCACCAGCAGAAAATATTACCACTATGTGTGTTTGCAAACATACTTTAGGAATTCCAGGTATTACTAAAGGATGCTTGAAAAGTGAACTTGGAAATGCATGCTTATTAGTGGTGTCTGTATTTCATTTACTAAACAAAAGCTTGAAGCTCAAGTCTGGATGTTTCTATGCTTGAAGCATGTTGAGATTCACATTTTTTTATCAGACCTTCCTGTATTGTATGGTTCCAGCACAGCCTCTGAGCACGGAGGTACCTGGTCTGTTTTCCCCAGTCAGATCAACTGATCTAATAAAAGGTCCCACACATAAGACTTACCTCTGTTATGAAGAGGGTATGACTTTGAAAGCACATTACCAGAACAGAGGAGTAGAAATTTACTGACTGCAAAGTATCCTGCCTACTGTTTAGATCAACCTTAAAGCTCATTTCTTTGCAAATAGTTGGAATAGTACTGAGAGGTCCCCCCAATACCCAGGATGCCTGCTACTGTTTTTCTGCCAGAAGTTATTGCATAATGGAGCATGTAAGCTCTTTGCCTTGGTGAGAAATTATTCAGGATATTTAAACCAGAGATAAAACTGGTTTGACCTGACCAAGTGGACTTGGTGTAAAAGGAGAACTAGAACAAAGTAGAGGGACAGAATCACCTCCCTCAACGTGCTGGCCACAACGCTTTTGATACAGCCCAGGATACAGTTAGTTTTTCAGGGCTAGAACTACACATTGCAGGGCCACATGCAATTATTGTGATTACTGGGAATGTTCAGCAAAGAATGTTTCTTCCTTAAGCAAGTCATGAAGCTCCATTCTGGACCAGGTATAAACTCGCTATCTGAACACTATTGTTCTGACTGGAGTGTTCTCCCTTTGTCTGAAAGACCATGACTCTAATATCATGTTGTTCAATTTTGGCATGAGCAACAATTTCCTAAAGAGAAGTTTCTTTTTTTTAATGTCATTAGGTAGATTGGTCCTGAAGTAGATAGATGGGATAAAACATATTTAGCCAAGCCAGTCCTGGGAAGTGCTGGTAAATTAGCTTATATTTCACAGGGTTGGCCAAAGGATGGCATGTAAAGTGGATCAGCTACTGCCTGTAACTTCTGCAGTACAAACCACAACTTTCTGTCCTGGACCAGCTCTTCCTACGGCAGCACCACATTCCTTGATGTCAACAGCTGGAACGGGGACCTCACTGGGATGTTGCACGCTTTTAGCCCTTGTGCTCAGGCCACACTCTGGGGCAGTGGGAAGGACAGCAGTGATCAGAAGGGGTTGTGTAAATCTGAGTTGAAGCTCCTGGCATCCAGGGACACTCTGGCCCTAGGACACTTCATGGCAGGAGCATGGGGGAAGATGCTGGACCAAACAGCCGGCACCAAGCCTGTCACTGTGCATTAGCCATGGTGCTCCCACACACAGGGAGGGCAGAGGTGCCCCAGATGCCCTGCCTGCACACAAGGCTACCTCCCCTGATAAGAGCAGCAGAGGATCGCTGCTGGACAGTTGACACAGCTGGCAGAGAGAGCTCTTTGACATGAGGTCCTGGAAACTCTCTTCTGATGTATCTGATATGTCTGATCTCTCCTAGTGGCCATCCCTGCCATTGGTGCCCAGTACTCCATGTTTCAGGCTGCACCACCAGCCAAGATGATGGAAGATGGCAAAATCCACGCTGTTGAGCACATCATCAACCCCATAGCTGTCCAGCAGGACCCAGCTAGTGCAGCAGCTGCCGCAGCAGCTGCAGCTGCAGCTGTAATACCAGCTGTCTCAACACCTCCTCCCTTCCAGGTGAGTTCAGCACAGAAATTCTGCCTCCCATACTTCCAGGTTCCCATACATCCTGCTAGGCATACCCAGTGGGGGGAAACCCCAGACTCTTGCCCTGCTTCCATTCAGGAGATGCTCTTGAGGATGTTACAGTGCCCAAGGGCCCTGAAGTTCATCTAACCTGTCTTAGACATCTGCATATTGGGCCGCTGCTTTCCCCACAATGGGGGACCCAAACTGTGAGGGAAGGAACAGCCTCCCATGATAGCATAACTCTCATTCAACAGGGCATGTACTGCCTACCCTCCCATTACCTCCTTCCCCTCTAGGGGGTTTGCCATTCAGGGCATGGAAGTGACATGTTACAACAAAGTACTAAGTACTTTTTTTGAGGTCTGAACCCTTTCCTTCCAGGGCCGCCCCATCACACCGGTGTACACCATGGCTCCCAATGTGCAGCGGATCCCTGCCGCCGGCATTTACGGGACAAGTTATGTGCCCTTCGCGGCGCCTGCTGCGGCCACCGCAACAATAGCCACACTACAGAAGAACGCTGCCGCTGCTGCTGCTGCCTACGGAGGATATGCTGGCTACATCCCCCCAGCATTCCCAGCTGCCACCATCCAGGTGCCCATCCACGACGTCTACCAGACGTACTGAAACTGTCGGCAGAGGAGGGTGGTGGAGAAACACACACTGAAGGAACACTTTACTATTTATGAAGAAAGAACTGTCTGCGAAAGAGTAAACGTTTGAGCTTGGTAAAACAATGCAGAAAGTGAAGAATGACATAGAAAAACATGTTTGAAATATTTTCTATGCTTGAAGTTTTCACTAACTTTTTTAGGCTATTTTTAAAAACTTAACATGCCTGTATTCATACATTTCCAAAGGACCTCGGTGCATCCAGCCCACCACTGACGTGCATTTATAAGCATTGTCGTGGGGTTGCATAGGGTCTTTTTTTTTAGCAGTTATATTTTCAATATATTTGTGGTATGAAGGTTATTTTTTAGTAATTTCTGCACTCCAGAGATGTCTATTTTGTAGTGCCTTTAATAATATATCAGCTATATATTAAAAAGCACACCTGAGCAGCTAGGGAAAGTTTTAACAATATATTTTGAAGAGTATATTCAATATTTAAAGAATACATACCTTAGTTGTTTTGTTTTGTTTTGTTTTGTTTTTTAAGAAGAAAACAACAAGTATCTTATTTAAAAATTATACTGGAAAGTGCAATTTGAAAAATATGCAAGACCTCTGCATTTTTGTGCTGGCATTAATACAATCTGCTCATTCTCATTTGAAATCACAAGTAACTAATATTGCCTGTTTGGAAGAAAGATAAAAGAAAAAAAGGCCTCTTCACACATACCTCTTCACAGTGTGATTTGCAGGCTTGTTTTTAGCAAAAGAAAGGCTCCAAGTTTTCCTTAGCAACTGGATTTTCTATTTATTGAAGCTACTTGTACTTGGAGCACGTGCAGAAACGAGTAGCTGATATTTCACGCGAGGTGTCTTGACTTAGATCTTCATCCAGTATAAAGCCAAGGCTTTTTTTCAATGGTCTTCATTTTATTCTTTGAATTATGTGTTGTAGTGACTGAGAATGTATGCTGCTGTCGGCAAGATTAGCCACAATCTCGCTGAGAGGATATGCAGCATTGCTTGTCCATTGCTCCATCATGTTCCATGAGAAATTTCAAAGGTACTAGGGGTGGTAGTGATGCTGGAATTAGTGAAACAGAGCTAGCCTCCCTCCCAGACTCCCTTCCACTCTTAATTCCCCTTCTCCTCAACTGGAGTTGTATATGCACATCAGGGGTGGGAGTGATTAGTCCCAATGATTTTAAGACATAGAGCTTGTAAATATCTTTTAATATACATTTTTAAAGTCATTTTATGTTGCAAATTTACATGGTATGTGGTTTGCCACAAAACAAAAACCTTTTATTGCAATGTTATAAAAAAGTTTGTTTTATTAAGAAGTAAGTATATTATTGCAGTGTTTTGTGGCCTGTTTAAAGGCTTTTATTTAGTAGTGCAGTGAATGTAAAATATAGTAAAATGGTAAAGAAATATCTTGCCCTTTGTATGAAGTGCATCAGCTCTGCAAACACAGCTCTGATGACAAAAGGTGAGAAGCAGGGAGTCAGTAAACAATGTTCCTTCACTTTTTGTGGTATAAGTACATACCAAAGGGGTTTCACATTGGCCATATTTTGACAACTGAACCACTTCCAGACTGCATTGAGCTCACTTAAGTGACCTTTTTAATACACTTTTTTGCTTGCCTCAAAATTGAGTGGTTGTATTTTAGGTGCTCTTGCTCAGACAAGCTGAGCTCCCCTTGACCCTGCCAACCCATTAGCAAAAGCACTGTGAGGTTACCCATTAGGTCGGACTCTGCCCCTCCACGCCTCTTCCCAGGAAACTTTTATAGTCTGTACCTGCACATCGGAAAGCACACAGACCTCAGCCCCAAAGTCCTGCCGTTGTGTAGGGCGAGAGAGAGGAGGAGATCTGGGCAAAGCCCGAGGGGGAAGCCCCAGACAGAGGTCAGCATTGCTTCCTCCATTCCTCCACCCTAAGGCCTTACGTGGCTCAACACTAAATGCCAGTGTGGGTCCTTGGGCCATGCACAAACACCTCTGTAGCCAGGAAAAGGCAGTCTAGTGGTCTGGGCCTCTGCTGGCCCACTTCCAGCCTCACGCCATGGCTGACGCACAGAGGAGAGAGGAAGAGTGATGGCTCCCTTCCCACTAATCCTCTCCCGGCCAACAGGACAAGGGACCTGCCACTGACAGAGGTGGCAGGAAGAGAAAGGAGCCAATGAGGGAAAACTGTGAGGTGCCCCCAGCCACCAGTGGTGCTGCCTGTGCCAGGGCAGTAGCAGGCAGTACCCAGGCATGCAGGCAGGACCCAGGCATGCAGGCAGCCACATCATGCTAAGATTCCCTCCCATGCCTGTCTTGACACTTGCTTCTAAACCATTTCATGTACACTACTACTGAGGTAAGTCTAATAACTTGAAATGTGAACATCTTTAGGTTAAGAACAAACTATTCTAAGAAAAAGAAGTATATATAAAAAAAACAAAGCTAGTGTGCCTTATTCTCAAAAGAGCTGATATTTTAGATATTTTATTGTATCTCTCTGTATTGTCAGAAGCCTCTGAGTCTATTTAGTTGTTGCTCCATTTACGGTACATTTCTAGGATGTAGTGAATAAAGCATTCTTTAAAAACAGAGACTGTTACTTCATTGCAACGTCCCACTCTGTCAAGGCTGTGCTCCCTTCCAAGCTGGGAAGAGGGTGTTTGGGGCAAGAAGGGAGCAGGGCAGTGCAGACTCCTGCAGGGAGGGAAGATGAACTGTCCCACTGACTCCTCTCTCCCACTACCTGCTGAGGACCTTCCCAGCATGCATATTGGGCATCTCTTCATTCTTCCAGCATCCTCTGCACAGCCTAAATCTCTCTTTGAATGCAGTTTAGACTCGGTGCCTAGATGTGGATGGAGCTGGAGCTAACACCTCTCTATGCTTTCCATTCACCCTCAATGACAGACAGGAGCACTGGGAACTGCTTCATCCTTTTCATTTCACCAGGCTTCATGCTTGAAACACACAGAAAGCTAAGCTGCACCTCATTTGCAGTGTTCTAGACTGCCTGGCTGTTTCCTTGGTGTAAGTATACCTGGAGAAAATTTGCTGCAAATAAAATGTTTGTGGAGAAGAGCAGTCTGAATGAGTAGTCCTGGCTAACCAAAGAGGTCCCAGTTGCTGGAAGGTATCAAATCTGACATCCATCTACAAGAAGTGTGGGAAGGAGAAACCAGGGAACTATCAGGAGTGACCCACTTAGCTGGTGAGGGAAAGGCTGTGGAGGTTGTCTAACTTTATTTTAGTAAAGCCTTTGACACTGTCTCCCACAACATTCTCCTGGAAAAACTGGTTTCCCATGGCATGAAGAAACATACTGTTCACTGGGTAAAAGCTTTCTGAATGGCCAAACCCAGAGTATGGTGGTGGATGGAGTTACATCCAGCTGACAACCAGTCACGAGCGGTGTTCTCCAGGGCTCAGTACTGGGGCCAGTCATGTTTAATGTATTTGTTGACAACCTGAAAGAGGGGACTGAGTGCCCCCTTGGTCAGTTCACAGATGACACCAAGTTGGGTGGGAGTGTTGATCTGCTGGAGGGCAGAAGGCTCTGCAGAGGGATCTGGATAGGATGGACCAGTGGGCCAAAGCCAAAGTTATGGGGTTCAACAAGGCCCACTGTAAGGTCCTGCACTTTGGTCACAACAACCCCAGGCAGTGCTAGAGGCTAGAGCAGAGTGGTTGGAATGTGGCCCAGAGGAAAAGGACCTGAGGGTGCTGGTAAACAGCTGCTGAACATGAGCCAGCATGTGCCCAGGTGGCCAAGAAGGCCAATTGCAACAGCCAATGGCACCTGGCCTGTGTCAGAAATAGTGTGGCCAGCAGGACCAGAGCAGTGATTGTCCCCCTGTACCCGGCGCTGGTGAGGCCACGCCTCAAATCCTGTGCCCAGTTCTAGACCCCTCACCCCGGGAAGGACATTGAGGAGCTGGAGCATGTCCAGAGAAGGGCAACGGAGCTGGGGAACGGTCTGGAGCACAAGGCTTATGAGGAGCATTGGAGGAAGACAGAGCTGTTCAGCCTGGAGAAAAGTAGGCTCACAGGAGACCTGATCACTCTCTACAACTGCCTGAGAGGGTGTAACCAGGTGAGGGTTGGTCTCTTCTCCCAAGTAACACGTGGCAGGACAAGAGGAAATGGCCTGAAGATGTGCCAGGTGAGATTTAGATTGGATATCAGGAAAAATTTCCTCACTGAAATGGTGGTGAAGCATGGGAAAGACTGCCCAAGGAAGTGCTGGAACCACCATTCCCTGGAAGTGTTAAAAAAGCATTTGGGTGTTGCACCTGGGGGGAAGGTTTACCAGTGAATATTGCAGTGTTAGGTTAGTGGAATTCAATGATTTTAAAGGTATTTTCCAACCTTAATGATTCTATAATTCACTTGGATGAGAAAGAAACCACCAACAAACCACAGCCCTTTACAGATGTTTAAATGTGAGGCATGACCTTCACAAAAAGCAGTGTTGTCCAATGAGATGAACTGTGCCACACTGAAATGTGTTTCTGCTCTTCCCTTTTTCCCTTTATCTAAGCTACCCAAAATAAAAATTAATCTACACAGCTTTTTCTAAACTACACTTTACAAGATAATTTCTTTCTTTTTCTAGACTGCTGATTTCTGACTTCAGTTTTGTAAGATCTTAATTAATGATTAACTCATCGTAAGGTTGAAATATGCAAGTCATTCTCAGGATATTAACATAAACAATGCCAGAGAAATGCAATTGTGCTTTCAAGATGACCTTGCTGCCTTGGGAATGTCAGGAGCTCTGCTGAGCCCTTGGGCACTGTGACAACTCAAAATGCTGCCAAAGTGATCCCATTCCCTTTCTGAATGTCTTTCTTGATGATCTTGAAGAGCAGACAGGCCCATCCCTGTCTGGTATCATCCTAAAAACCATGGTAAAAAACTGCTTTAGCTTTCTTTGGGAAACACCATCCAGTAGCACAACTGTGATACAAGAATTATATGAACAGATTTAGAAGAAACTCAAGTGCACCACTCTGATAAGGCAGTATCTCATTTATAAAAACGCTAGAGTTCAGAGTACATACAAAATGCATTTTTCATACATATGAAAAGGTAGATGCAGTACTTCATCTCCTTCTCTGTGGCTCGTGTTACACCCCAACACTTCTAGTTTGAATGAGTCCTGAGCACCTACAGAGCTCTCTGCTCCCTGGATGCCAATCAGCCACAAAACTGGCCCATCATGGGACCTGTAAAATAATTAAAATCAAGACCTACATTGTACCAGGAGAAACTACCTCTGCTGTGCATCTAAAAGCCAGCAAAAGTCAGGTTTTATGCTCCAGTGTGTCAATTAAATGCTGAATCACACTTGACTGAGTTTTAAAGTCAAGTCCTGCCTGGCAACAAAATGGTCGGAACAGTGTTGCAGGGAGAAGCTGCAAGCTAGGGAATAAAAAAAAGTTAGTTTTGTGGCATCAAGTCCTTCCTTTTTGGCACAAAGACAGACTATGCCATGCAATCATGATTGTTCAAGTTGCCAAAGAGGAAAGAGACTATGGAAAGTTTTAGAAATTTGGTACTGTACTTCCACATGAAATATTTTCTGTCAAGCTGATGAATAGATCAGATTTTTTTTCCTCCAGACAGAAGATCAGAGCTGGAGTTCACTTGGTTCCTAATCAAAGAAGACAGAAGTTCTGTTTCACAGTCCTCACTCACGCAAAACTGCAAATCCTGAATGAGGGAGGTGACCAGTCAAGGACTGTCTGCACCAGAAAACTTTACAGGGAAAAATGTTCAGGTGTGCTCAGGTTTGTCCCACATATACCACATGCCTGTGTCTTCCCAACATAGTGTCACATGTCTTTGTGTCTTTGTCTAAACAGGCTGTGTCAGCTGTCAGACATCTCCATCTGTCTGTGAAAGTCAAAACTCTGCCCCACAGTAGGCCCTGGGGCTTCATCTCCATCTGCCCAGGGCTCCCCACGGCCACCTATCACCAGGGCACTTGGAGACATACAATCACAAACCTCAGCTGTGAGCTGGTGCCCAGTCTGGCTGTTCCTGTGCTTCTGCATGCAAGCTGGTTTGTAGCATGGTGGCTGCCCTGGAGGAAGCTGAGTCACTTCTCCTGTTTTGGCTGACACCGTCGCACTTCTACTGTGATGAAAAATATGCTTATGTTCTTTTTTTTTTTTACCTCTTTTCAAACACACACACGTAAATTTTGCCAGCCAAGTTGCACTTTGAAAGCATCCTTGCATGTTTTTGCAATGTCATGGAAGTTCAACATTAACTCAGCCACTGCCTGCAATCCGTGCACTGGTGGGAAGAAGGAAGCCACAGGTAAGCCCAAAGATCTTCATGAGGCATGAAATAAACCCCTGCAAACAGCCTACATAAGCCACAGGAGTGACCTCAAGCTAACCAGCAGAAAGAAAAATGCATTTAAGTAAGTCAAAGGCAAAACAGCCTACCCTTAGAGCAGGTCCTTTGTTCCAGAACTTTGAAGCAATAACTACAATAAGCAATTCTCACTTGTGTAACAAACCCATAGGTTATGGACCAAGGTGTCTTACAGTCACTCAAATGGGCATGCAATGACAGGGGATTACTTACTAAACTTGTTACACATGCACTGGCTGTACACAGGGCATCTTAGTTTCTTGAGTTTTTGACTTTTCAGATGCTGTCCCTTGCAGGAGGCTTTCTGGCCACATGGATAAGCTAAGTATTCCTTTAAAGCTTGGCTTCACTCCAGTAGATGGATCCCTTGGCTCACCAGCCTTTGTGCAGGACACAGAGGGACACAATCTTAATCTGCAGCTGCAAGCGTCCAAGCAGCAATGGGGCATCTGCTGAGAGCTTGGCAGAGCACTGAAGCACTGAAGCTGCTTCCACCACAGCAAACATAAACTGCTGCTCATGGAAAAAGAAATCATTGAAGTCTGCTACAATTTGTAGCTGAGAAGAAAAATTGAGTCTTGTACAGGACCATGCTGTCTCTGAGTCCCAAACTCCTTTACACACATCACCCTTAGGAACCAAATTCCCAAATGCTGATTCAAACCACCAATCTCCTCGGAGTTCCTGCCAGGCAGGTGTTCACCAGGTTCAGCCACCTTGCCTTTGCCTGAGCCCCCTGCCTGGCTGTGTAGACATCCCAAAAACACAAGGACCTGCACTGCTCTCTTTACAAAAGGCTGCATGGTGCACGAGGGTCTCCCCTCACATTTCTGGACCCACTCCTTGCATCCCATGTAGGGTTTTGAGACACTTTCTCATCAATTGACTTTATTACATACTTTGGCTTTTGTACAAGTTTTTTTCAGGATGTTCTTTTTGGAGTTGGGACTGGAACAGAACCACGGTCTAAAAGGATTGGATTTAAGGATAATAAACGGTACTTTAAATTTACATATTTTTTTAAAAATCTGCTTCCTGAGAAAATGAACTTCCTTGTCTTTCTGTGACATCTTTGTGAGCAATAGGAGAGGAGGGTGAACACGGAAATGTACAGCACTTGGCACTGGCTACACCTCAAACTAGTATTTCAACATTTTACAATCAGTTTTGGCCATGTGACCTATGTGGAAAGATAAACTGAGACATTTAATCCTATTTTTCTAGTCTTTTTTTTTTCAACACAAGGAAGTGAATTTCATGTGGTTGTGGTCATTAAATTACAGTAAATGATTTGCCCACAAGAGAGAAAATAAAAACATTATAGAGTGGTTTAACATGGATAAGGCTGGGACCGAGCAGCTGTTTGTGACCAAATAATTGGTCACAAAGTTTTTCCTAGCTTGAAAATTCTCAGTGAGCTTCACCATTTCTTTCTGGTTGTGGCATTTAGGGACAAATCAGCTCATTGCAGGTGAGAATTTCCCACCATTTGCTTTTGCAACTGGAGTATCAATAACAACTTCCCAAAAGCCAATTGCATTTTGAGATAAAGCAGCAGCAATTACTAGAATTTGTGCTTCATCTCCAGAATATCATCAACTGTTGAAATGACAGCCGGGTGTTTGGTGAGCTGCACATTCTGTTGCACTGTGATAGAGAAAGCTGATTCAGACCAACCAGAGGCACAGGTCTGCTACCACCCTGGATCAGGAGCATGCTCCAAGAATGTGTGGAGACGCCAGGGTACACTCAGCAAGTCCCTCCTGATGGAGCATCCCCAGGGACTAGCATGCAGCCCTGAAGTGACAAGGGCAGTCTTGGCCCCTGAGACACAGCAGATGAGGTCTCGAGTAGGGTACCATCCTTGGCAAGGCAATGCTTAGTCAGCATTGTCAGCTGAAACGAGGACATGGGCTGGGAAAATCTTAGTGGGGACAGAAGATGTTCAAGAAACTGCAGACTGCGTCCGTGACCTGCTCCTGGCGCAGTCCGGAGGGTACCCACAGATTTTCCTGTTAGCACAGAGATCTGACCACAAATGACTGGCGGGTGTGATAGCAGTTGTCAGAGTGCCAGGCACTGGAGATTGTCCTCTCCAGCACCAAGGGTGGCGTGGCTGCTGATTCCTGAGAACTGCGGCTTTTTGCTTTTGGCTTTTTTTGTTTGGTTGGTTTCACTTCCACATGCTAACACATACCAATATCTTCTTTAGGGCGACATTAGTCTCACTATTTACACAGCTTTTTGTTGCAGTCTGATCAATCCATGGAAATATTGGCCTAAGCATGATAACAGCTAAAGATGAAAAGTACCTTTGTAAAGGCACTGCTGCAATCTCCTAGAATGTGCCAGCTGGAGAGGCTAAGCAGAGCTTTTCATCTCAGGTGCTGTGAAGGAATGACATCCAGGTTTCCAGACTGGAGCTGGCTCAGCTTTGACCAGCCCAGAGCAGTGGCAGGTGAGCCACACAGCCTGTAACCATCCCCGGACAACCGCTGCTGCCAGCCCCAGTCTGGCTCCACCAGCCCCCACCGGCCAGGACGGACCAAAGGGGAGGAGCGAGGGCTTGTGTTTAACCAGGCTCAGCTTCCTGATGCGGTCTGCCACGTCCCCACAGGAACCTTTGCACTGGCACAGGCAGGAGGCAGGGGCTGAGCTGTACAGCCAAAGGCAGTAGTGCAGGATCAGCCCAGCAGCTGCTCCTCAGCCTGCCTGCATCCACAGGGGGATGGTGAGGGTACAGCAGCAGAAGCGCACTTAGCAATGCCCTGGCAGGTAAGCACGGCACGGCAGAGCAATGTGAAAGCCCCACCTTTGGCACAGAAAACGTCTTGTACATGAAATTGGGCAATGCCGCAGTGCACTGTGACTCTGGCTGTCAGGCTGCTTCTGATGCTCAGCCCAAATATTTTCTATTAACCATTTTTTATTAACTGGCAGCTTTCCTGTTCCTATTTATTCTTGTGAGTAGGTTTATTACTAAGACAATTCTTGGGCCCAACACACCCCCATTCCCTGACAACTGTGTTTCCTCGGGGGCTTACTCCACCAGCCTCCTCTCACCTCCTCTCCCGACTCTCTCCCGCTGCTTGCACAATGGCATTACGCATCTCCTCAGGGCTTAGGAGGGGCCAGCAGCAAGAGCCATCCGTGAGAGAAGGATCAAGCACCAATAGCTTCTCCACACGTGAGCGCTGCCCCGGCTGCTGCTCCCCCCACCTTACTCTGCCGTGGTCTCAGCATCCTAACGGTGGCAGTGCTCCCCCACACACCACAATCACCGCGCACCTTTAGAGGTTCACCTGCGGTTCGCTTGAGAAATGGATTTTCACTTCTGCAAACAGGGAAATCTGTGGGGAAAGCCGACCTGGCTATTGTGATCCACAGAGGCTGCACTGCTCGTAATAAGGAACAGACAAAAACGTTAATAAAAACAAAGGCTTCCTGTGGCATCATTCCTCTGTGGGTCTGATTTGACTGGTATATCAGACTGCACCTGCACAGAGGTGTATTCTTCTCATCTTATTACAACCATGGAAAATTCCTACCAAGAAGCATTTCAGGATTTGACTTTGACAAAACTTAGGAATGTCATGAAACAGACTGTATGAGATAAGGGATCACATGTAATAGTCTTATATACTCATAACTCGTGACTTTGTTTATTTCATGACAAGTCTTTAAGAAGAGATTACTAAGACATCCTAGCACCACAAGTTATTCTGGGAAAAAAAGAGAACATGCCTGCCAGAAAGATATTTCAGAACAGCTTTCTGATACTTCGGTTATAAACTTAAAAGTATTATTATAAATTAATCTTGACAAGCTTTCTTAGAGTGTCCCCATATTTTCCCATTGTCAATTCCAGTCTTACCACAACAGTCATTTTTCTTTTCTTTTCTTTTTTTTTTTTTTTTTAATTAGTTCTTATCTGGCTATTTATTAATTGGCCAATCAATAAGCCCCCAAATGAGTAGAAAGGGTGGACTTCTAGTCATCATCTGACAAAATTGTATCTATGTGCACTTCTAGAATGCTTTTCCTTGACATTACAACCTTGGTGTAATGAGCAGGACAATGTCACAGGGTTGGATGGGGCTTGGCGGTCTCAAGTCTTGTTCCTTGCAAGTTTTCCGCTTTTGTTGACTTTGATGTGAAAGCAACACAAAAGGGCCAGCACATGAGTACACATGGAAACACACACCTCCCAAAATAAAAAATGAAAGCTACTCTTTTAATGAAATCAGAAGGAAGATGGAAAAAAGTGAAGGCAGAGTGGAAAAACCAGCAAGAGGTCAACAAGGAAAACAAAGGGCAGCTTTATGCAAGAAGCTATTTCACTCCAGAAATGGCAGAGCAGGCTAGGGAACTGCTACCCGGTGTTTTTAATATAGAAATTCAGTGTAATTAGGGCTTTGCTTGTCCTAAGAAGATAATAGCAACCCAAAAGATAAGATTTAATAGCAGATGAGGCTTAAGAGGGTGGAGAAAAAAGAAAATAGACAAGGAATAAGGCTCTTCTCAGAAAGCAGAGGAATGCTAAGGAAAATGGAGGTGATTCTCTACATTTTACTTTTCCACTTTGATCAGACAGAACAAAAGCTTTTGATGACTGTTAAAGGGTCTATTGATCAAAGATAAATTACCAGGTCCAAATGAGTTAATATCTCTGATTGAAGGGTAAATATAGCAGATCACAATTTCCTAGTAAGAAAGCAACTTTTGGACATCTAGCAGATGGCATAAGAGGCTCAAACTGATGAAAGCTAGAAATAGATACTTTTAAATTGACATGAAAGGCTCAATAACAAGGATGAGCTGATACAGGAACTATGATGCAAATGATAAAGCTGGGCAAATCATTGTAAAATTTCTGCCAAAAAGCTGTTCATAGGCATCCACTTGAGCTGCATCACAAGCAGGACAGATACATACATGGTGAGGGAGCAGTGCTGCATTGGGCAGCCGTAGTGTCAGCCCCCGTACTGCAGCCCTGACCCATCACTTCTGCTCCCACGGGTTTGAGCTGCCAACACCTCCCCACTTGGTAAAGACTTACCCTGGCAGCTTGCTAGATGACAGCTTGCTAGCAGGCTGTTGCCAAAGCGACTGCTCGTGTGAAATTTTGATTTTTGGTTGGACATTCCCACTATAAGGAGCCTCATGCAATGGCTGTTCTAGTCCAGTGTGCTATGGGGGTTCTCTGCCAGAACAGAGACAACTGTGACTACTTTAAACTCTCATTTCTACACTTGCTCAGCCCAAACTGCAAAGCAGTTTGAATTTACTCAACTTGCTTGATACTAAAAGGAATGCTAAGAGAGAAGATAATATTTCAAAGTAGCCCAAGATGAATGGTGGAGAAGAAGCAGAGTGATGGATTTGCTTCCACACCATTTACAACTTAAGAGGAAATACATTAATTCCCCAGGAAGATCTTTCCATCTCTTTAACAGCTGCACAGTTAGAATTTACGGGTATCTGTGCTGAGTATGATGCAGGAATCCATTTAGCCCAAGATTTAGTGTCCAGCACTGGTAGAAGTCAATAACCAGGGAAAAGAAAGAACAGGACAAGTTCATCTACCATTCCCCAGCATCCCTTCAGCCTCTAGGCAGTTCCAGCTCAGATTTCTGCAGATGAACATGTTTTCTGTACATTTGGTAACTGTCGACGCACAAGTACTCTCCCTCTCAAGTAAAACGGATGGAAGCTCAACCAGATATTGTTCCTTTGTATTTTGCATAGCTACTTTGTACACTCCCTTTACCATCCTGTCATTGTTTCCATTTAAGCTGTGCACTACTTTCTTGGGCCTGAGATATAGAAGGAGAATAATGTCTCATTGTGGAGAAGGTGGGAAGGAACAGTCACCTTTGGAGACTGTGGTAGTTACTCTGACATGCTGACCCATTTAGCAGCAGTTCCTCTGCAGTTCTGAGTATTTAGGTCTCATTCTGTCTTGGTTTCTGAGACACTAAACTCAGTTTAGAGCAATGTGCCCTTGAAAATCTCATCTTGAGCATTTCTGAAAACATTGGTATTTGCTATCATTGATTTTAAGGAAGGAGTTATGGATGAAAGTTACTTTCCACAAGGAAATTCAAGATAAGCGTATTGAGAAATAACAGACGCACACTGTTCACATGAACAAATAAAACTTATAACACCCCCAATATTGCAGAAAGCAATTTGTGCTGGCAGGTAGGTGGCAGCTTCAGTGCCAGGGGTTGCCATAGGTGTTCAGGCTACTCAGACCATGCCCCAGTGCTGTACTGGTTAGGAATATGGCCTGACATCTGGCAGAAATGCAGATGTAATGGACATACTGGGCACAGTACTGCTCATGTATCAAGTATGTCCTGTGCACAAGGGGCAACAAAAACTCACTCCAGCTGGGAGTCACATATATCCAAAGTCAAGTATAAGGACATACTGCAAATTATTTCCAAGCTGGGAAGTGATAGAGCAGAGAAGCTGTGAAGGTTGGCTTTGGAAAAATGATGTGCAGTGACTAAGTAAAAAAGGAGGAGACATGAGGACTGGATGTTCTGGAAAGAGAAGGCAAATGCCTCTTCAGAATAATTTTGAATGTTGATTTTAGATCTTGCTTGGAGAGCCTTTTTCCTAAAGCTGCCCTTACTTTCACTACATGCTGCCTGAAAAGCTGCTTCAAAAGTACATTTAATCATTGCATTCATAAATGCTGTGTTAAAGCATAACCCAGCAAAGGCACTGGAAACAGCTGGAATCAGTTTTTCCCCAGTACAACAGGACACAGGTGTTATACTCTACGTTTCTTCTCCAAACACTCTGCAAAACCACCAAAGGCTTGGACTTGCATGGAGAAGAGCAGCCAGAGGTGGGCAGGCAGCTGCAGCACCCTGACCCCAGCCCCACTGCCTGAGCTGGGGTTCAGTACTGGGAATCAGATGAGTCTCTAACTGATTCACTAACACAGGTACAGAAGTACCTACAAAGTGCTTTGAAGGTCAAAAAATTCACATGTTACCTATTTTCTATGAACTCTCGTAAGCATTTCAGGATTCTCCTATTTAATGTACTGCATCCACCTCTGTAGCCCCCAAACCAAGAAGGCCGTGGACCTGCTGGAGCAAGTCCAGAGGAGAGCCACTGAGATGAACAGAAGGCTGGAGCACCTCTCCTGTGAAGATAGGCTGAGAGAGATGAAGTTGTTCCACCTGGAGAAGAGAAGGTTCCCAGTGAGACCTTATAGCACCTTCCAGTACCTAATGGGGACCTGCAAGAGAGCTGGAGAGGGACTTTTCACAAGCGCCTGTAGTGACCGGAAAAGAGGGAGTGGCTTTTAACTGAGAAAGGGTGGATTTAAATAAGGTATTAGGAAGAAATTCTTCACTATGAGGGTGGTGAGGCACTGAAACAGGTTCCCCAGAGAAATTGTCAATGACCCATCCCTGGAAATGTTCAACGACAGGTTGGATAGGGACATGAGCTACCTGGTCTAGTGGAAGGTACCTCTTCCCATGACAGGGGATTGGAACTAGGTGTTCTTTATGTCCTTTCCAACCTAAACAATTCTGTAAGTCTATAAATGCAATGATTAAATCTTGCCTTGTGATTCATATAGCCATAAATATACTTTATTGACTATTTTTAAACTTAAAATGTACATTTTTCAGGTGCCACAGTAGCTTTGCTGAAACTGCCTTGGAGATGATCTTGGTAGGAAAGGCAAGGCTCCAATGCTAGTCCAAAGGGACCCCAGACCATAACAAGGAGTTATTTGAGATGTCCCTGAGATGATTACCTCTGCAGGTAGTGGCCCTCTCTGCTGCAATGTCTCTGGGGAGCTTTCTAAGCTTCAGTAAGTGTCAGCACATCACCACAATCAGCTATACTCCAACAACTCCAGAAAAGCTGTGATGCCACCTTTGCAGTGCTGTACCCAGTGATAAAATACAGTAAGGATCACCTCAGCAAAGAAAAGCGGGAGGGGACAGCATGCAGAAGGGACAGGGGCATTCACTTCTACACACCCTCCCGACAGCTCACATCAAGGGCCATTCTGCATGATTTGGTATTAACTCAGCTGTACCTGCCCTGCTGGACTCTGGCAGTGTGACTGTCAGGAACAGCAGTGGAGTTGGTCCTGTGCATTTCAGTGCAAGAGAGCAAAGGCTAATCAGGAGTGCCAGCTGTAAGGAACAGGGAAAGACCAGCTTTCTAGGAAGACATCCTGGTACTAGCTTGCTCCTGGTTCCCTCAAACAGGAATAGGTTAGTTTAGGACACTGGATCCCCTGTTTGCACTCAGGCATAGCTTTGGAAAGTGTATCTTACCCTCAGAAGCCCACACTTCCATGAGTAAGTTTTCTTCAGGGGCTAGAGTGAACATTGAGTGCTGATTTGCGTGCCTTTAGACATCAAAACACTGTTGTTTTATTCTCAGGCTTTGTTCCCATTTCCTCAGCCTGGAGATGTTCCTAGCAAAGGCAGAAAATTTAGAGGGAAAACAAAGCCATCAGCATGCCTTCCAGTCTCATGAAGCAGAGGAAAGCATCTCTGCAACACACAGTTCAGGACCAGGTTTACGTTTGACAAACATAAACTCCTTCTACCGTCTGATTGTGCCCCAGCAAAATTAGAGGTTCCTAACCCAACTCTAAGATATGATGAAATTTGATGGAAGTGAACTACAAAGGCAGAAGAGCTTTTTTTATGATGAAACTTAAGAAGAGTAATTAATTTAATCAGCAGACTTCAACACTGCCTTTCATAACCTGAGAGGTGCCAAGAGGTTAAGCTATGGAGGCCAAGTTATCTTTGTGACCTTTACCACCAGGAAAATTTACAAATGGCAATTAGTATATTCAGAGGCCAAAAAAATTAACCCAGATAGAGAGCATGTAATAAACCTCCGGCATTTAACTCGGCGAGGTTGAAGCAAAAAAGCCAAGACAGAAGCTAGGCTGTGCTACAGCCGCCAACAGCAGCAAAAGGAGTTAGCATTGATCTTCTTAGAAAATGTATGCAAAACATCAGTTGTTATATACTGAGGTCATAAAAGTAAACCCACTTATTTCACATAGGATCCAGAGTTGTTGGACAGTATTTAAGAGAACAAAAGCAAATTAAAAGTGATTGTATAGATCCTTGATAAGATATTTTTTTCTCTTAGTTTTGCAATGAACCTTGGAACTTCTAGCTCCCTACCTGAGTAAAACCCTTTTCTTTCAATAGCATGCAATTAGGTGAATTACCTGGTATAGATAAAGCTGTTCTTTGGAGAGATCTTACTTACAGTGAGACACCTTGATCCATAGGAGCAATAAAAAGAGGGGAGGCTCACGTACCAGGTAAAAAAAACAGAAAATTCTAACAAAGCTATGTTTTGTTCAGCACACCCTCCCCACCACAGCTCTCCTGGATTAAATGAAGTCTCTATTCCCTTTCCTTACAGATGTAATCCATTTTAAGAGAACTCTTTATCTCTGTAATAGAAATTGCCTGTGCTTGTTTATTCAGCAATAATGCTGGGTGCACCTGAAGGGTCAACACTGAGAACTGCAGAGCTGTAGGTAAGCCTGACACACTTGTGGGATACCTTCAAAGTGATGGTCCTGCTACCCAGGACATGAAGCACCTCAGCAGGACCCAGAGCTTAACCAAAGCAGCTATTCTAGCATGATGCTCTATTTCTACAAATGCAATCTCTAAACTTGTCAAGAGACCCTTAATCTTGAAAGAAAAAAAAAGCTACTGTTGTTAAGTAAAAGGAGTTGGGAAATCACTACCAATACACAGTGTCCTAGCTAAGTACCCCCACTAAACACAGTGAAGCAAGAAATGAAAAAAAAAAAAGTATCATTCTGTTCTGTCCTGTATTCACCCCCATCTAGAGCAATTTATTCATACATCCTGCTAAAGAAAAAAACATCGGGTGCTTGTTGCTATACAAGCCACAAGAGCAGGCCTCAGCCACAGCAAGGCCAGCAGCAGCAGGACCACGGCCCAGAGCTATAATCATACTTTGATGTCTCATCTTTAAATAAGCATCTCATTAGAACTAGGTGCCACACCACTGCAGATCTGCCCATTGGTTCTCCCCAGTCAGTGATAAAGCCCCATCACCTATGTACAAACCCTGCAATTTTAGGTCCCACTGCACCCCCACAAGGTTTCCTTCATTTGAGTTCATCACTTATAACTTTTCTGATGTCCTGCATGGACAGGAATTTCTGAAATCAATAATTGTGCTATGCTCCTTCTCTATAGGCAGGGCTTTATATAATTTATGGATTTAAGGCAATATTGATGCAGATCTGATTAACGTTTACCTTCTTGTTCCAGCTATTTTTTCTGTTTGTGGGTTTTTAAAAGAAAATACAAGTTTCAAAAGAGCAATGTAACAGTCAAAGCTGCAGCACAGCGGAAGTGAACGGTGACTGATGTTTTGCTGCTGCACAAGATGAAGTCCTTCCCCCCAAGCAGGTCATATCACCGTTCAAGCAAATACATCTAGACTGATGAGAGAGCCTGGCAGTGTCTGCAGCCATCCTGCCTGCTCAGCAGCACTGCCTCCTCCCCTCTGCCATGAGCATGGAGAGCTTCAGATATGAGTCCCTCTGGGATGGAGAGGGAAGGGGAAGGAGTCACCTGCCTGGCTGGGCTCAAGAGGACCACCTGCAAAGCACATAAGCAGCTACAATGGAAACAGTGTCATGGGGGAAGGTTAGAGCATATACCAGGCCCAGGCAGCAGTTAAAATGCTCTGGGTCTCTTGAACTGGACCAAATTACTTCCAACACTGTCTTAGTACATCTGTTACCTCACAGGAGTAGCTGCACAGTCTCTAGACTCCAGGAATCCTCCAGAGGATGGTAGTCTGATGCAACAGTGAGAGTTTAAGTTGGTATGGATTGACTCTTGCTGAACACCAGGTGCCCACTCTTATCATTCCCCTCCTCAGCAGAACAGAGAGGGAGAAAATAAGATGGAAACAAAACCCCCCATGGACCAGGATAACAGCAGTTTCATAAAGCAAAAGCAAAGGCTGTGCATGGAAGCAAAGGAGAAAAAAGATTTATCCACTATGTCCCATCAGGAGGTGATGTCCAGCTTTTTCCTAGGAAGTAGGGCTTCATGGAAGAAAAATCCCCCACCCCCTCCCTACCATCACCCTCCCTTCCTCCTTTCTCATTGCTTTTATAGATGAGCAGATGTCTTACACTATGGAATATCCTTTGGTCAGTAGGTCAGCAGCCCTGGCTTTGTCCTTTCCAAAATCATGCCCAGCTCCAGCCTCCTGGGCAAGAGGAATGTTGAAGAGACAGCCTTGACGCAGTGAAGCACTGCTCAGCAGCAGCCAAAACTCTGGAGTGTTACCCAAACTTTCCTAGCTACCAGTGCAAAGCACAGCTTTGTCAGGAAAATTAATTTCATATGGGGAAAATTAATTCCACAACCTTGCCAGGGGCTCAGGTTCCTCCTGCCATAGCTCCCAATGCCTCCAGCAGGCATTTTCCTTTGGTCCCAGCAATATACCAGACTATTCTGACCAACCTCCACTGCTCGTGAATCCTTCAACCTGCAGTACTTTGAGGACAAACAGCCTGCCTCAAATCAGATCTATTCCTAAGGCTGTGAGCCCCCGAATCACACTATAAATTAAAGCATGGCTTCTGAGGAAGTAATGAAGCAGCCTTTCAGAATAGCAGTCTTTGCACTTGCCCACAGGATAGATTTCTCCATGTACTTAGTCCTTAATAAAGGATTAACAGGGCCAGCTGTGCTAACAGGGCTACATCACTTGTTGCGTCTTGGAGAAAACAGCGCATTCAGGGTTAAGAGCGGCGCTTTTTTTATCTTTAAAAGATTGCCTATGAGCACGGCCTTGAAGCACCCCAGCAACAAGAACAGCACTTGTATGACCCCTAGAGGTCTCAGAATTTAGGTAAGGAACTAACTCCTCAGAAGGAACTGTTGCAAGATGCTTTCACAGCAGAGGCACTTGGGCCCTGGACTCATTCTTTCCAACGCACGTCACCTCTCCACCATTCGTTCCCCTGAGGGCAGGACCCCCAGACTGGTTTCCTGCTGGTGCCTCAGGAATCTAGGGTCCCAGTATAATGCTCCTAGAGACACAAAACTTGCTTGCTTGAAGCACTGCTCAGAATTCACACAGCTCAAGGGTGCTGTCACAAATAATACAGTTACCCAGCCCACTTCACTTTAAAACATGGTGCAGAAAATGTTATTTGTTGCAGTTCAAACAACCTCTGCAGGGTAGTGAACATGGCATTCCAAAGCAGAACTGAGGCAGTGTACCTAAAGGTGGCTGAGTTTTGCCCATACCTGAGCAACACACCCCTGAGGTCATTTGCACTCCACTTCTGTTTCCATGTGAGGGGGTGAGAAGCCAGTTCCCCCTTGGGTTTGGGATATTTGTGTTAAGCCTTTTTCATTAAGTTTTTCATAAACTCTCATCCTTTATCTATAAGAAAAGAGATTATCTTGTGACCACCATTTTCAGATATGTTAAAAACAGTAGATAAAAGCAACAGAAATTTAATTCACCACAGATACCTTGCTGGCATTCACCTAGAACATTAAAATGCTAATCAAAAGTAGGCACAACCTGCAAGACAGGACAATACAGTTAAAGCAGCTATGAACCACGTCAGGCCTCCTGTGGAGGAAGCTACCAACTTTCTGTGAGAAACTGGGTGAGCTGGACAGAAAATTACTTGAATAATCATGGTGCTGGAATGAGCTTAGTGCTATGAAGTAGCCCAGAGAAAGCCAACATTCTGGACCATGTAAATCACAATCTTCACACTGGAGGCCACCAGGCACTTACCCTTGGGCACTGAGCAGGGAGATGAAGTGAAACTACTTTATCAGTAGGTGATGACAGTGGGTCCTCAGGGTCTCACCTATCCATCATGCTATTGAAAGCTTGGACACACTATCACAATTTGGGATAAGCTGGCACCCTTATCCTTGACTGAGACATTAACCCCATACCCCACAACAGACCCACTGCTGCGATACAGCCCCCGAGCTGCTGAGTGTCCACCCCTGGACACAGGCTGACCAGTGAATGGGACGTAAAATGAAAGTAGCTATCCCACAGCTTGAACATGCTTTAGTGAACTCACAGGTGCTGAACAATAGTCTCAGTGGTTTTATGTTTTCCATCTCATGTTTAGTGATTTTTTCCCCGTTTCTTTCCTCATCTTCATTTTGCTGTCATTATGTAGCATTATTTTGCAACACAGCTATGTTTGTTGCCATCTTCTAACCAACTGTGGCCCTATGGAAGTCAAACCATCACTTTCATCCCCATTGAACATGGACTCCACATTCTAGTCAAATGCTTTATCTGTAAAGGTCTTTTCTGACTTCTGGAGACTACTCCAGATGACTTTACCTTCTACTGAACTTTATTGTTAGAGTCCACTTCTGCTACAGTGAAACACTAACAAAAGGCACTCCTTTCACTGAAATGTAGTGAGCAGCCTGGTAGTGCTCAGCTAGAACTGAAAATACAGAATGAAAAAAAAAGCCAGATCTATTATCTATGGCAGCTAACAACAGAACCATGCAGATGTGTGCATTAATGATAGTATCATTCTTTATTTGTTCACATTATATTGTCTTAAAAATTTTCTGCTAACTTGTTGTTAAGCATGCTAATGGAGAATTCAAAAGCAAACAAAACCAGAACATGATGTGATTATACAGTATTTAAGACCACTATTAATCAACTTGTCTGTTAGGGGTGACAGACACATAACAAGCAAATACCCAGTGAATCTCAGTCTAATCATTTTATCTACTGAAACACTCTGCCTACCATAATCTGGGTTAGGTTTAAGTAATTTTTTAAAAAGCATGTGATTTTTTGCTCAACATTTCTTCTGCCATCTCTGTCATTGCATTTAAATTAATCAAAACAAGTGCATTCTTCAAACCAAAGTGAAATGCAGGAAAGACTGTGGTGTGCAGTCTCCCCAGCAACTCCCAACACCACAGATAAAATCTTGTTCGATGAAGAGTGACATGAATAAAAATAATGACATATAAATAAGTTCAAGTTCTTTTAAAATATAGGCAAAGATTTATTGTGAGTAGCTGCGTGAATGTCAAGACACAGAAAATTATAATGGTAGAGGAAACGAACAGCAATACCTGCTCCCCAGAAAAACCCATAATCCTAGATGGATTACTTACAAGGTAGTACTGAATCACTTTTTAAGTAAATGTCTTCAGAAAGTAGAATAAAAACCCTATTTGAAATTGCAGATGCCCCTTTTTTAATCTCAATTTGCATTTTCTGGATGTTCACTAGATGGACTTTTACTCTGAAGCAGGAACACCAAAGAAGAGACCAAAGCAGTTCCAGATGCCAGCTTTTGCATAGACCATGTTCTCCACCCTGCTATGCTCTCCATCAGCTTACATCCCACCCTCGACAGTTAGATTTGTATTTCATCCTGCTGCAAAGGTACCTCTGGATTGCCTTCTAAAACACAATGGCTAGAACTACACCTGACAGAACATACAGCACTGTCGTGGGAGACAAAGCAAACTCGTGTGACTTAGGCTTGACTTAGTTCACTGCCAAGGTCCATCCCTGCACCCCAGGTAGCCAGAAGGCACCACCAGAGACACTCACCTTTGTGGTGCAGTGTGTTCCTGGTGGCCTTGCAGATCTTCAGAGGTCTGTGGCCTACAGACTAGGAATCAAATGCACAAAAGTATTTAGAAAGACAGACATAAGAACAAAACTGAGCTAGGTATATGCCATCTCTGTCATTCCTTACTGCAAGGGTAAGAATGGAGTTCTTACAAGGTGTCTGGAGACAATGAAGTCCTAATTTGCACAGCACAAACTGGATACAAACACCTCTGCTACCTCTGGTCCGTTCCACAGAGTTGGACTTGTCTCTAACAAAGAAGAAGGATTTCCCCTTTATAGTAGACTTCAGCCATCAAGTGAGAAAAGAGATGTTCAGCTTTCTCTCCTCCTTTAATTGAGCTCTAGGTCACTCACTTTGTCTGCAAATACAATGGAGGTGGCTGCACACAAACTCCAGAGGTCACCTTTGGTCCTGTATACTGTCACTGATGAATAGATTTTAAGAAAGAAAACAAGAGTCAATATGTTCTTTTCCTTAATGAGTAACAGAAGTTTGTAAGAAAAGATGGATTCTTCCCAGTTCCATAAACAGAATGAGAGGAGTTGCCTTTGACCCCATGGTCTCCTTTTCCCCTCTCCAAAACAATCATATTCAGGTCTTCAGCTTCTCATATTGAGACTGATGCATAATCTGGAATTCTTGCCACACTCCTGCATTTCTTGGGAAATTATTCTTGAGACACTTACCATAATCCTGGCAATGTCAGAGAACCAAGCATTGCCAACCAGAGGACAAAACATGTAGATGCTTAGAATGTGACATCTGAATTCTTGAAACATGGGGAAAACCTCTTCTGTGTCTCAGGAGACCATTTATTGTTCAGGATGATCCCTTTTGGTTTAGTCTGAATCCTCACACTTCAGTTTCCATTAACACAATGGTGTCCTAGGTTAGGAAAGGCCATCTTCTACCTTTCTGCACCGCTGAAAACTCAACACCCCAACATCCCATTACACTTCATCTTCAGCTCTGCAATTCTGCTTGTGAAAAGAGCATTGAAAGAGCTTTCTCACAAGAGAAAGCTTATATTTTTTTCCTCATTTCAACACTGCAGTGACTCAATGCAAGAAAGGAGAGTTGATCTCTCTGCCAAGAGATGGTACAACAAAAGAATCTGTCAGCTCATCCCTCAAAGGCCTCTGCAGCACACAGATCAAAACCAGTATTTTTGCAGTATCATTGTCTTCCTCAGTAAATATAAAGTCAAGCCACTGCCTTCATGGTAAGCAGAGTTACTCTGCATAAATAGATAATTTTCTCTTACTATAATCATAATTATTAATAATTTCTGGATTTAATCTTCCTCAAAGATTACAGGATCTAAGCACTAGGCACACAAAGGAAAGAGGGAGAGACCAAAACAAGTAGAATTAAATTAAACAGTCCTGTCTCACTTAGCACTAGAGCTGTCATGTACAGTTCTGCCTACTAACACACAAGGTTGATTTAGAGCGAGTTTTTTCTTGACAAAATTTCTTAATGGAAAGGGTTGCCAAGCATTGGCATGAACTGCCCTGGGAGGTGGTGCAGTCACCCTCTCTGGAGGTGTTCAAGAAACCACTGTACATTACACTTGGTGCCATGGAGTAGTTGACAAGGCTGGTGATCTCAGAGGTCTTTTCCAACCTAAATGATTCTGTGATTCTGCAAAAATTAAGACCTAAGCTACTGTCCCTACAGTTTAGCTGGAAACTCCTGGGCTAGCTTTATACAGGTAGCCCTTGTATGGCAGTAGCATGGGCCTTGGGTCAGCCCTGTCACCAGAATCATGGCCATGCAGTGTCACATTTTGCCTTTTACTCCGAAATATGATCAAATCCAAAGATGTTACACGAAGGTCCTAGCAGCGCAAAAATTCAGGGACAAGCTTCTACTGGCGTTCATCATCTGTTGCTCACAATTTATCAAATCCAGGGCTCTTATGAACTAAAAATTGAAAGGTTTTCTTACAAGATCAAGAAAAATCACCATATGTAAATAAAGGGCAGAAAACCCACTTGAGAACATTTGGTGATCCAAAGAAAAAGAAAACAACTAAAAAGAAAGCTTAATAGTTAATAGGTTCAAATAGTTAGAACTATTTTTCAAATCATATTCTTGCAATGAAGGTATTTCTTCAATACCATCACATATTCATATAAAAATGCTAGGGACTTGCAAAGCATGATTTCAACACCATCATCCAAGCATGCTGAGTACTGAAAAGCACCAGCATGATAGACACCCACAATCCACCCATGATTGCAAACTTTCCATTACACATGGGAAGCCCACAGCTGCAGCAGCTTGTTTTGAACAGAATGATATGGACAGTATCTGAATTTCTAAAAAAGATATTCTGAGTCAGACTAAAGGGCTGTCTAAACTTTGAGGCCGCTTCCAGTGGGTGCCACCAGCAGGATGAAGAGCAGTGAAGAGCTTATAGTCATGAATTCCTAAAATATTGCTCCTCCTTTCAACACCTGGTGACTGTATTTAGAAGTATGCCAATAGATTTTTCTACTCTTTCCCTTAAGTCTTTAAATCCATATAATCTTTTGGCATTCACCAATCCTGTTGCAAAGATCTCCTCAGCCTTCTCACATGTTGTACAGACTCCTCCACTGCCACACACTGTGTACATTACATGTACCCAGCTCCTATGTTGTAAGAGACTGTGAACAGCAACCCTTTATGCCGCCCATAAACCTTAAAAAAACCCTTGGTCATCTATTTTCCATGGTGAAGACTCTCGTTCCGAATATTTTACCCTTATCTTTAAATACTCCCTCAGTTTTACAGACAATATTTTTTCCACAACAAAGAGCAAACCAGTTTCCTCAAGCAGGCAGTGTAAGTGCCAAACCCTGAATTATGTGGCAAATGGATGTAATCTTTTTTCTGCACAGTGAATGAAAATGAACAGCTTGTCTTCTAAAGGAGCTACTCAAAGTTACCCTGGTTGAGTGGGAATTGATAATACACGGGGAACACACTTGAGACTTTTTCCACATACTGAGTTTATTCTTGGCTAGACACCAAGTTTAGCTTGGACCTGGACTTTAAGGCTTGCATTATGTATGAGAATCCAGATAAGTTTACAGTGTTAATTATTCCACACAAAAGAAAACCTGCCATTAGCAATTCAATGCATCATTTACATCATCAAAATTAAAAGAACAATTCCCTTTCTTCCAGTAAATTTAGGCATAATAACTGCATCACTTTACCAGTTCAGCTCCTTGCTCTTAAGTTACTGATTCACAGGTATGCTCCTATTAACTGCAACAATTATGAAAATTAGTTTTATCACATGAACTTTTGACTGGGATCCATTACAATGCCATTCTGCCTCTCCCACTGCATCTAGTATATCATGGTTTCAAAGTTCAGGGTGCTTTGCAAAAGCAATTTATTTGTCATGGGCATGCCCAGGGTACTGGTTTCTTACTTTACTGTAGGAGACATCCTCCAGAGCTCTATCAGTCTGAGAGGGTTAACAGAAATAAACACAAAGAAGAGGGGGTTTGGGTGTTGTCAGCAGCAAACATTTTCCCATACATGTAAGTACTGAGGGGTTGAGCAAGGAGTGTTGATTATGGCACTACTCTAATTAGTCTGTAAGATCATGATTTTGTGCTAACTAATGCACAGAGCAACCTTGGCATTCCTGTAAACTGTTTAAAATTTAATTATTAAGGAGCATGTAAGAGTGGACAAGGGACACAAAGGGTGAACACTGGTAGTAAATACAATGAGCAAAGACAGAAGTCACAGCCTCCTATTTTAGCAGTCTCAAGTACCATTTAAAGGCACATCTTACACGAATGCCCAGGGCAATGAGACTTGTAGGAGAGGGGAGAAGTTCTTCCAATTATTAGGCTCAAGAGAAAGAGTTGAAGAGAGGCCCTCTGACTCAGTGAGCAGAAACCCTGGCTCTCTGGCTTACTGGAGCCATGGTGACAATACAGTAACATTCAGCAGCAGGAAATGAAAAAGAGGAAGGGCATATTCAGTTAAGCTCAATCACATTAGAAGCTAAAGGCATAGCAGATACACATGTGGACCTTATGAAATGGTAGGAACAGTGATCAGTGAGCTGTAACAAAAAATGTAAGTTTTCAAGACAAACTAAAAACAAAATGAAAAAAGGTAATGCCATGAAGGCATGATCTCCAGAAACTGTCACCATGTCACAAACACACTTTTTTTTCCCCCTGGAAGACAGAAAGGGCTGATTAAATTACAAGGTGCAGAGATGCAGCCCTGTGAATACAGGGCTCCCTGCTAGGCTATCTGCTCCACTGCTGCAGTGCCCTGGCCCAGACAGCCTGAAGTCATGGCCACCACTCACCAAGGTGGAACACTGACTGCTTATCCTGCAGCCTCATCAGTAAACCCACACTAAAAGGCAAGGACAGTCACCAGCAAAGTCCTCAGTTATGTCCTCACTGTCACAGCCTACAGAATCAATTTGTTTATTGTTACAGAATGCAAGACAAAGATCTCAAAAGCACCCCTGTCACAGAACTCCACCTAAACAAACATAGAATATTCAGTTTTACAAAAGGAACATATTCATTTTCAGTTAAGCAGCTTTCCCAATGATCAGCACACTCATAAAGAACACCATGATAAAGAAAATCCACATGAAAAACCTGTCCATCACTTTTGCAACTTTTTTCCACTCAATTCCTTTGGCGCGGTTTGCTTTATGGTCTCTAACACAATTAGCAATATACTCAATATTTTTAATGAGCATTTTGTAACAAGAACAGCAGTTAAGAGTCTCCCTAACATTTTCACCATTAACTCCATAGCTTTTATTCCAATTTCCATTGAGTTTCTCCTTGAGATGACAGTCATCATTCCTACTGGAAAGAGGACTCCTTTCTTCTTTGTGCCTCCTCTGACACCCATCATCCCCCTCTAACCTACGTTCTTCTTCCTTCTCTCTTTTTGGACTTGTGCAATTTTCACCCACATCATAAACAAAGAAGATTTTTGACATATAGTCCAAAATAACCACCTTGGCCCATTGTGGAACAGGCTTTGCTTCTGAGCCACAATGATGGAGATTCATTATAATGATTGTCAATGCAGTGGAAGCTGTGATCATGGTCATAGTTGCTATGTAGTACTTTCCTGGAACACAAAATAAAATCATATCAAAGATGCTACCCTAATAAAAAACATTCAATGAGAAGTAACAGTGTGACAACTTAGTGTTAAACATAAATGCAAGTGAAACATTTTTAATCACCACAATTCTCTTAGATCACAATTTACCATTTAAAAACAAATTAAAGCCATTAAAATAAAATCTCATTCTCGTTACTGGCTTGTCTTTATCAGATGAGTAAGTGACTGTATTAGCATGATAAATATTTGCAACTAAAACCTCTGATTTCTTGAAACACATCCATTCAGAAAGCAGCTCAAAAATGTTTCTCAAGAGCCTTGCTCTTTTTCTAGTGTCTGAAAAATCCCCATGCCAATGGCTTCACATGGCACCTTGGAAATCCCACTTCCTCATGTATTAACAACAGTGATGACAACACTTTGAGCTATTGGTGCACCCCAGACCAGCAGATCCATGCTTTCACACTCACACACATCAGTGAATATCCAGACCTTGCTGGTATCCACAACCAGTGTGCTGCCAGCTCAGAGGTCAGAGCAGAGCTGAAGGGTGGTGAGCTGAAGTGAATACAAGCTGTGCTCCTCTGCCCTTGCTTTTGGGAACTGAAATACACAGCTGACCACCCAGCCAACCTGTGCAGGGAGGCAGCTCCCAGCCCTGCTCTGCAGCCTCTGCAGGAAAAGTGAGGGCTGACAGCAATGACACAGGACATGACACAGACAAGTGTGATGTGAGCCCATTTTTGAAGAGATTGGAAAGGATGGCAAGAAAGAGTGTGAGAATAGAGAAAACAGACTGAAGCTAGGTCCCTTTCATTACACATGAAGTTTTCTGAACACCCAGGCATAAATTAAATTTCAGCATAATGGATTCCCAGGAACTATAATCCAATGTAGCAATTGTCAGATATTAAGTCAACTGTGAGTATGCCAGCTAGGCCATCCAACCATCTGGATCTGACAGAAACATATCTTGAAACAGTCTGACCTCATGCTTATATCTCTTGATTACACTTCATGTGTTAGTTCTAAAATTGTTTTCCATTACTAGCTTTATTTCAAGATCTGATACCATAATTCTAAACATCTAGCTATATTTAATAAATATAAAATAGCTAGTTAATGAATAATTTAAAATAAACACAAAAAAAAACTTCTAAAAACTGCAGCATACCTATACAGATTCCACACGTATTTTAAGTACTTCATTATGTTTCAAAAATCTTCACAGAAATCACAAATTACAGAGAGATTCCCTGACATACAGCCCTGCTATTAGTAAGCCATGCTTAAAGACAAAACTTGTAAAGCTCACCTATCAAAGGGACACTTTCAGATGGGGGCATGATCTCTGCAACCATCAGCTGGAACACAGTCAGAGCAAGAAGAACTGTAACACCCAGAGACACTTTCTCACCAGAGTCTGCAGGGAGATAAAATCCCAGTGGGGCCAGGAAAGAGATCAAAATGCAGGGAAGCAACAGATTAAATATGTAGAAAGAGGACTTCCTTTTCAAAATCAGCGTGAAGGTCACATCTGGATATGGCTCAGAGCAGCAGCCATAAGTGATAACATTCTTAACTGCTGGCATACCATGAATCTCCCATTCCACATCTTCTATGAAGTCAGAGAGGTCACCACTATCAAGAGAATTGATGATGTCTACCTGATTACCATTATAGGTCCAGGACCCAAAGGTAAGGTTGCACTGCTGGCTGTCAAAGGGAAAATAAGACACATCCACTACACATGAGCTCTTTGTGATAGCAGGTGCATCCCAAGTGATTTTTCCATCATATCTCAGCACTACATTAGTATTTACTGGTTCTGAAAAGTCATCATCAGCCCTAAAAGACAGAAAAATTACAATCAGGATTGAGACAATAATTTAAGAGTGGGCCAGAGAAGGTGGGCAAGGGGGAAGACTCTCCTTTCACACCATTAAAAGCATGCTTCTGAAATCATATTTACACTGAATTTTAGTGGGAACTTACTATTAAGCATTATTTACAGGTATGAGTGCCCATGAATGCCAAATGTCAGTGCTGCTAAATTATGTTGTATTTGTTGACCATAGTTTCTTCAAACTTGACCTCAAATGGGCTACAGTAGGGTAAGAGTCCATCAAAAGATGAAAACAATCTGCTAGTCATTATTGGCCTGGGAGAGCAGACAAGGAGTGTAGCCTTTATGTATCACTTTTTTGTGGACAATCTTCCAGAACTTCCTAGGAGCCTCAGCAGAAAGCACCTCAGAGAGCCAGGGTATTCAATTCCCAGTGCAGAGAAATTCAGAACAGCTTTGTTGTGTAGCTTAACTTTCAGATCTTGTCTATAGCTTTATTGCAAAATATTTAGATTATCAACAACAAATGTTAAGACAACAAACATACTCATGCTAAGGTAAGGTAGTGATAAAAGTTTAGACTCTACAGGCCAGTTGCTCCTTTAACCCCCTCCCTCCCACCCTCAAATATGCAACCTGATTTTCTCCAGCCACACTCACTTGTTATATAGGACAATATCTGGTCTCCAAACCAAATTGCTTGGAATCCTGATAGAATCCAACCCATCATATTTATCTTTGTCCCATCTGAGGTATGCATCATACCAGCTTTGTCGAATCCATAAGTAAGCTGACAAAATTTGGTTCCTTTCATCCTGCAAAAAAATGTACAAATATTTCTGTCTGAAGGTGATAAAATGACGTCTTAGACACAGACAGCATTTGTGATATGGCTTTGATGCAGTGCTCAAAACAGGCCAGAATACTGACAGGCCACAAAATAACTCCCAGACAGGCATCTGGGTGCCTACACTGTACAGGGAAATCACTGGTTTGGACTTTTGCTTGTGCAAACCTTCTTCCCTCAGCACCCTCCCTAGTTTTAATCATAGTGTTTGAGGCTCCCAGTATCTTCCTAATTTCCTTTTGCAAACTTCAGAATAGCAAACAGCTAACAGATTCAGGCTAAGAAATCCTTTGAAAGCTTAGCGAGGCCTTGAAATTATAATTCAGAAGTCACAAAAATAATCTTCCCTTCTCCCTGAAGACACATTTTCTTTTGCATTAAAAGTATATCTAGAGAACCATATTTATAAAAATTACTGAAGGCTAATTTTAGGGATTTTATGCAGAAATTAATTGCATCTTAGAAAAAGCATTTGCTGTATTTAAAACTCAGCAACAGTTGCCTGGAGGGTGTGATACCAACACCTAACTACAAAAGAAGTCTTAAAAATTCAGCAGCTCTAAGTTGCCAGACTTATAATGGAAGCCTTAAGTGTTGCAACCAGAGAGGAATCTACAAAAAAACCTGCGAACAGGACACACTCCCCTCCCCTGCCCGTGAGGAAGCATTTCTGAAGCTGTCACAAAAAAGTGAAGGCTGCTTTTCCTATTCTGAACAGAAGGCTTATACCTAGTACATTTCTGCATATTTTTAGAAAAACAGAACTGTACTTTTACTCACCATGTCTTTAATTTGGGACAATGAGATCTGAAGGGTGACATTCAGTACTTTATCTGTGTCTTCCACTGGTCTTAGAGCATTGGAGTAGTCTTCAAACAGTTCATTAAACAGCATGTGAGCATATTTTCCCTTGGCTGATTCTACAGCTAGATAACATGGACTTGTTCAGTACAATAGATTAAGCACTGAGCACCATCAGAAAACACCCTCTTTCTACTGCTTCAAGCAGTATTTGCTATAACTACATTTATCATTCATATATTGTAGAATACCACTAGTTCAGCTACAGAAGTGCATCTGATGAAGCTATTCAAATAAAGACAGCATTCACCTGGAGTAAATGAATAGCTAACTCAAGCTTTTCACTGAAAAACGATCTGTATACAACGATTCCTACATTTTTTGAAAGTAAATATAATTACTTTTACTTTTCCAATGACTTTCACAGGCAGAGATTACTGACTTCCAGTCAGCAAGGTCTGAAATCACACCTACTCACAGGATAATGGCTTTTGGTATCTCCCCAAATGCAGCACTGGTAAGATTCTTGCTACTTCCAGAATTTAGTCTTTTTCTTTTAAAACTACCACCTGTAAAAAGTCTGAGCTGCTTTTCTTCACAAGCTGGCAATTGCATGATGTGTGAATACATCTTTGCACTAACATCTTCTCCAAAGTATTTGGAGATGCTTCTTGCCATCCAGGCTTAGATACTAAGGATAATTCACTGAAACTTGAGGTTCTAAATGACACTTTTGATGTTTCATACTGTTTTGTCAGTTTCTCTAGGCAGCCTCTGTATCATCTTTATATAGATTCACAAATTTCTTCAAGCAAAGGGCAAGGACAACAGGACCACTCTGTTCCAACCAACCCCTGAAGGTGGGGTAACTGAGGTTCTTGTTAATATATCCTTTGGATTGATTACAGTGAAAGGACACTGAATGACTGGTTATGTATAAATACACATATTTATGTATGGCAGGTTTATTTTAGAACAATTTGGTTGCAATGGTGTCACTGAAACTATGAGAAAAACAGAAACTCTCCAAAAACGTATTTTCAGTGTTAGAGAATTAGGCATTACTTTATTCTGGGCAGGATGTTATTCTGAACTGGGTGTGCATAGAAATTATTTCATCCATACATGTCCAGGTTGTGCAGTGACAATCATTCCATCATACATGGTTCTTTACCCCACCTTTCACCTATTTATACAGAAAAACCCCAAAGAAATTCACATTCACTCATCTTAAATTACACAATTTTCAGTGTTTAATCTCCTACTGGTTATTGATCCCTTCCACTTCGATGCTAATCCGGTCCTCTTTCCTTGGTTCCCTTACCAATCTTTTCCCAGACCAGGTGTCTCCGACAGCGCCAGGGGGGTAATGCCCCTTAATGTTCGTTTATTTCCCGTGCATCTTCGGGCTACTCCCAATCTGTAGATGTTAAACTCATCAGGCCTCACCCGGTGAACAGGGGCTTTTGAAGAGAAACTTCAATTCCCCTCCCCCTGGGCAAAGGCCAAAAAAACCCCGAGCAAAGCTACAAAAAAAAATTTTTAGAAGCTGTATCAATTCCATCAATAGGAAAGAGGTACGTAGCCGTATCGGTTATTATCTATAGAAACGAAACAATATAAAAGCATAAAGATTACACTTAAGAAAATACAGAAGAAAAAGAAAGCGAAATAAAGGATAAGAGTAGATAATGGAGAGGACAGATATCACCATACATGATAAAAAGTATTATCCCATCTCACAAGATCGGCTTCTTATCGGTCTTCTCCCTTATCTGGTTAAAACCCATCTTGTTGCTAAACAAAGGTTGATTTCTCGTGGTGATCTCTGGTGATGGGTGCTCACCCCCTCTGCACCTGGCGTGGTCTTACACAGCTTCAAAAACTCTCCCCCACCCCTTCGGTTGTGGGGTACAAATCCGGCCTCATCAGAGCACCCGCTGCTTTTGCAAATGGCCAATTGTTGGAGTCATTATCACTTCAGCATCTCAGTCCCTCACACACTCACAGCACTTGCGCGAATGCCAGGTGGCAATACGTAGGGAACAAGCGCTTTGGAGTACATCTCTCTCTGGTGATTCACACTGACTTCCTGGACTAATCAAGAGTTCAAAACAAATCTTCCTGACTAAAAAGGTATTCCCGAAGAGCACTGCAGTTCTGGTCGTACCTGATCATTTTGTCTATGCATCAGTGAGACAATGTAAAACTAAACAGATTAAATGCTTCTGGGGCTCAGCCACGTAGGGTGCATCAGGTCACAAGAGTAAAATAAACCTCAGTGCAACATTTAGCTAGCAAGCAGTATTCTCACCTTTGAGTCTCACTGCTGTGAACAGCAACCACAGAGAGACGTAAAAGGAAGAGAGGCTCCTTATCTTCATTTCTGGACCTTAAATAAAACTGTTCACCCAAGGTCACAGAAGTGTTTACCACCACCCAAAACTATCCAAAAAAGTAAATCAAGTTGCACAGCAAGGTTCCCACACACTGATGCGCTTCTGATGACTGCAGCTGTGAGAGTCCTGCAGCGATCGATGGGCTTTGTCCCTGACACCGCCTGGGGTTCTGCGGAACCCTCCCTCTCTCGGTAACCTGAGCGCTGCCTGGCCTCAAGCGGACGCTGAGACAGAAAACCAACAGATTGGGTATCAGTGCGAAAATGGTATTCCGTTGCTTTTTTTACTACAAATGTAAGATTTCGTCCAATTTATGACAAATCCTTTTACAGTTTTTTGGAGGGCTATGTTTTACTTCCCTGATATTCTGCAATGGCCTGCTCAGAACCAGTCCTATGGAATTTGTGGACGTTCACAAAAAAGTGATCTGACTCAGTACTTTAATAGGAATACACTGTACATCACACAACCAATATCACACGGAAAAAACCTCACAGCCACAGCCTACTTACTTCCATGCTAACAAAACAAGACCGAAGTGTTGCCACACATAAGAGATGAAGTTGCACCAAAGTCAGACAACACATCCAATATTTGCTCAATATCACTGTGCAAACAAGAACTTCAGCAGGTGTAGACAACTTGGAGACCAATACTCAGCACAGTAAATTAGGAGCAAAACTGGATTTTGCAGGTAAAATGCTATTTCCCTTATATGGTACAATTTTTCTCAGGTGAACTTGACAAAAAAAAAAGGTTACTGGACAGCACTTACATTTAGCCAAAAGAGTTTCATGAAAAAGATATGAGCATGAAACAATACCTCACCTGGCCTTCCATCTCACCCTGAGGGTCAGAACTTCAATAGCTCTGTCTACATTACTCATGTTGTCAAGTTAGCTTCCTAGCACCACAGACATTCTCTTTCAGGTTTCTCAGACAAGAGATTACTTCCTCCTCCCCACAGTCCAATCCATCCTTTCTTATATACTGCAGTGCCTTTTGCTATCCTTTTGGAACAGATAACAGAAAACAGTCACTAAAATAGAAAGTGAAAATGCAGAGTGAACTACCAGAGGGAAAAAATCAGTCCTGTTCCACAGAAAACACTAAATACTGTTGCTGTACTCTCGCACAGTCTTTTGGCTAGAAGAAATGTTATCCCTCCATACACATAATTTCTACAAAGCAGCACTACAAGCAGTCACTGGCTAGTGTTTGTGCTTTTGTGGGATTTATAAATCAATTACATTTATGGTCAGATATACTAGGTAAGCAATAAATAATTTCAGTCATAGCTCCTGTAATGAAATCCATCTCTGTCATTTCATTTGCTGAATTGTCAAAGGGGTAAAAAAGTGGAAAATGGTTTAGAAGTCAAAAAGGTCAGAACAGCCCCTAGACAGTATATAATAACCTGCTTTCTCTGTGGGATGAAGTTATATGGTGCTAGAGACAACAAAAATCAGAGACAAAAGACGAAAGATTTTTGGATACAGCCAGATCAACACATCCTCAGGGGATAATTTTAGTCTACAATAAATTGCCATTCTGTCAGCAGGGAGCTACTGCATCACATCTCTTACTGCAATTACATGAGTGATTGGGGGTGCTGCTTTAAGAGAGCTGCTATAAACACTACTGGGACCAGGACTAGCCTTGCTCTACCACAGGCTTGAGACAACTGTGTGACCTGTTACATCAGCAATACACACATATCAAGTAGTGTGGACTGATGTACTTTAATTTGCATAAGATCACATATATTTAAGAACCATGTACATTTATTGTCACAAAGTCTTCTTGAAGGGAAAATGCAGGTTCTCAAAAGTCAAAACCATAAAGTCAAAACCATAAAGCATGTTTACATATTGCTTACCCAATTTATTCTTATATGCATATACAATTCCATGGTATTAACTATAAACTTGCAAAGGGATAGATCATAAGCTCTGATTTATAACTTATAAAATTTTCAGACATCACACTGGACATACAGAGAGGTAAACAAGAGCACACATATATTAGACATGCTTGTTATGTTTGAGATACTGCATTGATTGCACAGCGCTTGCAAAAGTAAAACGAAAATACATCCAAAAGCCTTTTCAATACAGAAGACAAGAGGAATTTAACAATATTAATATGACAGACCATTTGGCTTCTTTATGTTTCTTCACAAGATATCTGACTTGTATTTTTAATCAAAATGTCCCTAAAGTAGACATTTTGTGTGAAGACCGAGCATTAAGATTAATTTCTCATTGATCTGAGAGATTCATCTACAAACCCACACTTCCTTAGAATATAGTTTTAAATTTTGGCGTAATCTATGGTAATACTGGTCCCAGATCAAACATCCCATTTAACTTTTGAATGCAGGCTAAATTTATAGTTAAAGAGTTTTCTTTCTTTACAGTAAAATGTTCTGCTACCAAGTCAGAAATTAATATAAGATATGAAGCGCTTACAAAGATAATTTAGGAAGAGTCACGGGTGTTCGGAAGTTAGAATGAAGCCGTTAGCCACTCCCAGAACTAGAGCGGTTCCCAGCGGAACCCCCGGGATGCTGTCGGAGTCCCGCTGCCAGCAGATGGCCCTGTCACCCAGCCTACTGATCCACCCGGCGAGACGAGGCGGTTCAGCACACAGAAATCGCATCGCTTTATAGTCTACTTCCATCAGTTTCGCAGATTATTTGCCTTACGTTTGATGTAAAACATGGGGCGACAAGATGTTCTTTTAAAGAGAAAGATAAGGAGAAGGAACAAAACCGTTCTGTGGCCGAATCCGAGGTCTTTCCGGGCTTCCTTCTCGGACAGGACCTACCAGACCTGAGACCAGTCACGGGAGGATTTCAAGGGAGCGAATTCAAGCCATTGACATCAACTGTGAAGCAGCTTCTGATGATGCGTAGAGTGATTAAGGCCCATGGCATAATATCCAACCCTGCTTCCACATATTTTGTTCAGACATTTGACTTTGTGGGAATGAGTATGGGCTGCTAACACAGCAGAACATGTGCTCATGCACACACTCAGCAGGACAAGAGTGAACCATTCATTGGAGCACTGAGCTTGTACACCACTCACATAACACATGAAACTTTTTATGGTTCTAGTCACACACACTATTACCAAGACATCATAAAAATCCTAAATTCAGTTCTGCCATGTAGGGGAAGTTTGACTCTGCACGTGCTCTAAGGACAGACTGAAGTGGAGATGACATAAGAGACATCTCTTTCATATTAAAACTTCCAAAGTTAGATAATTATCTTAGCCAAACTATAAGCATAGTAGGTAAGAAGTGTAAAAATATATTTAGAATATTGTTCTTTCAATCTTTCTTCTGTATACAACAATAATTTGCTCCTGAGCCTAAGGTTTTTCTATGTACATTTTCAGAATTTTTTAATAGATCCTTACCCTTTTTTGCATAAAAACCACTAGGAGTTTTTAAGCCTTCCACTGGAAAAGCTGCAGATACTGTACTGTCACAGGCCTCAAGGCTTTATAGACAGATTTATAATCCATCCCTTCATCAGAGAACAATAAAGAAGAACAGATTGGTTTCTAAGCACAGTTTGTAAGAAGTGTCTCACAGTCTGCTTCTAGTTGCCTTCCTGCCAATTTTTCCCCACAGAAGCTGTTAGGTTCACTTTCTTCACAGCATTTGCTACTGAATATTATCTTGTGATAGGGTCAAGCAGCACACTAACTGTTCAGAGTCAGACTTCTCTCCTTAGACTAGCTGGTCTTAACAGCACGGGTAACAACAGCTCTTGTTGCCAGCAGAACAGCCTCACCATGCCTGCTCTGGAGAACATGGCACTTCATTTAGATGCAACATGTTTCTCTCCACCTCATTTTTTCTCACCCACCTACTTCCTCCTCCTTCCTTCTCTCTAAAAATCCCCTACCACCCAAAATTAACATACTCATTCATATTTTCTTCCACCCTACTGTACACACAGAAGGTAGGAAATACATTAGGAATCGTTCACAATTCTAGGTCATAGATAATGTGGAATGTTAGCCACATTTTCCACAGGTGGGAAATCCTCATTTGCACGTTACAGTTGTGGAGTTTTCTGAATATAAATTATTTGGGTGCACTTACACAGGCAGCTTGGCTGACCACCTCCCAGCCCCTGAAGAGAAACTTTTTGAACCTTGAAGTCTGGCATTATTTAATATGGTCTAAAATGCAGCAGGTTACTCCTTTTTCTTCCTCTTGATGATCATGTTTAAGCCATGGAAGGCAGCACACTACCTCAGCTTTTGGACTAGAGGGAAGCCTCCCAGCTACCATTGCAGGCTGAACACAGCTCTAGGTGCCCCAGCTTGTATGCGTATCACAAAAACCCCCAGAGATTAAACCACTATCTGAAGAGGCAAGATTGAAAGGCAACTGTTTAGACACTAACTCAAAACTAAAGTTTCATCTCTCTCCAAAGCTTAGAGGTGGATGGGAACATCTCTTTAAAACTCATCATATCCACAGAAGTATCTGCACAGAGGGTTTAGCATTTCTGGAAAACTTTCATGGAAAGCTTTCGTGGTAAGCTCCTATCCACCCTGCAACACAAAATATGACACAACTACATGAGGGAGGACACAACTCTAAATTAGCACAATTTATTTCGGCCCAAACAAACCTCCCTGTGAGATAAAACCAGCAGCAACTACTCATGTCCGAGGGAAAATAACTTTTGATGAATCGTGGGTTTAGCGACTGACACATCTTATGGTACATGGGTACTGACATTCTTTAAAATGTCCTAGCATGAACATAACCTACATTATGCTATGGTTTAAGCAAAAATATTTCCTCTTGAGTAAAATATTGTAGTAAACTTCTGATTTATTCAAACTCTGCAACTACCCTTATTCTGGCACAAGAGCATCATTTATATCTTGGGAATAAAGCACCACCATTTCAGCTGAGGACAGCAACCCTTTTCTTAAATCTCTGTAAACACAGTGGCTCAGTTAAGAGAGGCTGTATTCATACTGTTGGGTTTTACCTGCAAAATTCCAAGCAATAGTCCAAAGACATGATATTGTTTTCCTCTTTTCAACCCATAACAAATGTGTTGAAATGAAGTTCTTCCAAGGGAAAAAAGAAGCTAAAGTGTTAATACAGGGAGTCACCACCAAGGAACATCTTTTCTTTGGTTGAGTTGAAAAAACTATTTTGCCAATAAAGACATAGGATTTGCCGTCTACAAGTGTTAGCCTACAACACTGACCTGAATCTTACAGGATTAAGTAGCTGCTATTTTTCAAGTACTGTGGAAGGTGATATGAGGTATAAAAGCTGTTAAGGCCCAAAAAAAAGTGCTTTAACATTAAATTACTACTATAACCACATATCATATCTGATTGGTTTGTGTGCTTTGGAAAACATTTGCTCCTTGCTTGCCAACAATTGGCAGGGGCTGTGAAGGAGCTTTGCCAATTGCTCAGCTGCCTTTAGCTTAAGGAAGCACATTTTATTCTGAAGCAGAACCAAGATGTTGGACAAAATGCTAGAGGGATTAGAGCAGTTTATAGCTATAACAGAGCTATGAGAAGTCAGACTATCCTACAATCATCCTGCAGTTATTGTAGCTTTTGGGAAATGTATATAAAAGTACAAGAACCAGTTCCTCAAGCCAGTAGAAAAGAGCTAGTATAAGAGCATTCCTAGAACATGGAACAATTGTAACAACAAATTCCATATTGGCTTTACTCCAGGACTCTAGCAAAAATGGGAGACAGCTGCTCCTTATCCAGTAGTTTTAATGACTGAGCTACAGGTTACGCTGGACTCTGATGGATAATTGATTTGTTCTTGATGGGAAACTCTACATAAGGAAAAAAGCATGGGACTTGTGACACACATTGTTCTATCATTCTTCTGCCAGTGTTTCAAGGCAATATAGGTAGCTAGTATGGTTAAGCAACACATTGCAGTGAACACACAGCCAACCTCAGAGAGCAAGAGAGCAACACATTATGGCATCTCACTGGAAGAGACGGTTCAGTGAGCAATTGGTGCACTTGGCACTAAGCAAATGTTTCTAGCCAAGCTTGCATCACAACATGTGAAACAGCCTTCCCTACCTATCTTGACTGAAAAACATTGATTTTCCTTTTGATATGTTAAAATACATATAGTTTCAAATTCTATATGGATTCTAAGTCTGCAACATTAGTAATTACAACTCTCTTGATGAGGTGTGACTTAAGAATATGAAATGAAACATCTTTAACAGAAAGCACAAGCAGGGTAAGCAGAGCACTGGTATGTTGTGCCCAGCATGCTGCTACTACAGCTGCTGAAGTGTCCTCCTTGCTATGGGGAGGAATGCCCAAGTCCCTTCAATGCACAGGTAACATCACAGCTGATGGATACACGTATCTGAAAGCAAGTGGAAGGAAGAAGTCAAGGCAACAAAGACTTCTGGGTAGATGCGTAAAAGGCACTTTGGGGTGCACAGGTAGCAAATCAATGGTACGCCTCAGTCTACAAGGGTTCTCTTTTCCTAGCTACATTTCATCCAGATGTTGGTTACAGACAAGAAACAAAGGTATGAGAGACACAATTGCTTGCATTTCTAGTTTGTCTCAAAAAGTCTTTCAGCACTTTTTATAGCACAAATAATTTTCCATATAATCACTGTAAATAAAACCCTAAGAGGTTTAAAGACATTTTTCCTTCAGTCAGGACAACCCCTAGTATCAACACAGGCTAGGGATGAACACATCCAGAGCAGCCCTACCCTGGGGCTGCTGGTAGGTGAGAGGCTGGACATGACCCAGCCATGGGCACTCACAGCCCAGAGAGCCAAACGTGCCCTGGGCTGCACCCAGAGCACCGTGGGCAGCAGGGCCAGGGAGGGGATTCTGCCCCTCTGTTCTGCTCTGGTGAGACCCCACCTGGAACCCTGCATCCAGCTCTGGGGTCCCAGCACAGGGAGGGCAGGGACCTGCTGGAGCGAGTCCAGAGGAGGCCACAGAGTTGATTAGAGGGATGGAGCATGTCTCTTGTGAGGAAAGGCCGAGAGAATTGGGTTTGTTCAGCCTGGAAAAGAGAAGGCTTAGGAGTGACCTAATTGTGTCCTTCCAGTACCCGGATACAGGCTAAAAGAAAGATTGAGAGGGATTATTTTACAGGAGCATGTAGTGACAGGACAATGGGGAATGGATCCAAACTAAAAGACAGTAGGTTTAGATTAGATATTATGAAAAAATTGTTCACTTTGAGAGTGAAAAAATTGTTCACTTTGAGAGGTACTTGCAGAGTTTCATCAGAGAAACTGTGGATGCCCTGTTCCTGGATGTGTTCAAGGCCAGGCTGGATGGAACTCTGAGTAACCTGGTCATGTGAAAGGTGTTCCTGCCCATGGCAGGGGGGTTGGAACAAGAACATCTTTAAGGTCTCAACACAAACAGTTCTGTGATTCTATGATTCTACTACTTCCCCTTTATTCTTGAAGAGTCTAATGACTAAAATTCAACAATTATAAATTCTAGAAATTTTAAGATTTCTAGCTTTCATATGAATGATTCACCAGTATCTCTGCATGTAATACAATGAATTTCCACAGCATAGTCATCAGTATTACAAGAGTTTTTCAGCTCTTTTTGGAGTAAGTATGATTAGCCTTTCACTGCTAACATGATAAAAATGCATGAAATCATTAACTAACATGTTAGGAAAAAATGTGAGTTGGAATATTCCCTATTTTACACCTTAAAGTATAATACCCTTCTTATTATCTATTCTGTTTCTATTCTTTAGAACAGCTAAATGAAAACAACTAGTATATTGGGTTTGCATGGACAGGTCTTGGTAGCAGGGACCTAAAGGTGTGGCTCCTGTGAGAAGCTGCCAGAAGCTTCCCCCATGTCCAGCAGAGCCAATGTCAAATGGCTCCAGGACAGCTGTGCTGCTGACCAAGCCTGGGCCAATTAGAAATGGTGTTAACAACTCTGTGATAACATATCTAAGACGGGAGGAAGTTATTGTGCCGATGTAACTGTGGCCAGAGAAAAGAAGGGTGAGAATACATGAAAAGGAACAACTCTGCAGACACCCAGGACAGTGGAGGAGGGGCAGCAGGCGCTACTTCTGAGGTTTTACTTCCACTTAGAAGGGGTACAATATCAAAAGCTCTGGCTATAGCTACAGAATGTAGGCAGAAATAAGAACAAAGGTAATTCTCTTTTCTGCTTTATGTATCAGAGACATAGAAATTACAGATAAGACAGGCATCCATTTTCCCAGTATTCCTGAGCAATCATCATGGCATTTTTTTGCCAAATACCAGCTTCCCCAGAAGACAGACTTACCTAAAAGCCTTCAGAGCAGCACCTGTATTAAAGGTGCAAGCATTAATACAGCCATTCCTGTCTGCTAGGACAACTATTTGCACTCCTGAAATACTTTCCTGTATTTCCATTTGGGAAGAACAATTTATTGCTGAAATCAATTAAATTGAATAGTCGTAGCAAGTAGTTAAATGGTTAGGCACATTCACTGTTAAAATATTTGGGTACTGGGAAACAAAAAAAAAAAAACAGGCCAGCCCCTTTTACCTCTTTCTACAGAGGCCACCCCTCGTAGTCCCCCCTCCCACCACTTCTAACCCCGTGCCACATACAGCCAATACATAGACCTTTCACAGCAAGGCAACAGACAGTGCTAGAAACTGGCCTGCCTAGATACAGCACAAGCCAGTGAGCAGGCACATTGCATACACGGGGGACAGCAAAAACCCAAAGCTTCCACATAGCACAAAGCACTTCTTTATGCAGGTATGTTCTAAGTATCTGCTCAGTCTAACAAGCAGCAGCAGCTGGTGGGCACCTCAGAATAGCTCCTTGGGAGATACTACATTTGCATTACTTTAGCTCTATTTACAGTTAGATTTCATGCACAGAAGTAGAAATTACTGTACAAACAAGCAATTCGAGTGAACAAAGCAAAGTAATGAAAAAGGTAGCTTTTAGCTGGTATCTCTGATATCAGCATAACCACAGAAGTGTTGCTGCACTGTAGTTAACTCCCACAGTGAACACCATGCACAGTAGTCAGTAGCAGATAGGTGCTGCCCTGCATGGACGGGGTATATTTCAACTAAAACAAAAAGTCTCAGAAATCATGCCTAATTATCCACATGGAGATCAAGCCAGCATTAAATTTCAGCTAGGTCCCATCCTTCTGTTACCCAGAATTTTGTCAGAAAAAGGTATAGGACAGAGCAAGACACAAAACCAGTCTGTTGAGCGATAATCAGTCCAGGTTTGAAGCAGTGATAGTAATAAGGGTGATCAAAAAAGGCTTTCTCACCAATTCTCAGAGAGAGAACTGACTGACTCACCAACTCCTGTCCCAGTCCAGCCATATGGTGGAAATTATATTCCACCACAGGCTATCAAAGTGTTACAAATGCTATTAACACCAAAATTAGAAATACTCGAGCCATTGTACTTTATGGTTATGGTTGAAAACTCAATTTTAAAAAGTAACTTAAAATTCAGGAAGAAAAGCAGGTCAAATTAAAGAGAGTAAGTATCACATCCTAAGGAAATCATTAACTGTTAGGTGAACCATGTGCTATTTTTGTTATTTGAAATACTGATTAGGCTAATTATGCTCAGAGGGAATTGAGTCTAGAGGATTAAACTAAATCTTTTCAGAGGCAGAGTTTGATGAAAAGTTGCTGTCATCCACTTAAACAGTAAAAGATATCATTTTGAACATCTTATGATGATCATCATTTCAAAAAGATTATCCTTTGGTGTCTGTTATTTGGCTAATAATGTAACTTTCCTTTGACCTAAGTGACTGATATGTTAGTGTTAAAAATGTACAGCTGTGCCAAAAGATAATACTACTTAACTATTTTCTCTTTACAACTATAACCTTAAAAGCTCAGGAGTTTTTCTTCAAAACTTCAGAGTCTGCTTGACATTCTTTGCTCTCAAAGCCAAGATTATGATTTGCTCTGAGTAAAGAGCAACAATAGTACTAGTAGGCAGAAACTGTTTTTAAAAAGGCACTCTTTTATTACCTCATACCATACAAGATAAAAAAGCAGTCTGTGCACAAAGATTTCATACTCCCCCCACCTTCAAATACAGACAGAACAAGCAAGTTCTAAGTGAATTTAGGATCACCCAACTGTGAGGTAGAAAATTAATTTCAGGTGTTAATACTGAAGTCCTGTGAAAGGCTAGAAACTATACCACTAAAAGCTGACTCTACATAAAGAAGACGATTTAGAACATAAGCTTCTATCTTCCTGTTGGTCTCCATGGTTAGAATCTTCCTGGGGTCATACAGGGCCATCTTGCCAGGCGAGTGACGTGTTCCCCAGTATATCCGCAGCGCGCAGCAGTGACAGCAGTCCCCAGCCAGAAGGAATGCACGCCGAACTGCTCCGGACACAGCCCCAGCAGGCGCAGGGAACATCGGAGAACGGCCAGGAACTCCCTCTTCGTTACAGTCCTAAAGCTGGAGTGCACAAAGAGTGGCCCTTCCAGCTGTGAACGAACTGTCAAATAGCTCCGAAGGGCCAGAACAGGGCACACCCATGGCTCTCCAGACACCGCCAGGCTGATGACATGTCTCTCCTGATCCACAGGAGAATAAGGCAGAAAAAGCAACACTTTCCTCTCCATCAGTTGGACCTCACTCAGGTACAACAGCTCAGGCTGCAGTACATTACGGTGCTTTGCCACCATCTCTCCTATTCGAAGTGCTCCAAAAAAAGCTACAGTAAATAATGCACGAAACAGTAAGCATTCATAATGAGTTATGCACACAGACTCCAGAGCTCCTAAGAGAGATCGCAACATCTCAATTGTTATAGGCAAGTATTTCTCCCTCAGGATACCCGCTCGACGTTTCAACCCTGTCACCATGCAACAGGTTATAGAATCTTCCAGAGGATCAGAGTTACCAGTCAATTTTGATAAATAAGAGAGTGCTGCCATGTATATTAGTGTCTTAGAGGAGGAATAGTTAGATTCCACAGCCAAAAATCCTCTAATTTGCTCCGCTGGAATTGGCCAGACTGCAGGCATTCCCATGCTTTCCCTAAAGACAAGGAATTTCTTCAGTCCTTCGAGGTAGGCTTGCCAAAGCCTATTATCTCCTGAGCGCTCCAGCAACGACAAAGTCTTCAGAGGCCAAGGTCCCAAGGAATGCTTCTGATGATAACTGATCTCGCTTCCTGTAACAGAAGATCCACATTAGCACATGGTGACAAGAGGCATAAGCATACTACTTGAGCAGCAATACAGTACTCCTGTGTGCATTCCTCCAAGCAATGCTGTGAGATTATCCTGATAGACAACTCACACACAGCTGCACCAGAGATATTTTTCAAATGAGAAACAAGCAAGATATCAGCCACTGGATGTGGTAACACTCCGTGAATTTACAAGGTTGCAGAGTAGTAATAGAGAAGACAAATAAAAATCAGTCTTTAAACTAAGGGACGGCTCACAGAAATTCCAACAACAAAGCTCACACAGCACACTCCCGCCAGTAGGTAACATTATTTCCCAGCCCAGGAGGGGGAACTCCCCTGAGACATCCCTCCAAATGGCCCAGCCTCGCACAAGAATTCGAGCAAAACCAAGGAACTACCGGGCAGCAGGCACGGCCCCCGATCCCCACCCCGTCCGCACTTACCGGCCCCCGCCGCTCCGCGCCCGCCGCTCCGCGGTGCTTCCCGGCTGCGAGGCGGGGAGGTGCCTGCCTGCCCGGCAAGGCTCAGCTCCAGCCATTCCATACCCGGCTCCCGGGCCAGCAGCGCCAGCATGTCCCAGAAGAGCGCGGCGGCAGGCGCGGCCGGAGCGCGGGCAGCGCAGGCCATGGCAGCAGGACGAGCAGGCCGCCCCGAAGGGAGAGTGCCAGAGCTGCGCCCCACGGGCCCTTTTAGCGCCGCGGGGCCGCCTGCAGCGCCCTCCTCGGAACAGCCCCGGCGGTCCGAAGCGCTGCCCTGGGCCGAGCGAGAAGCGGGTGCGGAGCCGGGCGTGAGAACTGGAAGGTGTGAAACGTCCGGTCGTTTATTACTCTTCTGCCAGAGTCTGGAATGTGACTGGATTTAGAGATAAGGCTAAAAAGGAGAGATAACCACTTTTGTTACCTCCCAGTTGTTCTCCTGGGCTCAGCAAGACTTGGTTTCCAGGTTTAGTAGAGAATAGCTCAGGGCAGCTGACTCTGTTCTGATTTACTTCTTCACTGAGAAGTACAGGCCTCTGCACAGTTTAATGAGACAGCTGCCTTTCCACAGCAGCTATCCTTGAAAAATCCTAAGAAAAAATAAAGCTAGCAGGCTCCTCAGCCAACAGCTTGAGCTTTTGATCTCCCTCTGGAGACAGCTGTACAGGGACCCCAGCAACCCCCTTTCCTGGGAGCTCCTGCTCCCTCAAGATGTGACCACTACTCCTGGCTATCATAGAGACCTGTAATGTGTTTGTATCTTCCCCTGCTGCCAGCTCTCTCATTTTAGTAACAAAATGGCACAGGTTTGTGGCAGGGGAGAAGAACAGGGCCAGGGACAAACAGACCCTCTGTAAACACATCCTCTGCTCCTTCCTAAGCCCTCAGCTGCAGCACAATGGAGGCGATAATGGGCCACTTAGGCAGTGTCTAGGTATTTGAAGCCCCGCTTTCCAGGTAACTCCCCCACATGCCTGTGGACAGAGGGGGGAGGAGGAAGGATGGGGCACCCCCACATGGACCCTCAGGCACAGGCTGGGGGTGGACCGCAGAAGGGCACATAAAGGGGGCGTTCCAGTTTTGATAAAAGGGCCAAGGTATAAAAGGGCAGCACGGTGGCACTGTCAAAGAGCTGCTGTTTCGTGCTTCTCACTGCGTAGTTGCTGTTTTGTTCGTGATGCAAAGAAGGGTTGATCAGCTTGCTGCCCCTTCACCCTTCTGGGCACTGCTGGCACTGCTGCGGCAGGAGCCCGGTATGGGGTGGCTGCCATGCGGTCCGCATGGCTGCACTGGCTCATGGGTTACCCATGGACTGGAGGCTGGCAGTGAGGAAGGAGCTGGTAAGTGTGCCCTTGGCGGGACAGGGAGGGGTAGGGGACAGCTGAGTGGTGGGGGAGGTGGTTAGAGTCCTGCCAGGTTCTTCCATGGGGTCTGACCACACTGTTGGAAGACTTCTGAGACCTCCGTGCATTCCTGAATATATTATTACTTTGTGGTGACTTTGTCACTCCAGCCATTTGTGCCCACTGATGGAGGTCTGAGGTCACAGAAACCTTGCAATAGGGTGTCAGATCTGTCCGCAGGCTTGAGATGTTGGTATAAAGAGACAAACAGGTGGGGGTTTATGGTTTTGAGAATGTAGTCCTTCTATGCTCTGGCTGTTGGAAACTCTGCTCATGAGAGTCATAAGAATGCATGGGACAGGTTTTTTTTCAGAAAAGTTCAAGTAAAGGCTGAAGCATGTTGAAAAGAAGGGATATTCTATCTCCTTCTGTTTGCCATTGTTAACATGGTTTTCTTTCAGCAGGTAAACTCAGCCAGGTTCCTGAGAAGCATTCCTTTGGCCCTTGGCCCCTGAAGGCTCTGCTGTTGCTGGAGGATTCGGGAGACAACCACTTATGGCAAGTTTACCATGAAGGCCTGAAAAACTTTCTTTCTTTTAGAGAAGGCATGGCTCTGTCTGCAATCTGGCCAATTCCAGTTGAACAACTGAGAGAGTTTCTGGTTGCCATGGAGTCCCAGAATGTGCCTCCCACAAAAATAATAATGTACATGAAAGGACTGTCCTTCATCTCCAGAATGGTAGATCATCCTGATCCTCTTCCAGATCCTGTTATCTGTTCCATGATGTCAAGGTTGAAGCGCAGAACTCGCCCTTCAAATGATGAATGCTCTCCTGTAACAGTTGAAGTGTTAAGATTTCTGCTGGGAACTCTGGAGTCTGTGTGTAGCTCTCCTTATGAGTGTATGTTGTTCCGTGCCATTTTTACTGTAGCTTTTTTTGGTGTACTCCATATAGAAGAGATGGTGGCAAGTCACCAAAATATAGCACAGCCAGAGCTCCTGCACTTGAGCGACCTCCAGCTGACAGAAGGGAGTGCAAACCTTTTTCTGCATACATCTCAAATGGGCCAGCAAAGGTATTTAGTCCAACTGAGATTATGTAAAGAGATGTGGGTATGTCCTGTTGAAGCTCTCCGTATCTATGTGGCAGTACGGCCACAGGGAGAGGGCCCTCTCTTTGTGCACTCAAATAGCATGGCTGTGACAAAGAGGGAGTTCCTCACTGTCTTCCGCCGTGGTCTTAGGTTTGCTGGACTTCCTCCACACCAGTATGGTGTGCACTCCTTCTGGCTGGGGAACCGTAGCAGCAGTATCTCATGGGCATCCCTACAAAGTGATTAATAGAATGGCAAGGTGGTGGTGAAAACTCTGAAAAAGACATACTTCTGTCTATCTGTTGCACTTTTATAGTAGAGGGTATCTTCTGCAATTCACAAATTTTTTGCTTTTTACAGACTAAATTTTCAGGGCTCTGTAAAGTAAGAGAGAAGGGGAGAAAAAAGTGGAGGGTGACTTCACACCTGTGGTGGTTTTGAGAATGAAGTGTCATGGGTTTAAAACTGGGACTTGTGGGGAAAATGGTATTCAGCATGTTTGTTCCAATTGCATTTTGACCTTGTGTAATCTTACATTAAATGGTGTTTTCTTTCAAGACCTTCTCTAGGTTGGGGGTTTTTTTTATACCCTGGTCATCCATTGCAGTGGTGACAGTGTAACTTGCTACAAGCCTGCACTCTTTTTACTGTCTAGTGTGATGAGAAGTAAAGCTGACTGACAGCTGGTGATAATGTGACACCAGCAGTGAAGTTACTCTGTTGTCCAAATTGCAGTTCCGTAGCAGCTGCATCCAACCTCACCTGTTGCTGCTGCAGTCTCAGTCTCCTTACCTACAGAAGCCTTCCCCTTGACAATTTTTAGGATCCTTCACTGATCCCTCTTGAAAGGATGTATCAAACCTGGATATTGAGCAAAAGTAGCCTTTAATTGAAGCCTAGTTAGCACATCAAAGTTGGCCCTTCTCAGTTCAAAAGGGGCAGAGGATATAAAGAGACAGCTAACACAAAACACCCTCACTCTGTAATTGATGCATTTGCTAGACTTTTAACACAGATTAAATGACTAGTATCTGAGAAGCACAATCATAACAAGGTGGGGTGTCGCCTTTCATACATAAGGGTGTTTAAAGTAATGGCATCCTCTGTAGTGCTTTGCATCAGTGTGTTCAGGAGCTACCTAGGTGACAACTAGGTATTCAGAAAACAGCCAGCATCATACTGCACTCCTCAGTCCACCAGCTAGTTTCCAAGAGGATCTGTAGTTAGAGCATGCTTGCTCTGCAGAAACAGAGCTGTGATAGTAGACAACAATCTGTTAATTCCCTGGCATACATTTGGTAGTTCCCCTTCTACAGCTTTACTACAAGCTGTTGCAGAATTAGCACACTGTGATGCTGATTCTGAGTCCCAATCATCTCGCTCATATTTATGAATGTGAATCTGGATCCACGGTCATCGGGGAGCATTGATCAGGCTCCAGTATGTGTTGATGCACTATTGGGGGACCACGGCCTTCTGGACACTTTCAGTCAACTGATCCTTAGAAGTTACTGAGGCAATTGTATCGCCTGTCTCCAGGGGACTCGACCCCACAGGTGGCTCTTTGGGTGAGGCACCAGGGAGCTCTTACTTCGAGTGGTTAAGAAAACCCCAGGTCCCCAGTTACCTTCAGGTTCTGTTTCTGTTAGCATAAATCACTCTCCCCATGTAAGGGAGACTATCCACACATATTTAGTTTCAGACTCTTTCTGAGTACAACTGTATTCTTTTGTAATTTAGCCAATTCAGTAAGAGTAAAAGGTAGTTCTTTGGTAATTATGCAAAGGAAAGCATCATTAGCTCCTTTATATTGATATTCTGTTTTAATTAACAGCCATAATTTTTTCATATCCAGCTGGCACAGTGAGATGCTTTGAAATTAAACCAGTATACTGAGTATCACCTCCTGACCTGTTGCTATAAGGCTGGAAGTTTCATTTGGGGCTTTTCTTTGTACAGCCCAAGTGAACACAGCCTTTTTGGCAGGTGTTTCCGGCAGAGAAAGAAAACAGGTCCCTGTGGTTAAGCCACATAGTATGCTTGAGTTTATTCACCAGTCGGCACCGAACACAAGAAACTCACGCACCTTATCTGAGCCCCTGTGAAAAAGCTCCAGAACCAGGAGAGTATTTTAACACCCACTACTAACCCCTGTACTTAATGTCACCCAAAGGAGGTAGCTTAAAAAAACCCCAAACCCATAATTTTCTGTGACAGTGGCTGCAAAAGCTGGGCTAGGGCAGTGGTGCATCGGGTGCTGCCAGCAGCTCTCATTAACCAGGAAAAGCTTCCCAGCCTTCCCCAGCCCCTTGAGCACATCCCCATTTCTGGGCTTGTTCATCCTAACCTGAGTGGAAGTGTCACTACCTGTCTCCTTTCAGTCAGGGAGTCAGGAAAAATTAAGACTTCTGAAGACTGCTGGAGGAAAACTAAGCAGCAAAATTAAGCTGAAAAATCTAGCGATGAAACACATGGTAAAACTCCCACAGGCAGAGCATAGCCAAGCCCAGTGTGAGTGCAGAAAACAAAGAAAGTATCTTTACTGGGCCAAAGATTCAGGAGCATGCCTACCACTACACCTTTAACTATACTGTAAGCACTGATGCAAGCCCAGATATTTTCTTTTTTCATAAGATTTCCCCACCTTGTCCTGCAGAAGCCAGTAATAATATTTTTTATTGTTCTTTTTGTGTTTACAAACCCTGAAGAAGGGATCTGGGTGCCCATCAATTTTAATGGGGATGTTGGCACCTGAATTGAAGATATCACCTCAAACACTCGACCTCCCATTTCTGACAGCAGTCTCTTCCCTTTCCAGTTCTCCAGGGCTGACCCCATGTGCTGCCTTTGAGGCAGACTGAGACAGCCAAGACCATGGGGAAGCCTACAGGCACACGATTTTTGACCATAATGTTTCAAAAACACTTGATTTTCCTAGTCCATGTGCACAGAAGCAGCTTTGTTTTGACATGGCATCTTCCTTACACCTCTCTTCACCCACGATCCAGAAACAGGGTGTTCCTCTGGCTAAAACTATGGGCACATAAATAAATTTAATTGACAGTGTGACTTTACAGCATGTCATTTATTCCATGGTAGCTACCCATGCATACACACTCCTACTCAGCAAAACATATGGCAAAAAGGTGTAAATGACTTCACACTTCATCAAAGAGCAAGAGCATTCACCCAGAGGTTTGTAACCAAGCAGCTTACTCTGCAGTAAACTTTGCTTTACTGTTGGGCTAATCCAGTCTAGATTGAGCCTTTTGAGGCAGCTAGCCCCCTGGAAAAAATAAACCTTTCACATATCCTTTAATCGAATTACCTGTCTCTATTTTGGGGTATCTTATTTCTGTTCTGTGGTATAGAATAAAAAAGACCTTAACTCCTTTTTAAATAGTCAGGCCCCCACTGAATAGGATCTATTATCACCTGTTAAGTGGGAGATAAAAGGACCCAGTAGCCAAATATTTTTTAGTGCAGAACTCAGACTTTCACAGAGCTATCCAAAGGTTTCATTTATATGATGGTGTTTCTTCTCATGCTGGGTAAGAACCAGCACTTAAAATTCGAAAGAGGAGTAAGATTACACAGTCTCGACTCTTATCTTGAGCCAAGAGTCTTATCTTCTTGGAGATGTACACTTGCAATTGATCAGGCTAAGTCAGAATCTTCCAGGTAACTTTAATTTATGTCAAACAGATGATTTTTCATCACCTTGAACCCAGCGGCATCTCACCACCTTCCCAATGGTATTTATCTGTGGAGGAGGGGTGACAAATGCTGAGAATGCCAACAACAAATTTTTCAGTGAAATACTTTTTGTTCTGAAATCATCATCCAGGAAATATTCCAGGAGAAATTTAATGTAAGGACTAGTCAGTGTTAAAGTGGAGAATACAACTGGCAGTAAGAGGATATGTTGGACACCACAGAACAGGGAAGCTGTTCAGCAGCCAGAGTCCTGTGACTGCTGTTACTAACTTTTAGTATAGATAAGAAAGATGCCAAAATTAATATAATTTATAAGTGCATACTAGACATACTTATAAAAAAAAACATTCCCACATCCTAGCATCAGCTCAGCACAATGGCTTACAGATGCACACAGAAAGGGAGAGGGAAGTTCATCTGTTGTCAAAAGAGGGACTCTGCATCTGAGAGTTACCTCTTATTGTCTCATTATAGCCTTCTGATAAAAGCACAGAAGCACACCCTAATCTCACCAAAGATTTTATATAGCAAATGTTACCCGGCACACAGACAGCAGAGGCCTCCCTATTTCACTGCAGTTTCTTATGTGTGTGGACCACAGAGGACAAGACCTAGTCCTTCCTAAATCTTGTGCTCTCTTTCTTCTTCACAAAGGGGATAAGGACACCAGGTGCAAAACCTCAAGTCCTCCATGAAGGTACTACAGACTAAATTATTGCTTGAACTATAGGTATCATGCCCACTGCAGCAGCTTCAGCTGTCCTCCCCCAGAACTTCAAGTAAAATTACCAAGTGCTTAGCCAGGTAAAAGGAACAGTATTTCATTTTGATATTTCAGCTGGCATACTCTTCTGTAATGAGACCACATCAAAAAGTCAAGCTGCAGTCTCGTGCGGTTGTTTGCAGATTAGATGTGTCAGAACCTCTCTCTTTCCATGCTGCAGTTCACTAAACCTGTGCCAAGTTTAATAATTTCCGTTCCCTTAGGGAGAGAGGGACATACGCAAGCTGGGTGGTTGCTCAACCACTCTGCTCCATGTAGTGAAAAATTACAAAGTCTTAACCTTAATGAGTAATTGATGAACAATTCTTCATTTAAATGGTTTGACTTATAACACACCTGCTTTGGCAGAAAAATATCATGGCTAAAAATCCAAGAGGAGACAAATGTCACTGTTAATTCAGTGCTAGAATGAACTCTAGGTTTCTCTCTGGGTGTAATTCCAGCTGCAAAGGTAACAGGGACCATTTTATGAGGGAGAATAGCTAAATAGAGAGGGCTCTACCCATAGCATTAACATCAGGCTGTGCTTTCACACTGCACATCCCTCACACCTCATCCCTGTCTCACTAAATCCTAAATCTGACATCAAGTCATCACAACCCTTTAAAGTGCAATTAACTTCAGAAAGACAAATAATAACAGTGACAAGTGCTTCCATTCCTCTTGATGGCATTGTAACATAAAATAAGGTGTAAATGCAAGCAGAAATCTGTTATATGTCTGCTCACAGTTTCAATAGCAGTGTCTCAATCATGTATTATGTTGCGGAATAATGTGTTTGGAAAGATTTTTCCCTAGGGAATCAGACTAAGCACAAAAATAAAGTGATCACTCTACTCACCTCAATTAGTAGGAAAACAAGGCTGATGTGATTGCTTTCTACTTGTTTTCTCTCCAATAAACTGTTCATGCGTTGGCAAATTTCAATTAAATTCAATGGAGCAACAAAAAGACCTCAGAGATACTCAGATCTTAAAAATATAATGGAAATGTGAAAAGCTGTGATCTGAGTTGGAGTCATCCACTGTTGAGACACAGATCCGTGGGAAACATAGCTTCACTCATTCTGCCACAATACAGAGACTTGTGTCAGAAAAGGCAGGGAGGGTCCCAGAAGCTGTGCCGTGGTCTGTGCAGTGTCTGTAGACAAGGGTGGAATGAATCTTCCCACCTTCAGATGTCACAGGATGGACACCTATGGCTGAGCAAGTTGTTTAGACTGCTTTTACAGCTGAGCAGCACTTTTTTCTGGGGCATGGTTCACCTTACCAATGTCTGGAACAGACCAAACGAATCTCATGTTAGAAGTACCATTTATCTCTGCTACTCTTCTGGGTTTTCTTCTTGGAGGAGTGGGTGGGAGGCAGAAGCAAACTCCTGCCCACGCCGTTGCATATCTGCAAATGGCTGATGCTGATAGAGCCCATGAGAACACTTCTGCAAGCCAAGGATAGAACACAGCCCATGACCACGTTTCCTACAGCTGTTGATTGCTAATATTACATTTCTTCAATTCTGCAAATGCTTCTTTCCTGACAATACTTCTGCAGTGCTACACAGATGGACACATGGATCTGAAACACCTGTTGGGCCAGCAGCTCTGCTCTAAGCTATGCTCAGAGTAATGTTGTGCCAAGAGCAAACCCTGAAAAAACCTACTGGTATGCAGAGTTCATATTCTAAGGGGCCCCTGTGCCACCACAAACCACTTGGTCACACTAACATCTGCAGGACTTCACAGGAGAGTGCCAGTCCCACAGCACATGCTCTGAAGGCTTGCTTTCTGTGTCACTTTATCTTAGGCACAAAGTGATTTTTAGTCCAATCACTCAACTGGGAAATGAGATGGTTGCATGCTTGGCAGGCTGCTCCTCAGCAAACCCGGGCAGCAAACCCATAGTTCCAGTCCCAGCAGAGTGAAAAGCTTCTAAGTTAGATGTAAGCAAGTAAAACTTGCTTTGGGCGAGGTTGTATCTTGGAAACCTTTTCTTTAGCAACCCAAGGCCACTAAGCCTTGGGCTTCCCTATCAGTTCCATAATGTTTGTATTAAATAAGCAGGCTCCAAAGCACCAAGGAAAATATCAGCAATTTCATGGCCACAAACACAACTGTGCCCTGGCTGCTGCCACTTGGTGTCATTGGCTGTCATAGTTCCAGTGCCTCCCCACACCCCAGGGCATTCACAGATGTTCTGTCCTCTCTCCACAGCCCTTCTGACCCAGCACCACCAAAACAGCCACCCCACATGCTCCTGAGCTCAGACTATTTTTTGTGAGCACAGGTCCAAGCTCCTGGCCCTGGGCAGAGCTGCACAGTCAAGGGGCAGCTTCCCTGTCTCCTGTGCCACAGTCCCCTGAGCCAAGGCCACATGTCCTGAGCCCTAGACAAGGTTTGGGAGAGGAGCAGGTAGGGATGTGAGCATAGGGCCATGCATGAGCATCTCAGCCTGCTGCAGTGCAGGTTAAAAGCAAATTTGCTTTTTTAAGGGAGCATATAAAACCTTGCCTTTAACTCTGCCTGGAAGTGCTGGGTTGGGAGTGGCCTTAGATGTCCTTCTGCACTCTCCTGTGTGGCAGACTGACCTCACTGGAGAGTCCTTCAAATTGACCAGCAAATGCAGGTCGTTCCTTATGTTGCCCTTTTTTTTTCAATTAATTCCTAGCTGGGATATCACATTGGTCTTCTCCTAGTAAGAACATCATAATAAATTGTTCAAATACCTTCTTGTGCTGCAAACCACACCATGAACAGCTTTTGAAACAGGAGTGCAGGGCTGAGGAAAAGATCCCTTCAGCCACATGGTTTCTTCTCCACTTTCTTCAGTTCTCAGTAACTTTTTTCATTTCTTACAGCCCCAGCTATTTCCTTTTGCTATGCTTTAGCTTCTACCATTCTGTTTACAGCAGCCCACCTTTCTCCTCTCCTTCCCCCTCCTACCTTCTTTGAAGACCTTCTTGAGAGCAAACCACATCCTTACATTCCTCTCATTGTTAGAGCCTCCACCACTGCTGCTGTTATGGTTCTTCACTACTATTTGATAAAGTGGTCTTGGCACAGCTATGAACCTAAGTGCTCTTCAGATGTTCCCATATGCAGGTGTGCAGACAATCCCAGTAAGCTTATTTTTACATATGTTTTAACTAAGTTCCCCTTAAGTACACTATATACCCCTCAAAACTCTAAATTATTCCTTGCAGTAAGTGCAAACTGTCCATGAATTTGAAACTCAGTGCGGGTTTGTGGTCCAGTAAAAACAGTTTGCTAAACAAACTGCTAGACAATTCAGTGAAAGAAAAAGTTATTATTCCTGTTTGTGCCATTTACTCTGGGCTTAGTTTTGTAGCCATTAATGCTAAATCTGTGCATTGTTGGATCATCCAGGAATTGACTCAGACTTGAGCTTCCAGAAGCACAGGTACATGACTGAATTCTCATTACGCCACCAGCAGCATTTGCACTTTCCTACAAGGGGCATGGAGAAGTGATCACAAAATCCATCTTGTATCAGCTTACGCAGACTGCATCATCTCTATCCTTCAGCTTGATGATATTTTTCATTCTGTGACCCTAACCCTCTTTGCACTGTAGAAGTGTCTGAGTTTATATTTGTCTTAAGGGAGTAGCCTTGCTATGTCCAAGCAGCACCTTTGACAGATTAAACTGGTTTTGCAATTTGATCAATATTTGCTACATTATGAGGGAGCTTTCTCACTGACCTGGAGCACACTGGAGGCACAAGATGCAGGTCTGCTTCTTAGTGATCTGTTTCATGCATGCATTCAGCCTGCAAAGGGAAAATGTTTTTGCAAGGGTTGTACTGCACATGTTGGAAGATCAGCAGCAGAGGCCTCTGGACTGAAACAGATGGGAATCTGCTATGCTAAACTGGCAAGATAGGGAGCAAGAAGAAAGGCATACTGCTCTTTTGACATTGTGTTGCTAATAGGTTCAAACCCAAGAATGTTATCACCACATCAGCAGGAGACACCTCAATCCTGTAGTCTTGTCCCAAACAACCTTCAGTAGTTGAATGCAGAGGAAATTCATAAGGGAGTTTTGCTCCCCAAGTATTTGGCATGGTCAGTGGGAATCATGGTACTACAGGCTGGCTCCCTAGGCCAAGCTTCGTTCCTCATGCAGAAGCAGAAGTATGACTGCATTGTCCAACACCATGGATCCTTTACACCTCCAGCTGGTGTGATGAGGCACATGACAACTTTCCACATCTCCTGCTTCTTAGTTAAATACAAACAGGTCTGGCACCAGCCCCGTACCCTGATCCTCAATCGACAGAGAAAAATGGAGTTCCTGCACTGCTCCCCATAAATGATAATCCTATCTACCTAGCTGATGTTTTGAAGCTGTTACCAGATCCCTTCAGTTACACAGCCAGTGAATGAGAAGTAGTGACAGAAAACCTCTTTGTGCAGACTTGAGTCTGACCCTGCTGGTCTCTGATTATGTCTCCTGTTTTCCCTCTGTCCTGCACAATATCTGGGAGGTCAAGGATGAGCAGACTTCAGTCCACCACAGTCACTGCCTGATCCAGTTATGGCTCCTTCACTCACATCCCAGTGGGAGGACCAAATCATAAGATGCTTGCAGGGATGCAAAGTTCCTCACAGCTGCTTGCTGTCGTGTAAAGGTGTGCACACAATGGAGGCACATAATGACCTTGTCATTGTTTTACTTCAACTTGTTGTTGTTGTGGTGGTGGTTGCTGGCAAGCTTCTCTTGAAAATTTGGTGCTCCAGCCCCACTCCACTGAGTGCAGCCCAGTCCCAAAGCCCATCGTACCCTGTTAAAATCAGGTCAAATTGGGACCTGTTACTCAGGTGACCCCATCTCTTAGTGTCATATCAACAGAGGTACAAGCAGGGACTAATGGCTTTAGCTCAGGCACCTCTGCCCACATGGGCCACAGATGCCCCTCAAAGGCCTGTATTCTATACCCCTCATCCTCAGCCCAGCCAAGACAGGGAATGGTAAGTGTTAGCCTTGCTGTCAGACATGGTCTTGCCACAGCCCCTGGGATGTCCACAGGGCCTTGTGGACCCATTGCTGCTACCTTGGATATTGACATAGCTCCTTGACTTTGTTTTGGTTGTAGCTTGGCTTTCTCAGGCTGCTGCTTCTGGGAGACCTTTCCAGCAAAATGGCAGATTCTCTTTGGGCTTCAGAGAAAGTGTAGCTCATTTCCCTGTAACCTATGTCTGCAAGGGCAACAGCAGAACAGGGTTGTGCTTCAGAGTCTCACTGTCCATATTTCCCACCAGAAAATCACAGCATCACCTTCACAGAGCGCTAGCAGCTCTGGGACTCTGTGATCCAGTCAAGGACTTTTCTTTTCCTATATTCTCATGCACCTGCAAGTCCTCAGAGGCCCTTTTCCACAGGCCAGGGATTCTTTCAGGGGTTACTTTACCACTACAGTTTCTTACATACCTCTGCACTGTACAGAAATGAATGTAATTTCCATTCATATTCATGCTGACTCAGCCCATCTCCTGCTGCAGCTTTGTTCACTGCTCTTGTGAAGAGCACCTCTGAGCTCCCAGGCTTTTGCCTTCTCCTCTTCCCATGCCAGGGGTCTTCTCTCAGTGCTTGCAGACTCCAATGACGTGACGTGGTTCATTGCTGCTCCTGTATTTCGCTCATCGTGCCTGGCACACCCATAGCTTCTCATGTTAGTTATGGTAAATGCAGCTCAGCAGACTGGTTTTCTGAAGTTAAAGGGAGAGGTTTTTCATGCCACCCTGCCTCAGCTTTCAGTTTTCCCATTGTTTTGATCCTTCTGTCATAGACACCATACCAGAGCACTACCTTGCACACATCTAAGATTCTATGCTTGGTGAATGTCCTGTTAATTCTGGATTGTTCAATTGCATGCCAGACCCAAATCAGGACTTAGTCTTTTAACCCAATTAACCAACCCCTTCTGGCTTGGATCTTTCCTAAACTTATCTCTTTTGCTATTTGTATAGCAAATGCTATACATACGCTATTTGTGCTCTCAGCTCAAAGCCATTTCACTCATGTATTTAATATACAATGCAGTGATATTCCTCCAGTCTCTTCTGTGCAATTTCACAAAGACTTAACTCCACCAGCATTGGCTGTCACCTATTGCTAAGATCAACTGCACCAGAACTAGCTATTCTTTGTGAAGTGTGGCAGGGAAGTTGCAATTTTTTGCTAGGCAAGACTCATGGGATTTCTTTCATGTGTAAACTAAAAGTTAAATTGTGACATATCTGTAGTGGGAGCCAAAAGCACATGAAAGAGGGAAATATATTCAGTAAAGGTGTCTCATATTCTTTAAATGTCTCTGGATATTCAGAGAAAAATAACAGCGATATATCCCTGCAAAATAGAATGCCAAAAACTTGAGAATGCTCCAAATCAAGGGCAGTGCATCAGTTTTCTTGGCAGCCAGGTGGAAAATTGTGGAAGATGTGGAACAGAGTCAGATGCTCCTCTCCTTGAGTTAATCTCCCTAAGTTGTGTCTTGTACTGCATTGGGAGCCTGAGACTCTATATGAGTACCCTTGACTGCTCCCTCTGCAGAAAAAAAATCTTTACCATCACAAAGGGCTGTAAGAATGTTCCTGTTGCACACTCTGAGATCAATCCAGCCCAGAGTCCAGTCACTACAGGGAATGCAAGAGCATGCTCCAAAAAGAGGGATAGGAATAACCGTGGGGGAACATTCTCTCTACTTTACGTACACAGCATTCAGCACAACTCTCTCAGGAAGAATCTGATTTCTAAACATACCACTGATGAATGAGATGTTAGCTCATCCCATACTGATGTTCTGTAAAATTAAAAAGGGCATTATGTTAATTACAAGCTGTTAAAGTAGTAAAGCTATTAATTCTTCGTTATATCTTGTCCCTTCTCCTTCTGTCCCTTATGCTTACCTACTCCCTGTGGCTTCAGTGAACTGAAATGCTGGAAAGCCCTAGTACTGCAACATGCATTACAGACCCATTCAGAGCATACTCTGAAGGTCAAACCTGTCAGCAGGAATATCTGACAAGCCTGACAAATGCATAAGTACCCACCAGCACCAAGATCTTTCATGATCAATCTGAAAGTACTTTAAAAAAAGATCACTGCCTTGTGTCCATCTCATGTGGGGGACCACTAGAGCTGTGGCTTGCCCGGTGTCACCCAGCTGCAGAAGTGGGGCCAGGGACCCTCAGTGTGTCTGTGTAGTAGCATTTCATGCTTGCAGTTCATCCTCCTGCCATCCACCAGACAGCCACAGGGAGCAGGCTCAGACAAAGTGAACTCATTTTGGTCAAACGGATCCCTAACTTGTCAGTCACATGACCAGTCAGTTTGGAGGTGTGTATCTAAAAGTTAATTGTGCAGGCTTACACAGGCTTGGCCCAGAGCCTGGTTAAACTTATAAGCTCCCCACTGACCTGACTGGGCTTTGGCCAAACTCTGCCCAAACGGGGTGGGACTGAACAGCAAAGTTCATTGTCTAAGCCAAAGCCCTAATTACGAGCCAAGGCTGCAACTCTGGTTTAGTTGGTCAATAATTCTATGATGGATCAGATACCAGCACTAATTCCACATAAAAGATAATAATTTAAAATATATTTTTAATATAATTTTAATTCCCAAGATTCATGAGAAGTTCTAGATTAGTCTCTTGTGGAATCCTGTGACCTTTAATGCTTCCTCAGATATATGCTGTATTGAACACTGCAAAACTGGCCTTTAAGCAGCAGATTGGGTGTCACAGAGACAGATAAATGGAAGTGATAAGGTAATAGCCAGAAAGACACTAAGCATTTTATATATTAAAAAAACTGAGTTTTCTAAGAAAGAGAAAATTCAGCAGTGCTTACGTGTTACAAGAGGATCGGCATATAAGATACGTCTCCCTCCAGCTGCTTCTACTTAATTCATTTGCCAGGTTGAGAAGTATCAGCCTTGGGTTTCCTCTCTCACACCCTGAGACTGGCTGTGCAGCTTCAGCCACCACTGCCCTGTCTATGGCTAGCAGACAGCTAGCAGACACAGCCACATCCTGGGCAGCTGACATTTGCAAAGGATCTTGGTTTTCAAAGCAAAGCCATCTCTTTTAAAAGTCCCACCCTTCTGTGGTACCTGAACAGCAATGGAGCATTTTGTGAGGGCAGCCAAGGGGGTGAGGGAAGATGTCCAGGTCTTGGCATGAGAGTTGTCCCAGATCAGCTTGCATCCTCTGACACACAGTCTGGAGCTGCTGGGGTGCCTGTGGGAGCCAGTGCCCACTGGAGACTTCTCAGAAACCCTGTAGGCGCAGGCAAGTGAGCATCTCACACCAAGTGAAGACACCAATCATCGTTTCCTTCCTCTTTTCCAGAGACAGAAACAACCACCACCACACAGAGGCCCCTGCCCTGCTGTTCTGCCCCTGTATGAATCATACCCAGGGTGAGAGGAGGATGACAGAAACCCCCCTGCCAGCCTTGTGTAAGGCGGTTGTGAAAGATCTGAGACAGACGTGTCGCTCATTCCCTTCATAACCAGAAAGGCAGCAATAGCTTTTATTTTGTTCACTAATAACTGACTCACCGCTTATGCAAGTCTGGAGGCCAGCTCCCCACACTCAGGAGGGCACATGCCACAGGGTTTAACTCAGTGTTTCAAGACATCCCCTCTCCTCCTCCCTCCAAACTACCAGCCCAACTATGAGTCCAACAGTGGCTGCAGAAACCAGGCCTCGACAATGACTTGGACACTGACATTGATTTTAGAAATGGCACACAAAATAAATGTGTTACTGCAAGGCCACCTGCAAGTGACAGAAGTCTGACTGAGGCAGGGCCAGCTCTGCAGAACAAGGCAACTGTGTATGATGTAGGTAAGATGAGTCCCGAGGAGCATCTCTTCTGTCCTGCTGAAAACACAGGGCAGCTTTGTGGTGATGCTCTCCTGCCTCACAAGTGACACAGACCCTGCTGACACACAGCAGCTGCAGTGTCACATCACAATGGAGCAAGAGGTCCAGGCCAGTGGAAAGGCCACCACAGCTGTAGTTAAGTAGCTGTATAATATAAACACCTAGATACACACAAAAGTTTTTTTCTGCCTGAATTTTATTTTCAATAGCTGGCTGCTTAGAGCACAAGGTGAAGGGCATGCAGGTCAGCTAGGACAGGTACACACTGATAACTAGTCAAGATGTTTTGGTCTTACCACTGTGAAGGAAATCCCTGAGACATAAAATATGTCTCCTCACATCCAGAGACAAAAACTCTTTCCTGTCATTTCAGAGCAAGGGAGTTTGGCTAACCCAGTTGTGGTCGTATCTGGCTTGTTTAAGAGGCTGAACTGACTTTTAATTAGGTTAATTAAGTTAAGGTAGTAAACTTGCTCACAAAGGCAAGAGCAGACAAGTGTTCTGATGTTCTGAAATGAAGCTTTTTATTCCTCTTATGGCAACCTGAGCTGTGTGCAACCAAAGCACTATGAGAAAGTGCTAAAAAGACATGGATTGACTCATTTATTAGAAATAATTCTAATGGTTGTATTCACGCAAATGCCATAGTAACACAGGAAAGGCTGAGATGTCAAAAGTGCTGATGCTTCCTTTTCCTTCATGTCTGATCCCTCTGGTGGCTTCTTTCATAATGGTGTCATATATAGAGTCCCTTAAACACATTTTCTTTATTAACACAAGCATCAACTAGTTTGTGTTCATAGACTTTAGTAATTGCAGAGTACCCACAAAAATTGCACAAAAATTTGCGACTTGTTAATTGTAAAAGTCAGGCAAAACAATATCAATTATATCTAGCAAGCTTGAATAATTTTCCATCTGAAAAATTAGAGGGGCAAGAGTGATTATTTGAAAGGTATTTTTACTATTTACTTGTAGAAAGTATTTATATTGTATGGGACATATCAAGTAAGTTTAAAATCCTGGGAAATCTGTGTTTAAAATAATCCTTTTTAAAAAAAAAACTTTTAACCTACTTTAATAGCAAGCAAAAAGGAGATTAGCAACAGAATAACAAACTGGAAGGGATCAGTTTGAGAAGATAGAAGGAGAATATTTGAGCAAGGTCTCTTCCCTCAGCTGAAAGCTTGACCCAACTGTGGCAAGGCTGCACACTTTTTAGTTTTGCTGTTTTTCAGAACAAAAGAAGTTGAAATTTCACATGTGTCATTTTAATGTATTTTAAATACCAGAGCCAGGTTTTAACCTCTAAACAGTACCCAGGGACCCTGATACCCAAGTAAACACAAGCAAAACCACCCTGGAAGGGTTTCACAGGAGACCTCAGCAGTTCCTCATTTTTCCCACTACAGGGCAACAGGACAACAGGGCTGCGGTTGTGCAAGTTGCAAACCCCAATAAACCATTTGGCCAAATCTTCATCTGAGTTCTGGTGTGTCTAGATTTCAACCTCTGTATTGGGGTTGCCACACTTTTTGAGCACATCAGTTCTACAGTTCAGGGAAATCTACATAATTACAGACACTAAAATATATATGCTTCACAGTTTGTTCCGAGTGAAAAGTGCCTTTTAGCTTTGAGAGTCTGAAAATAACCATGCTGTGAAAATCTCAACCCTTCTTTTCACAGACCACCAAACCAAAATCCCCATTACTTTATACTCTTTCCAAACTGATTTTAAAAATCAGCTGGCTTTCAGTGGCCTCACACCTTTCACTGGCTTTAGAATGAACAATCAAGGATATATCAAGTCATCCCTAAATTTCATGTGTGTCCTGTATCATCAGTTCAGGCATCTCAAGGAAGCCTATCCACTCGGCTTCACTGAATTGCAGCAGACATCGATTTGTTCATTTTGTAACACACTGTAACAAGCTTCAGGAAGCTAAACCAGATGAGATGAGATTTTCAGTTGCAGTGTGATTCTACTGCTCATCTTCATCTGCCTTCATCTGTGATAATAATTCTGTGGAGCCTTTTGGTGCCTGAATGTGGCACTTTGTGGCAGATACCACAACACAGCATTTTCATCTGGCGATTACTGCTCTTCAGCACATAAAAATGTCAGCATGAACTGCTGTAAACAAACTTTGACCCACTGTGGAAAAAGAAAAAAAGACAATTGAATACAGCATTCTGGAAAAAATATGTCTTAGAAATAGTTGAAACCAGGTATTAAATCCATTAGTGGAGAGGGGAACATAACAAAAATGTCCCCAGTTGTAACCGATTTGAAAATTCATAAGATGACATTTTGCATGCAATCTTTAATGTTCAAACAGTAACAATAGCTACTTTTAAATAGGGTTACAAAACCCAAGACTTCCAGAGGAGACGCGTTGCAAGAGTTGACATATAAAAGCATATTCTTCCCAAAAGAATTTTAACTGAGGACCACAAATACCTGGCCACTTGCGTAACTCTGCACAAGTACAATGTCATTCAGATTCTTTCACAAATATGTCAGTTTTAGTGTTTCAGGAAAAAATCAACACTTGAGGAAAAAGAGAAGTAGGAAAAAGAAGAATTTGTGAAGGAGGGAAGGTGACAAAAGTCCTTGCTTGGTGTGCTCAGGTACAGAAGTTTGTAAAGATTTAAGGCTGATATAAAAACCTCCTATGAGACCAGGATATTTTTATGATCAGAAGCCTCCCTTACAATCAGGTTGATGAGTGGTAAATATTCAACAGTCTAGAAGCTGGTGGAACAATCACAACACCAGGTGTTCCATGCCCCACTGGTACTCAAGGTGCCCACAATGTAAATACTTGCTCACCTACATCACAGGTGAGATAATCCTACTCTGCTGTGGCATCTTTTATGGCACCGTGCTACAAGCCCCTCAAAGGTTAGTTGCAAGTTACCAAGGAAAGGGACAAAGGAAATCTTGCTGGACTTAGAAATTCTCTTGGAATGAGACAGATCTGCAAGACCTCAGAGAGGGTACAGGACAGAGGGAACAGATAATCCAAGAAAGAGGGAACCACCATAATTCACAAGGAATGTACAACATTGAGTCTTGAGCCCACTTCATGTTCTAGCAGAGTTCTCTTACACACCTGAAGTTTCCATCTCCTTAGCCTGCCTTTCTGCACAGGAGGGTAACTTGGCTCCAGTACATACATCAGGACTTGACTCTTAGACTTGACAGGCTCCCCAGGATGTAAAATGTGTTACAGTCTTACCTGGATACAACCTAGGCAGTTATACTTAGCATGCAAACTAAAAAAAAAAAGTAATTTAGCTATTCTAAAGACACCCATTCAACCTTGCTCTGTACACAATCTTTTACTAATGTAGGTGACTGGTTTCACTAAAACCAATGCTTCAAAAAAAAAGTGGACTAAAAATATGTGAGAATTTAAGTGCTCATGAAAAAATACCTTCCATCTCTGGAAATCTTTTGCTTCCAGAATTGCAGCAGGGACAACAGAGGTCATGGTAGTACAGATTAATTCCTTCCAGCCCAACCATCTGTCTAAACCAGCCCTGTCTGCAAGCCCTGCTGAGGATGCAACCCACTGAAGTCTAGGAAGAATCAGATTAATTTCCCATCTTTGACCACACTGCGGAAGAACAACAATACTAAAGTAACAAATCTCACAAAACTGCAGGACAGCTTTCAAAAGTCACCAAGTTTTGATCACTCCTATGCTGGACATACTGATGGCTGTTATGCAATGACTCACACATGTCTAAGAAGCACTAGGCTTGCCTGCAGGCCATTTATTGCATGGACAGCACAATTCATTTCTATGTTTAGCTAAAGGGAGAACCTCCAAAATATTAAAACAAACTTTCATGATTTTACAACAATATATACAAGAATCCTCTAAATAAAATACACATTGGTTAGGTTTTATATACTAAGTTCTTAAGTAAAAACAATCCACATGGACAGAGGTGGAAGTTGATTCGGGCAGAAGTTTGTCATTAAATAAATGCAGATGCAGACAAATCAACAACTGAGGAACACTGACAGAAATAAAACCAAAATCAGTACAGCTGTTATCTGCAGATCTCCAGACTAGGCCTGCTCTAGTCCAGGCTAGCAAAGTCCAAACACAGACTTGTGAATAAGGGTATGCACCTTTCATTTTTCAAGATAGCGCCCATGTGTTTTGGAAGGCAGAGGATCAGATAAAGAGCACATCTGTCTCACAAGAGGCACCTGCACTGTGGTCCTGCCAGGAGCCCTCTTTTGATTCACCTCCCATTGTCTCTGCTGCAGTATGTGAGAAAACAGAAAGAACAAACATGAGCAAAACCACTGCTGACAGTCCTCAAAAGATCTTGCACTCATTTATGGAGAAGAGCTTCCGCCTGTTCTGCCTTTTGGCTTGATTGACTGCTGTCCGCACAGCGTATTCAAACACCTGCTGCACCCCCCTGTTGCTGAGGGCAGAGCACTCCAAATAGCCTTTGGCCCGCACGTCCTGGGCGAGCCGCTTTCCGTCTATCGGGCTGATGCAGGAGGAACGGTAGGGACCCGTGTCACGCTGGTCAGTCTGAGTGGCCACCACCAAGACGGGGATGCGGGGCAAATGGCTGCGGATCTCGCTGATCCATTTGTTCCTCAGGTTCAGAAAGGAATTGTGGTTTGCTACCGAGTAGCACATTAATACCACATCTGCCTGTTGGTAGGAGAGAGGGCGAATGCCTTTAAAGGCATCACTGCCAGATGTGTCCCAAAGACCCAAGCTAATCTGTACACCATCCATGAAGACATCCACTCCGGTATTTTCATACACAGTGGGTCTGTAGTCATCTGGAAAAGTCTCAGAGGTGAAACGTACCAAGAGAGATGTTTTCCCAACTGCAGAGTCTCCCACCAGAACACACTTGATTGAATCCAGCATTTTATTAATGTCCAAGGCCAAGAGCACTGTCTCTGTGCAGCAGGAGTGGGATGGAGAGATGCAGTGGTCTTAGAGGCCTTCTATATAAGTTCCATTAAGTGAGAAACCATCCAAATCTCTTTACTTCTTATGACTTGATTCTGTCACTTGAGACTAAAATTCCGTTTTCTCCCCACATGACTTTGTCGGTTTCAAATCTTCAGTGAGTCAAATGATGTTTCTGGAAGAGTAAAAATAAAATGTAACATTTATAACCTACAGAGAACCAATCATTCCTTATCAAGATAAAGATGCCTGGACACATTTTTGGACAGCCATGGCAAGTATCCCTTACTGAGGATGATGAACTTTGCCATTTCCTCCCAGCTGGCTGTGTGTGCAACAGCCATTCATGTAAATAACCTTCTTGTTGCTCCACAGGGGCTAACAGTCTTATACCACTGCCATTTTCCACTGACACAAACTATTTTTTCTCACCAATTGTCTAAAGACGAATAAAATTAATTTAACTTTGGTATAACTGCTACTAATACACTGTAACGTATTCCCTGCCTCTGACTTTCACCAGGACTGACAGAATCCCGAATCTTTAAATGGTCAGTTCAGATTCCCTTGAAAATATACCCATGCTCTCTAGAGGTACTCAAGAGAAAAAAAGCTCTTTGCTAACCAATTTGACTATTTAAACCATCCTATATGGAACAGTGACACAGAACCACTTGTGACAACAAGAAAGCAAAGACTTCAGGTGTGACTCTCAAGTCAGCCGAACCTGAACAATTTTCAAAAGCAATGAAGGGATTCACTGCAAAAATACCCAGAAAGAGTTTAATTTTTTCCTTACAAATTGCTTTCAACAATCAAGAAGCACAAGCCAAAGAAAGCCCGATGCTTGCCCCAGTCAAATTTTCATTTGAAGGGGATATAACTGTCCTGGCATTTACTCTCTTGTAAAACTGAACTAAGAGTACTCTTCAAGAGTATGTAATTGCTTTTGAGCTTCTGCCAGCATTCAGTCAAATTTTCCTATTTTGAAAGCATTTGTTTCTTCCCCACTAGCTGTGTGCAAGATTCACTGCTCACACAGGGTGACACACAAGATGCTCCAAAAATCACTAACGGCAAAACTGAAGACAAATTAGTTCTGATGAACAAGAGTAATTTTAAAAAAAGTATCACTGCATAATTTCAAAATGTCATGTGTTTGTTACATAAATAATATATTTCTGTTTCCTTCATATATGTAGAGAGACATCACTGAAAGCTATTTGCACAGAAATGAATGATGGCCACAAAGAGCATGTACTATATTTTACAGTAATACTCCACTTTCAGTACCCTAACACACAACAACCCCTCCCCCCCCATCCTTTTTATTTCTAGTACACTCCAAGCTTTGGCTTACTCCACAAAGGGGGGAAAAACAAAGGAAAAATTCTAGCTGAGCTTAGAGAGAACATTTTACAGGCACTGACAACTGCTATGTGCCCTGCTTTCATTTTGTAGTGAGGCTGTGCCCTACCTCCTCTTGTGCTGCTGGCACACCTGCATCTCTCCCACCAGATGCCCGGCTGAAGCGAGATGTGTGGCCAGAGCACGCTGCTTTATAGAGGTGGCACCGAGTCTGCCGGGCCGGGCCTGTGCGTGCTTGGGTTCCGGTATCTCCGGGAGTCATTGCAACACACGGTGCTTCCTGGCCTGCCAGCGAGACCGCGCTCTCACCATCACCGCTCGCTTCTAGGAAATGGGATGGAGGCTAGGCTGCTTCACAACATTCCTGGCTGCCAGGAAATAGGCTGCTCCGTGAATTTAAGTTTTAGTGGCTGCAGCTGCAAATTTGCTTTTAAAGATTCATTAGGTCTAACTCCACTTTCTCGCCTTCTCTCTTCTCCAAACAAGCTCTCAAGGGAATTAAACAAGACATTTACAAAACACATCTATGAAAAATTCAAAAAGCATATGTCCAATGAACATTCTAATTACTTATATGAATCCTAATCTCTCTTTCAGAGTATTCTTCTTCAAAATTGGGTCAGCAATACATTTTGAAAACACCTCGATTCACCAAAAGACAATAGTGTCCTATTCAGGCAAAGCTGCATACTCTCAGGAGAAAGTTTCCACATACCAAGCATCTTTTTCAGAACAAACATTTCTTTGGTGCAAGTAGTCCTCATTGCCTTCAGGTTCATTATTTTGTGCATATTGGAATGTGGGAGAAAATAAGAATGTCCTAAGTATGACTTTTGCAATTTCATCAATGCCAAAACAAAGACAGATAAAAGGATTGTCCTGGCACTCAAATTGTTGATTACCAGGTCTAATTATACTGGCTATTTTGGAAGAAAGAATATAAGTGATTAAAGACTGAAAGAGATATTAAGGACTAGTGAATTATGGCTAGTTGACAGACAATAACAAAAGCTGAAATATTCCATTGTGACAATGCAGAATTGTTTTCAAAGCAAATGATATTATTCTACATTCCATCAATGAATAATAAAAGAACCCTGATATATAACAAGGTCAATATTCTGATCCTGTGGACAAAATGTCCTCAGTGGTCCTGATCTTGCATTTGTTCACAGCCATTCGTGTGTCTCCATATACAAGTGGGACTAAATATGTGCCTTTAATTAGGCACATAGCTGATCCTTGTTGCAGCCTTACAGTACAAGCAATATTATTGTATTAAAATAATTACACAAGTTCACCTCAACAGATGGAAAAAGTTTGACTAAACATCAACAAAAAGCAGTTGCCTTTAAGGACAGTACTGGCCACTTCTCTGTCTCAGTATGCAACCAGTTTTATAAATATTTGCAAAAGTTTTGGTCCCTTTCTCTCATAGTCTGTCTTGGTCCAAGAGTGCAGTGTGCTACACTCATCATAAGACTACAGAAAACCTTCTGATCACAGATCAGAGATGGAGTCTAAGCTGCTGAGGGATTGTTTTTTTCCTCCAACAATTCAATTTTCAAAAATTTACCGACATATTAAGTTCATTTTGTATCTGGAATTCAATATATAAACCTGTATCTTCTTTTATGCTTTTTTTGGTTTATGCTTTCATCTCTCATGAAGTAGAAGATATTATTTGAATAATAAGGTAAGGCCTTTTATAAAATCATTAGGTATAAGAATGTATGTCTTATTCTTGTGTGGTCATGCTGAATAGGGATCTTTAGTAAACTTCAGGTTTTGTTCCCTCTGTCTTTGGAAATTAGAACCTTGGCACTAGTGTGTGGTTACAGAGACCTTGGACTTCACTGACGAAGTGAGCACAAGAAGCCCTACCACAGTCACCCTCTGGCAGCGTCTGACCTGCATCTCAGCAATCTCATGCAGGTAAAATGTCTCACACTTGATCATGGCTGAATATGATACGGAGAAGGTGAGTGAGATTACCAACATGCAGTGCAATGGGATGGGAAGTAGAGTACGGCAGCACCGAGCTCTTTGCAGGTAGAGGATTAAAGTGAATATACATCCCACAAAAAACTAATCTGACATTTGCTGAAAGAGCTGTACCAACAAAGGAAAGACAGACTTCTGTATCAAAAAGAGTAAGTTTATCAACTGAACCAAATGGGATTTTCATTTATGCATCTACTGGCCTCTACTATAAAATCATTGTGAGCATGACTTGCTATGGCTAAACATCTGCAGAGGATGGATGGACAGTGTCTTTTGATAGGGGAAAATAAAAACAGTCAGGAACCTCTAATTTCAAAACTTGTCTTAGATATTGATAGTGCACCCTTAGGTAGGCTGGAATTTGAAAGGAATTAGCTCATACGTAAACAAACCATGCAGGCAAACAGCCATCTTTTTAGATCAGGCAATCATAAAAAGCTTCAGAGAGTTAAAGCATTAACATGCTAACTATTATTGCCATTATCCACTCCCTACCTCAGTTACATCTCAGTGGAGTTCTTGTTTCTATCAGGATAACAGCAGGCTAATATTTCAGTCTGAGCACTGTGTATACTAGTTCTTGAAGAGACCTGACATGACGAGGAAATAAAAATATTTATACTACTAGAAAAGGTTGAAAATCCCTGGAGAGACTTCCACTTGTGCAATGTTTGAATGTACATGTTGTCTTTGCCTATCTACTCTTTTAAGTCTCACCTCACACAGAAGTGGGTTCTGCAAAACAGTGCCTACAGTTTTTCTCCAGTGTGTTGATTGTAACCACTGGTCCTTCCAATTGCACCACAGATATGTAAGAACTCTCCTTGCATCCCTTAGTTATAGGGCCTCGAGGAGAGGAAGGAGGCACAAAGACTACCCTCACTGACCAGAACAGTGTGCAGCTTTACACTTTCACCTCCATGGGCACAGTGGGCACTGCAGGGCACAGACAGGGCCTGGGAACAACTCCTGCAAGCGGAAAGAGAGGGAGGAGGAGGAAGGCTGGCAGGATTCAAGACAGGGCAGAGATGCTGTTGCCTGGTTAGTGACAGCACCCAGAAGATACAGCCTCTGTGACACAGCAACCATGACTGTTGTGACTCCAGTCTGGATGCTCTGCTAGATCATCAGGTTGTCAAGGTCACACTACCTTGTTTTCAGCTCTGCAGATGAGATATACTTGTTCCATTCAGATACAAACCTCCGGACCACTTCCAAAGCACGGGTCTCCTGAAAACTAATCCATCAGCTGCAGTCCGTCTGCAAGTAAATGGCGCCTTGCTGTACCTGTCATGCATTCATTAAGCTGATTCTCTGACATTTGCATTAGCTGTCTCTTGGTTTTTAACTTCTTTTAAGACAATTTTCATCTATAGCCCTGTCTTGACAATCAGCTTCCCACCTCCTCAGTGTCAGTGTTTCAGTCCATAGTGGCATTCAGTGGTGGTACCACTGCCATGAAGGAGAACTGGCTCACAGCCTGTACCTTTGCAAGGTGCTGCATCTTTTCCCCAAACTACTCCACCAAAAAATCTCCATTCAACTCATTCACTTCCCAAGCCAGCTACCACAGCTCTATTCTTTGGCCCAAGAGCAAGATGGCAGGTTACTCACTGGCAGAATACTTCAGCTGTCTGTCATATTTATAATACTGACAGATTAACTGCCAGATTATCTTTCAATGTGCTTTTATGTTTCAAAGAATTTAAAGGACACTTAGAAGCTTGGATGAGAGCTTTTATATGGATGTTTTATCCTTAAGCACAGTCATTTCTGCAAAGTTAGAAAAGCAACCAACATCGAAGCGAGGATGTCTCGTCATCTCAAAAACAATCTCCTTCCACAGTTTAAAAAAAAATTTGCAGACATAAAAACTTGGAATTTTTTCTTTCACTCCATTATTCACAAAACTTAAATCCTGTCCCTGTTTTCAAATTTCAGCATTTTGCTTTGAAAAAAATACAAAACTGAATTTTGGGGTTCATTTCTAATTTATGAAATTTTGAGAAAATAGAGAACCACTTTCTTAGAAGCCTTTGCACAAAATCACTTCAGGATCAAGACAACACTTGAAAATACCTCAGTTTCTTTCTCTGGCAGTTTTAATAACTGTAAAGGATTTATGATCAAATATTCAGTAATCTTGTCAACTTTATTATCAGCATGGGAGCTCATGTTATCAGATTCCCTCATATTGAGAATGTGAAACCTTGATATAAAACAACAACAAACACAGACCAATGTTATTTACAAGATTAAATGAGATGTGAAGTCCTAGTAAAGGGATGAAAGCTTTTCATATAACAAATGTACATATTTACATACATGCTCACACACTGAACATTCATTTATCCTGCATATTTATTTATACAGATAAAAAAGCTTAACGAGCTATCTTAAATTTTAAAAAATTGCTATTTCATTGCTTTAATAATAGTACCATTGTTTATATATATATATATATATAAACAATGGATTTTGACACATCTAAAGATCCATTCAATTTGCTATAATTGCTGAGAAAAACTACTTAACTCTCACTCTAATTATCCAGTTAGACAAAATAAATATTTATTTTATCTTCAAGAACCCTCTTGCTGTGGTTAATCACACCTTGATTCAGTAGCTTACAAATTAAACATGAGCACAGATTATTAGAACCACTCCAAAAATCAACAAAAAGCCTGTAAGACTCATGTACTGATGTGAGATCCTAAATCTCTAAACAGAACTCAATGAGATCTGGCAATGCTAAGTACCCACTTTAAGATTCAAGCCATTATTCTGAAGTAATTTTTCTCCATATGTTTATGGAGTGACATGGTAAATTACAGACTTTGTGGCATTCATGGCATTATGGGGCATTTTCAAAAGGGATCCATGTATAAATATTCTCTCAAAATTAAAATTTGGGTAAATCAAGTGTAGGAAAGTAATCCTTTCACAAAGGAACCAGCTCATAAGCCATTCTCAGTCTGATCCAAAATCCCCAAAGTCACCAGAAACGGAGAAGCATGACATGCCTGAAGTTAGGTAAGCCTAGTGCTTTCCTTCTGCAAGATACTGGATATGTCATCTCTCTTTCCCACCCTTTTCTGCGCTAATTTTTCTCCTCTGCTCTTAAACAGAGAAGAAATTTTTGAGTTTCCCTACAGATACAGCCGTGCCTGGAGCAGCTGGTGTGCAAATGCCACACGTGCATGTTCGAGCACAGAAGTTCATCAACCATCTGTCCGTCTGCCTTCCCCCATATCGCTGTTTCCGTACACACACATATATATATATGTACATATATATCCCCCATTGACATAGAACTGCTTCTGGGTCCAGATGGGGACACAGATACACTTGCAGATGAACACGGATAAAGTACTGGGTGCTGACTGCAGTGCTATCACATGTACCTATGAATAGTTTTTCTATTAAGAATAACTTAAAAGTCAAAAGCAAATTTTCACCAAGTCTAACTGCATTGTAGCCAAACTGAAGCCCTGATAATACAAAATTTCAGTAACTGACTTCAAATCAAACTTCTGTGTGTGTAGAATTATTGACATGTGGAAATGCTTGCAGCTTTGGGCCTCAAACCGCTTGAAATTTTTCATGCCACATCCTCTTTTAACACAGTTCAATTTTCTTGAAGTCTGAGACAAATTAAAAATGCATTTACAACATATTTTTGTGGGATTTTTTTTTTTTACGGATTTAGCTCTTCAAAATCTCCCCAAAATTTTTTTGGAGTTGAAATACTCTTTGGATGTTGAAGTACTCTTTAATTTACAACCTTCAACAATGATTGTGATTTCTTTCCAGAAAATCCCTATTTCTGCTTGTTCTTTTTTTTACCATCTGCAGACATGGGCATAATCATCGTGAAGTATCCATTTCTCTTTCATACACAACTAACATGTCTTAGTTTTAAATAATCATTTGTAATTTCTCAGAGAATGATGCATTACTTGCTAGACTGGATGCATAGAACTGTATATGTACATATATAGATACACAAAAATATTGAAAATATATCAGTGTATATTTAAAATCTAACTATTTCAATAATTTATCAATACATCCATGTGCAAAAAAAATTACATCCATACATACATGCATGTATGTCCATATACACATATATATGGACACATTGGTATTTATTAATTGCAAAAGACATTGCTACAGATTGCTGTAGGAAACAACATATTGTGGGCAAGATATCTTACCATCATTTGAAAACCTGCATACATATTTTGCATCAAATGGATGCATTATTGAATTGACCATGGTCTACACACCAGTACACGTGTATTTGTATGCACATGAGCAGAGATTACTGCTGGGCTAAACGGGGATTTGCAATAACCTAAGTATGTAATGGATAAGAGTTTTACGTATAAAATTACATAGTCGCCCATTGTAAACTATTACATGTCTGCTGTGTATGCAGCCATTACATTTATTAGACACATCTTTACAATATGTTACAATGCTTTGCTATCAAGGAGATGCGTGGATTTATATTAAAGCCCACATACATAACATAATAAATTGTTAAAATAAACTGGCAAGTCTATATTCACACTTGCATTTGCAGGCAAAAGGGTTTCCCCTCTTTCAGAGCCTGTTCCAAGCTCATTGCAGCGGAGAAGGCTGACTTCTGTGTGTTTTGGCTCTAACCTGGGGTAGGACTGCACTCCTCTCCCTTGTTTGCACCCTACCTCATCTTCTTGACTGGCTCCCTTAAACACTACAAAGTAATCAACAGTAATAGTCCAGCTAAAAGCTAATACATGAATGATACCAGTGATGTAACATCCTCCTCAATGTTAAAAGGTCTTTAAAAAATTGATTTATCACTTCTACGTTTTCTTCAACAGATCCCTTGCAAGATATCCAACATTACTTTCAGAAGTCTCTTCATGTTTAACTTTGCTCTGATTTTCTAAAAGGCCTAGTACAAAATAAGGAGATTCTCAAGTCTAGATCTTCTTCCCCTAGTATCAGCGGGAGAAGAAGAAGGTTCTCCATGTTAATCATTATGTTATGTATTTGCATAGGCTTGATTTCAGTGGGAGGTAAAGGTGGAGGAGGAAAATATTAGAATAGAATTAGCCAGTGTTCCACGGAAAATTATTTTTGTGTATTTTGTGAAAAGAATAAAGTGTCAGATGTACAGGTGTTTTGAGTAGTAATTATGTTATTTCAGCTGATCAAACAGTTCACAATGATGACCTCTGGCTAAAACGTACTGATTTATTTTTAATTTAGGAAGAACTCATATTTACTGCATGTCACCGATCATTTTGCTGTGATGAATATTAAACTTCTGAAGTTAATGAGCAAATAAGCAAAGCTAGCAAAGGAAGCAACAATAATTTGGCTGTATATTTATTTTATAACACAGAAACTCCCAGATAATTTTAGCTTTTCCCCCTTAGGACTGCCAGCAACAAAAACCTTTTTCTTATCTCTGTATTTATCTGAGTGTTTAAAATCATAGTCTAGACTTCACACAGTGGGAAACTGCTATCTTTAATGCCATCCTTAAATTTTGTATGCACACATGTACATTAAAATGTTAAAAATCTGGAGAGCTTGCTTAGAAATAATTTCAATTACTTTTCAAGTAGAAGGTGCGACATAAAATTATCATAACTTACCCTGCATTTGTTGATTTATGATTTTTATCTTTTTTATTTGTTTTATAAATTTAAAAAAAAAGGAGTTGCCTTCCACAATCTATGCCATGACTCAATATTCATGCACTATATCCAGCACATGGATAAAATAAGAGACAATACATATCCTACAGTACAAGCAGGAATTTTTTTTTCTCACCATGCAGCCTCTCTAGAATTCCTCAGTTGTAGCAGATTAAATCAGATAAAGTAAATGGGCATGCATACTCACCTTCATCAAACTGCCTACATTCCATGCATAGTTGTGATTAAAAGCCAATTTCAAAGGAACATGCTTTCTTCCCTTTTTTTTTTCTAGAATTAGCACAAGTTATACCTGGTAGTTCAGATTTTATATTGATTTATATCTTACAGCATATGCCAGAGCAGAATATATATTTTAGTGCCTGTTTTCCTTTACTTTTCTCTGATTCAAGACATACAACCTTGATGTCTTGCCACCTTTATATAAAACATATAATACTGCCAACAGCAGCGGGTCATATGGAATAGGTTAAGAGGAGAAAAGACTGTACAACCTAAAGTAATACATAAATCCTTCTCACTCATTCTTCAGCAGAGCATTTCGAGAAGCCATTTCATATATTTATAGCTGACATCTACTTGGCTTTCAGTTGGTTTAAAGATCATGCAAATCCCCACAATATGGTAAATCTTAATGCAGACTTCTTCAGTGGGAAGCACAGAAAGTTTTCCTGGATTTTCTTGATTTTTACATATTTTGAATGAAAATGATCACATATATGAAAAGAGAGATATTTTAGGAGAAAAATGTTTGAACATTATGAGAACATTTCCCATGCTTTTTTTTTTGAAACCTGGTGGACTTGATTCAAACTCAGAGATAATTTACCCAATAGCTTTTCATTCAGAATTAAAACTCCACTGAAAGAGATGGGAATTTAAAAACTTGCATTTAAATTGACGGAAACGAAAGAAATTACATGAAAAGTTTTTATGACAGCTGTTTCATAATATATTTTTATAGTGAGAAAAACAAAAGCCCACAGATAATTAGATATATAATTAATAGATAAATTATTTTATCAGTAGCTCAGTAACTTCGAACTCCAAGGTCTTTACCAGTTTTTAAGCACAGTCATTTGATGGGAAAAAAAAAAAGGCAGCTGAAAACTGTGTGTCCACTGGCATGCATATCAATGGAAGGAAAGAACAGTTTTCTTGTAAGTTTGAGAGGTTTCATATTTTTTCAATAACCATGGCACAGGAGACAACCAAAAGAGACCCCTAGCTACATAGGGGTCTTGGTCTCACACTTTTATATTAGGAGAGCCAGTTCTATCTATATTTTGACATAAATCAGTCTAACTTTCAAAAGCAACACATTGTCACTCATGAGGAGAAGTGGTATGACCAGATGGTACAACAACCTCAAGCTGGCAGGTGTCAGTTACTGGTACTCCACGCTCGCACTTGCGTGTGAGAAGCGGCATCATGCACAGTACATAACCACAGCCCACTGTGCCAGCTTCTGCCAGGAGAGGTGTTTGCTCCTTTTCCAGCACATGCTGGGTCTTTCCCATGTGACAGGTTACCAAGGCTCCCCGTAGGAAAATCCCTAAACCATAGCAGAATCCTCGTGTGGTTTCCAGCCAGTTCATGATTTTGTCAGGTAAAGAGAAGCATGCCAAGTTCAGCCCTGCCCTCATCCCTCAGGAATTTACACTTTTCCTTGGCTTCTGTGACCAAAGACCAAATGCAATTCCTCGTGCGAAAGCAATACAGCGCAGACACAGCAGCAGGGAACTGTGCAGGAGGGGAATGATAAGGGTCGGTGATAAACACAGCGCACGGCCACAAGCAAGGCTGGGCACAAACCACTCCCGTACCTGCTCTGTGGGGAATACATGCATGCACTAAGTGCTCAGACCACGTTCCCAGCTAACCTTCAGCCACCCTCTCAGCAGAGCAGACTGTGACTGCTGGGACTATTGCTCCCTGACACTTTGCCATCTGCTCATATTAGACCTGATACACCAAGGTTTTGTAGCCATGACTTCCAGTACTCACTGCCGCATTACAGAGGTTTCACAAGCTCCAAAAGTCTCCCCTTCCACTGTACACTGATACTTCTGCTGGATTGGGAAGCTTTTCCAGTTCTTCACTGACAAAAAAATTGAAGGACAAATAACTTCTGCTAAGCAAATATGAAACTCTGCTTGGTTTTGTGGAGACGAGCTAATGGTAGGTTACAGCCCACAAATTTTGTTGTTACATTGCTTTGTTGTGTTTGCGTGATCCTGTCCAGTATTTTAAGGCCATAATGCTTTAATAGTGGGCTTGACACAGCTGCAGCCAACTTCCTTTCTTAATTGCTACACTGGGGTTACCTCAAAATATTTTTCAGTTGTATCATAGCATGGAAACATTTGAAAACTGCAAAGTTAATAAAACCACACACCACTAGCCAAAAAGTCAGAACTTAATTTGGGAATGATGTTAAGCTGTGTGGTGTGATGTCTGTAATGTTATATCAAAACTTTGAAAAAGCCAAGTTTTACAGCTACTTCTTTTATCTCTTTTCAAACAATAATCAAAAGCACTATAGAAAAAGCTGCAATTTTTAATTTTGTGGTCAATGTCAAATTAACCACCTGAATGGTGCATTCAGTAACATTGTACTGTTTCTTAGGGAAAACTATAGTATCACAACATCAAAAAAGAGGGGTGAAGAGGCAATTTTCACAGAAAATCTTTAACACTAAAGTGCCAAACACACCGGCTACTATACATTTAGAACTGCACAGCAAAAGCAAGAGGAGAAAGAGTTGAACTTCATCTTCCTGCCTGGGTATCCTCCGGGCTGATTATCAGAAAGCGTCATTGTGAAAAGCTCCTCGGGAGCTTCCGCTGGTGCAGACCCACTGCTCTACAAAACAGGCGCAGCTTGCAAGACCGCCACCACACTGGCTGCTCATTTCCTGTGTGCTCTGAGTATGCTCCAGATCACCCACCTACCTCTTTGAGGATTTATATAGCCTGCCCCTCACTGTAGAAGAGATTACTTCCCTAAAATCATTGGCACTTGCAGCTGTTACCAGCAATGTGACTTTATCATCAATTTTGAGGCCTGATGCTCTTCTGCTATGAGTTGATTTCACACTGCTTTGGCACAGCAAAATTACCTTAAAATGGGATTAAATTACAGTAATTAACATCTATGTTGCCCTGTTGATGGCCTATGAATTTTCGTCTTGCTATACATGAAAATCAGACCCATTTTCAAATTTAATTCTTCGCTCTGGAACTTAGTAAGTACAGATTACTTATAAAAACATCAATTCTCTATAACTACAAACCTACAATTTTTCCTCATTTGCAGCATCTAATCTAGGGAATGTAAAACATGGTATTATGCCTCACTAAGGCCTACTCTCTAAACTTAGCAGGAAGCAAGTGCACATGTGGCTTTTCGACCCTGCAGTTACTGCCCAAGTCTCAAACATGGCATTCACATGAAGTCCGTACCCACTTTCTCCGGTAGATTTGACTTTATTTGTATGATAGATCTTCAGACCAGTTTCTGAAAAATTACATCAAACCCCTGCCTAAAGTCAAGTAGAGTATAAACATATGGTCTTTCCTACTGGAAAATCACAAAAGCACCACACACTGACCTAAATGGTGGGGTTGAAAATGTGGAATATGAAGCAGCAACATATAAAGTACTATCCCACCTTATTCCAACAGCAACAGACACCAAAATTTGCTGACATCTGTGCCTCTTCACAACTAACTAATCTCATTTACCCTACCTTTTTCTTCTGCAAGTATTTCCTTCAGGATAAATACCTCGTTAAAGCTGGCCTCTGCCAGATGCCACAGCTCAACTCCTGTCCTATCCATAGATAGAAACACAGCTGAAAGGAGAAGTCAGAAAATCTTAAACCCACATTCAGATTTTTTTGCAGGACCTGTGTCAGAGAGACGGTTCCAGCCTTAGCGCGCTCTATCCTCATTCACATTTCAGATTAACTGCATCTCATTGGCAACGTGACAAGACCATTCCATCACTACTAAAGCATCATAAGATGCAGGTTTTGTGAGCAGAATCTGGAAATGGGTGTGCAGAGGTATGCATGCATGCACACACATAGATACTGCTCTGTCAGGGGACCCCACACCATAAGCATGCCACAGTTGGCTCAGAAAGCTGAGAAAAAGCCGTGGGAGTGACCTGAACACAAGGAGTTACAGACGTGGCCATTTAGATGGAAACCTTCCATCTCAGAAGGTGGCACAGACATTTTTTAGACCCAGCAGGGCCAGTCAGCTGCTGGAGCCAGAGCCAGCCACAGATACGTCAGCAAATTAAAAATATTTTTAATCTCACTCCAGTCCTAAGAACTTATTTCTCAAATTTTCACAATGAAATCTACACCTAATTTGCTTTGGAATATTTAAGATGAAGCAGAACAGTTTCCTCATAAGCATGATCTACTTCACAAAAGTGAAAGAAAACTATCCCTTGAAGTGTTGCAGATGTACACGTCTATCACTCCTGGGTTCATAATTCATACAACAGAAAAGAGCATCAGAATCGGATCCACCATCTTGAGAGTAATTCTGATTTTTTCTTTTTTCTTATATGAGTTAACATGGAAGAAACTGTCATGGCACAGCCCATCACACCCCTCTTTCTACTTTATATAAGGCCTTTTTATGCTGGAGTGAAAAAAAAACCCCTCTGGAACAAATGAAAATCCACAAAATGCAAGATCTAGACCAATGTTTAATTGTTTATCTCAATACCAGCATTTAACAGATGGTATTTAACAGAAAAGTAAAACTGATTATGTGAACCAATTTCACAAAGTTATTAATAAAAGTAATTAACAAAAGTAGAACAAAGTATATTAAATTTGATTCAGAATATCAATTCACATTAAGACTCCTAGAAAAAAAAAAAGAAAATGCAATGAACTCACCAGAGGCAGGAAGCTGAAAGAGACTGTTGAAAATAAACATTACGAAAGTCAACTATCCTGGATGAGACAGGGGAAGAAAAAAAGAAGAGTGGTATTCTGTGTTCTCGGCTTTTTCAGACAGACTTCTTTTTTAGCAGATTAGAACAACTGTATTATTGAGAGGACAAAAAACCCAAAAAGCTCTAGAGGTGACCAGAGACCCCTGTACATACAGGCCAAAGTAGTCCTGGCAACTGGGTCTAGTTCATCTGGAGGCAGCAGTGACAGCAGACGCAGATGCAGTGTGATGAGAAAGAGTGGAGAGGTTTAGCGTAAGTCAGCTTCCTGGTGAGAGCTTCGCAGCTCTCCCTGTGTGGGTTTGTTGTGGGTTGGTATATGAGTTGGTAGATCTTTCTCTCTTTGGTGACTATGGGAGCAGATGTAAAAACCTTGAAGACGGGGGAGGGAGGCAAACCCTCCAGGCTGCAGCAAGCTTTTTCTTTGCACTCTGCTGCTCCTCCAGGTCCCTCCTCCCTGCTTCAGGGAATAAGGGCACAGCACAGCCCAGCAGCCCAATACAACTGAGGAGAAAAGGAGCAGATCAAAAACTGACCACAATGGCTATGTGTGAGTCACTCTCTGGCAGCAGGAAAAACACTTGGGATATTCTTCTGGAACCTGGAATATGGCCCTGCCTTTACACAGGAGAGTATGCAGGTTTAGCTGACTTTGTGCAAAAACCCAAGGCAGGCACTTCGGGTTGATTCAACATTGGTGTACACGGTTTTGTTGTCATTTAGTGAGGATCCCTCTGAAGCACTGGTCAGGACTGATCGGTAGTATGATTTTATCAGCATATATGTCCTCTCTTCTACCAGCATAATAAGGCTGAGCAGGAGGAGGGACCACAGACATTGAGACTCCCACCTTTCCCAGCACAGACGGATTGAGCTGGCCAGATTCTCATCACTTCCAGCTACCATAACTACTACCACAACGCTGAAAGCAAAGCTGTGATGGTAGTTTCAGGATTTCTAGTGTCTATGGTCTATACTTTAGGAGCCATCAGCACAAGAGGTTGCCCACTTTGTACAATCAGGCAATCAGACTGCAGGGAGGGCACTCCTGTCCCATTCTGCTGAAGCAGCCCAAGCACACCGGCACAGCAGGAGAGCTGCCCCCGAGCTGAATGCAAGGGGCACAGCAGGAGAGCTGCCCCCGAGCTGAATGCAAGGGGCTCGGATGACCAGTGCAGTGGAATGTCCGGTCCTCAGGCAGAGGCATGAGCACTGGCTTCCCAAGCAGCCTTGAAATCCAGAGGCACAGAAGTGGAAACCAAGTCCTTTTCAGCAAGTATTTTGGGCTCAGTGAAGTTATCTCAGACCATCTCTAGCCATGAAACAGTAGGAACAGACTGCCTGATCCAGATCTAAAGCCATGCATTTTATGTTCCTTGCAGGATGGAAACTCTCGGAAGACAGCTAATGAATTGGTCCACATTAACATCATGACAGTACAATGCATTCCAACATAAAGTCATATTGCTTCCAAGAAAGATTAAAAACCAACAGAATAATTTACAAGATAAAGCAAAAAGGAAACAAAATGGTAATTTATGTGTAGATGAAAGGCAGTTTGTGCCAAAAATACAAAAATAATAGAGCCAATGTAAACATGCTGTAAACCTGCTGATGCAAAGCTTGCAGAGCAGTGCTGCATAGTTAGGCTGGAGAATCACTTTGTTTCTTTTCCCTATAAAATGAAATTAATTCAGTTAATTATCAACAGTGATGAAGATAAGGAGGGTTCACAGAAGGCATTTTGGGAATCCTATCTTCTTAAAATCTTCAAACTTTCTTTTAGTTTGAGACAGGATTTTGAATGAGGGGCTTCAGTGCATCAGCAGTTTACGTGAGAACTTCTGTTTCTTAATTTTCCCATAAAACATCTATTTGTCCATTTTTAACAGGCTTTGGGTTTCTCAATACCAGTGTAAGCAATCAAGCAGTAAGTTTCCATTGCAATTGTGATAAAGCAAATGAGACACCCAAACATTTTGAAATGTTTCCATCAGAAACATTCATAACTGTCAGAAGTAGAGAAATAAGTACTATTTGCAAATTATACTGATATAAATTCCTTTCGTGATCATCACCAGTTGTAGGTCTGCTACAGAGAGCAGATACTTAAAAATGCAACTACTCTTCTCTGTTTCGTGCTGAGATTAATCCAGATGTGAAGCCATCTGGCTAAGTAGTTTGCATTTTGGAAAAAAAGTGCATCCATCTGTAAAGTACTTCATAAACAACTATTGAACTGAGTGAACTCATCAAAGAAACAAAACCATAGAGTAAGAAACATGTTTAACATGTCTTGATTTTCACCCATGTCCCTCCACTACATTTCCTGAATGATCTTGACCCAATAACTTCCCAAAAATAGTTGAATTTTATTTATTTGAGACCTTTCTTAGGAATACACATACTTCATGCATTTGATTCATCATTTCACTTTCAAGAGACCTGGAACTCCAACAAAAGACTCTTAGCTCCATGCACTCTGCAAGTGTAGGTAATTCCAAAGTTAGGTGTAAAATTGACACCTGGCCTGTTTCTCTTGATCCTTGGATATTTGTTGGATTGGCTGTGGGGATCATTTTGTCTTTCTTACTGCAGTTTTCTGCTCATTTTCACCTCTTCATGCTGTGCAATGAAGGGGAACATCTGGCTATGAGAGAATAGTTAACATTAAAAAGTACATTGCTTCTCCTTTTTAAAAAACTCATTATGAGTCATTATCTGGGACTTTCAGAAACAAGCACTTTGTTGTGGAAAATATTTATGGGGGCGGAGTGAAGGCTTGCAATTTATTTTTGCATCGAGAAGTAGGCTGACAGCAAAAAATAAAATCTCAAACCACAGGTAACTAAGGGCTTAAAAGAAATTATAAAATAAAACTATCCAGGGTCTTAACATGGGTTAATCTACAATGAAAGGTCATATTTCTTCTTAATCCACTGCTTTCTGTCCGTCTTGGAGAAACAAGACAGCTGCTGATGGTAGGAAGGGGGTTGAGAATAGGGAAGGAAGCTGTACCTGTCCCTGCTGCCTGATTTCCTTTTTGTTCTCAGATTCGCTCAGCTCTGATTTTGGTCTGCCTCAAATAGTATGGTATTTGCAGTGCTCAGGAAGTAAACCATGGCACTCTTGATACCCACTGTATTTAACCCTACAAACCCTTCTCCTGCTCTAGATGATCATTAAATTACACAAAATAAAGTTAATAGTTTCTTACATCTAGCCACTGCCCCAGATAAACAACACAAAAGAAGAAGTATGCTTATTTTGTGGAAAAAGAGCCTAATTCTCTTTTGGTATCATTTTCAAAGGGAGGCAGGAAAAATGTATGTGCCAGCAGTGTGTTAGGAAAACTGCGATGTGCCTATTTGCTTTGCCCCGAGTTCCAGGGCAGAACAGGGGAAATCAGGTAGGTCGCCCAGACACATTTCAGCCTGGGGGCGAAGTCATTCCCTTCCCAGGAACAGATACCTCAGCGAAAGGGCGGCTTCCTCACAGCATGGCAGAGAGCATCGCTAAAGGAGTCTCTAAAGCAGACCAGGCACAGTAACTTCTGCAGCATTACTCATTGCGAGAGCACTCAATCTGAAAGAGGAAATGAAAACGCAGTCTCACAAGCACTTCCTATATGGATTTTGGTAAAACTCTCACACGTTATTTACTATGCCTTGATGAGTTTAGGCTTTGGTTCCTCAGCAACCTAACGGTGTGGGTTAGATACCCTGCAGGTTTGGTAGTGAAGTGGCACAAACTGAAGCCTGTGGTGATAAAACAGAACCCAAAATCTAGCATGAGGCAGGTTCCTGACACATTGTGTGGGCAGGACTAGAGGCCTTCAGAGGGTGAGTCAAAGCCCTCCAGAATACTTACACTGGAGCATGCCTGACACGGAAGTCTAAATGAAGGAACATGCCTGAAATGCCACCCTCTCCCTGTGGACTCTCCTGCCTCCCTCCTGAGTTACAAAGTTCAGCTTCCAACTCAGCTCAGCTCTTGAGCACCGTCCCATGCCATTGCCTCTTCCCCTTCAGTGACAGGCTTGCCCTAGGCTTCAGGTGGCCACAGAGCACCCCTCCAACTACTACTGCTCTGCGGGATTTGGCCCTGAGCTGCCCAGTTTCTGGGTGCAGTGTTGAGATGGGCGGAGCAACTCAGACCCGGGCATGCCTGAGCAGCACAGACCTCTCAGGCACAAAATAGAAAATCCAGATTTGTGCAAACAATGATCAAATGTGGGTTTGGTGCCACGATTTGGGTGCGGTCATCTCTGTTCATTCAGCCTCCTTTCAAGACTGATGCAGCTCCATACATTAAACCCATACACTTGTGAGGGAAGGCAGGCAGAGACTTCCCCACTTTCTGACACCACAGCTTACTATCTCAAATACAGAACTATTCTTTATTACTTTTATGTTTCCCCACTGTGTAGAGGTTACTAATTAGCTTTTTCTCTGGGATATTTCTCTTGAGATTGGGTTGTCAGCAACATGTGCTCTGTGACAAAACTAACGTTTACATACTTCATGTTTTCTTGGAATCTGAGACACAGAATCCAGGTCCTAATTTCCTACCACAATTCCTCCTGTGACGTCAGCGCAGGTGGACAATATACGGGAAGTGCTTTCCTCCAGAGCAACATGAAAACCTACATCCCCTTTCTTGAAAGTGAAGCGTGCTTAAGAACTGCACTGAGGGTTACTTAACTCCCCTATTTCTCATTCTGGGACAGCTTAACATAAAAGCAGTCACATCATATAATCATAAAATGTTTAAGGGTTGGAATGGACCTTAAAGATCATCCTGTCCCAGCTCCCCAGCCCATGGGGAGGGACACCTCCCACTAGACCAGCTTGCTCCAGGCCTTATCCAACCTGGCTTTGAACAGTGCTAGTGTTGGGGTGTCCACAGCGTCCCTGGCAACCTGTTCCAGTGTCTTAAGAACTAATTAAATCTTCTTCCCCCAAATCAGGTACTAATTCCAAAACACCCATCTGCCCTACTGAAGTAACAAGATTCTTTCTGTGTTTGTCTCGTTGTGGGTTTTTTTGCTGGCACTTTGGGAAGACATTTGCCACCTCACAGGGCAGCCCTGGGGTTGATGGCAGGCCTCTCCAATTGGCAGAAGCTGCTCCTGTCCTGCTGCCTGATTTCCTTTTTGTTCTCAGATTCGCTCAGCTCTGATTTTGGTCTGCCTCAAATAGTATGGTGTGTGCAATGCTCAGGAAGTAAACCATGGCACTCTTGATACTGTATTAAACCCTGAAAGCCTTTCTCTTGTCTTAGATGATTATTATAAAATAAAGCTAATTGTTGCTTATGTCTAGTATCAGAGATATAAACAACACATAAGTAGTGTGCTTATTGTGTGAAAAAAAAAAAGAGTCTAATTTTTAATATTTTTTTTATTTATTTTCAAAGGGAGAGCATGCAGAACATGCAAGCCCTCATGTGTCTCTCTAAACTGTCTAACTTTTGCAATTTTCTCTCTCCCAGGGGACATTCACACTTCCTTCCCCCCACCTGGATCTAACGCAAAACTAACGCCAGTGGCTTGGCTGTAACCGTGAAGGGGGGTCCAGTTGATTTCTCTGTGAAACCACCCCCGACCTGCCGCTGCCCCGGCTGCAGGGCCGGCCTGCGGCCTGGCCCAGGGCTCAGAGCTGCCGAGGGGCTCCCAGGGCGGCTGCCCGGGCCAGCAGACACTGGCGCCGGGAACCAGGGCCGAGGGAAATGCGGGTTCCTCCTTTGGCTCTGCCCAGGAGACGCGGGGCCGCGCTGTGTCGCAGCAGGGAAGTGGCGGAGGGAGCCTCTTCCCTTAGCAGCCCCGCTGCAGCCGCCCCGAGGCTCCCTCTTCCCTGCTCCCCGCTCCTTGCTCCCCGCTCCCTGCTCCCCAGCACCTGCCCCAGCCCCGCGCCCGCGGCCTGGCCCTGCCCCGTTGGTGCTGCCGACTGTGCAGTCGTCTTGTCAGGAAAGAAAAGAAACCAGGCCTCCTGCCCCAGCTATGGCAGAAGCCGTTGGAGTTCCCCTTGGAAAACTCAGTAATCTGAAGGTAGCAGCCAGTTTTGTTTTGAATGTGCTTTTCCCACTTGCTCCTGCTTTGAAGAAGGAGATGGGTATACTTACACTGCTCAGTCTCAGGTCTGCTGCTTCACCAGCCAGTTTCTCCTTTCCAGTCCATGAACATGAAAATGTTACCCCAAAATAAGGTTCAAAACAGGAACCTGACATAGGTGCCCTGACCTGTTCCCAAAGCACTCTTGGGGAAGCCCCCCTGCCAGGCAGAGTTCATCATCCCTCTGAGGATGTTCTCTCTACAGCATATCAAAGTAGCTACTTTACATGGCTATTTTGATAAATGCCTAAACTTGTCTATATGGCACTGCAAGACAGTAAAAGGAGATAATCTGAAAAGGCAAGAAGGGTACATAGGGAAGAAAGACTACTTCTACCCTGATTTAGAGGTAGGAATCCAAGGTAATGCCTTGTGAGTTAGCTGACATGGAACTGACACTACTATGGAGAGCTCCCACAGACAAATTTCATGGGGCTATCATTTCTCCATTTACAGACCAAACTAATTAAATCTGTGGCATTGGCAGAGGATTTCCACTGCTTGCTCTGCTGGCCAGTGTGTATGACTTGCCACAGATGTCTACGAAGGAGAGTCCTTTCTCAAGATAATAAAAAAATAACACTGATCCATGCAGTTGCTTACCAAGCTTGTAGAAAGAACAACTGTCATTGCAGCACTGCCACACTCAAATGTTCTACTGCTCCAAAATATTAGAGATCTCACATTCTGATCACACCAAGGAAATGCATCAGCATGTAATATTTTGCTATTATTTTAGCATTCCTCAAGTCATGTAATATTTTTCCTGGGCCATATGAAAAAAAATGTTCCCTACTCACAAGGATTACACAAATCAAGTTTTAGACCCGACACGACACAGAAGACACAAAGCAGCTTAGGACAATAGGGAGGAAAGAAAGCAAGTTGGCTTTATCCTGTGGTCCTCCTCAGCCCTTTCTGTTTCCACAGCTTGAGTTAAAGATCACACAAGCATAACAGTATAAGAGTCTCAGTCCTCTGGTGGCACTAGGCATATGTAGTTGCTTTTCTCAGCCCTTGAAGAGGCAGGGATTTCCAAAATGTCCATTGTGGAATGGATGTTAAAGGTCCCTCATTTGTTCTCCAAAAATCACCAAAACTGCAAGTCTTCCTCACCACACCCACAAAGTCTGCAACAGTTTTTTTCCTCAGTCAAGACAAAGATCTGCATAGCACTCTTAAAATATGAAAGCTACATAAGTAAAGCTAAAAGAACAGAACACGGTACAAAACAAGGATGCTGAGCCCTATCTACTACATTTAATTCTGCAAGACCTCTGAATGGTGTATGCCAGTGACAGGCTGCTTTGAGAGGCTGGTGGAGCTAAGGGAAAGGGGCTGCCCCAGCAGTAGGGCCCCACCCATGCATGGCTCCTTGCTACATGGTCCTGCAGCCCTTCAGGGTCTCTGGACACCTCTGCACTACCCACTCACCACTCGACAGCTTTTCCTTTCAGGTTTTGCAGCTCTATTCTAGTGTTTGCCATCCTCTCAATTCACTGCCAGGCCCTTACTCTGTGCTACCATCCATCCTCCAGCATAAAGTTCCTCATGCTATAACAGGCCATCTTCTTCATCACAGCAGTCTCTTGGTACTGTCTGGAACCAACAGCCAGCCTTCCCCACAGCTCTTTCAGGGCCTGTGCCTGTACCTGGCAGTATGGCCCCACATGCATGGCCCATCCACATGCCTCCATAGATCTTCCCAAGATTCTTACAGTTTACAGATTATCTCCATGCTCTCTAGGCTCCCTCACCATCTCTCCCTAATGAATTTTCAGTTGAGGTGTGGGAGAGGAAGGCTGCAGACCAGATTCAGCACCCAAAGGCTCTCCAGCAGTCCCAGACACAGGGCAGGCTGGCCCAGGGGTTGATAAAGACTCTTGGATCCTCTGAAGTTCCTAATTGTCATTCAGGACAAACACAGGCACTGTTCATCAGAAAGGTTCTCTGAGCTTCTCCTCAAAGACACTGCTGCCCTGATCCTTGCCGTGTAGAAGAAGCCACTTAGTCTGTAGGAAAAAGGAAACTTAATGATGGCAACTAATGAGAAGCCACTGCTAGCGCAGCCAGGCCCCATGATGCAGAAAGTCAACCAACATCAAGGAGGTCCTTCCCCATCAGGGTTTTCAAGAAGACTGTGCCACCAGCAATATCCACAGTGGCACTGAACTTCACCAGACAGCACATGCCTTTGTGTCAGTCTCTGAACAGACTGATCTGTCCAAGCATCCAACCTACAAAATCCAACCCAGGGTATCTGATGGAGAAACCTTGACAATATCATCTTCAAACTTGCATGCAAAAATGAACTTGTCTTGCCCATCTCTAGCACAGAGCAGTAAGTATATTTTGAAAACTTACTCTACCCCACCCATCTGTAAAGGAGAAAAAAGTCACCAAAATAATACTCCAAATACAGTATTCTCCTTCTGAGGAAGAAACGAACAGCATGTGATGTGTAATAACATCCTTTAGCACCTGTCATACAGAGAAACAACTCTGCTCTGGTAGGGGCACAGTAAGAACTGCTGCCACTATCACTCTGTGCCATTGGCAAGGGCACCACCTAATGTCAAACTACCTGACATGTTCCACCAGCAGATGCATTTAATTATGCTTGATTAATTTGAGCTAAAAACCTGTTAAGTCTCAAGCCATATTTTTATTTTACCACACTACAGTTTTCAGTCTTAAAATAATTTTCCTAAGTAAGGACAGAGTACAGTATCCTATTACTCTTATTTAAATAGGGAGAAAGACTCTCAGAAATCCCAAGGGTGCTTTTGAAGAGCAAACTCCCAGCTGGAAGCAGAGAGGTGCTCAAGACTATACCAGCAGGAAAAAAGAGCATGAACTGAAACAGAAGCTGGTGAGTCAGGATGGATTGCTTTAGCAAGGGTAGGAATTAAGTTGCCCCAGACAGAAGGCAAGTCCAGCAGTGGTACCTCCACTTTAAAACATCACAATTTGAGAGACTAATGCCCAAACTGGACCTTCAGCCACAGTGCCAGAGCAGGCAGTCCTGTAAGTAAGGAGCACACAACTAACCAGACATTTGCCAGTGCTGTGGCCTAATAACTGGGGTTCAGGATCAGCCATGTCAGATCTAAACCAGCATCTGCCACGCTTTCATGTGTTCCCAAAACGTGTTTTCCCTGCTCTCTTGAACAGCTTATGAGTTAGGGCTTTGCTGTGGAAATGCACAAGCCTGACTTGTTTCTGCAGTCAACCCAAGCTGCAAGGCAATGAAGCCACAGGAATGATTTTGCCAGAGTCATCTTGGGTCACAGCAAGTTGTCCTGAAACTGAGCTAATAAAATAGGTTTAGACTCCAGCCAGCACTCAGGTCTCGGGTGTCATTCACACTTCCAGGACAATACACAGGAAAAAACTCGCACCTGACCAGAACAGGGCAGGCTTGGAAAAGCCGGGATTCCTAGCTCTGTATCCACCACGGTACAGCGTGCTTCCTCAGGATCCGACCTCTCACTGCCCCTGACCTAAGGGCTCTTGCTAAATTAGGTCTATCCAGAACACTTCCCCAAACTCCCATTATCCAGTGGTCAGACCGGCCCCTCCCCTTGACATACACCACTGCTCTCACTCTCATGAGTAAGCTGGAACAGCATCTCTTCAGCTACTTCAGGCAAAAAAAAAATCCGAAACCATGACCTTCGTTTTCAGTAATTTGAGCATTCAGCTCCCACTTGCAACAGTGAAATTCAGGCCACAAATCTGTTCCTTTTTATGCCTGCAGATGGTTGCTTCATCTCCCTACAGATGGTATCCTGAAGCCAAGCAAGTGGCTTTCATGCAGAACTCCAAGACTACTATTTGAAAAAATTTTATACAAGCTGAAACATAATTTTCCAAGGAAAGACAGAAGGCTATACTTGTGGCAAAAATCCTTTATTAAACTAGATTTTGTAAATTCCTTTTCACATTAGAAATTCTAAATGCAAATTACAAAACTATTTCAGTAAAAAACAAAATTATAGTTAACAGCAAAAGTACAACTTTATACAAATAAAAAATCATTTTAAAATTTTAATTTAAAAATATAAATTTGTATCTTCCAATGTACTGGTCCTAACAGCTTTTACAATTGGTAGCTGCAATACTAGGTCTTTTCACATGCTTATTCACATACAGTAATTTAATCCTCTACAGAGTTTATTTAGCTGAAATAGCATGAACAGTTGGCCTTTGGTTGGGTTTTGAGGGGGGGATGTACCACATGATATTAAAAGCAAAAGCCAAAGTCATTAAGTATTGTTAAGCGATCCTGAAAAAATATAACATTTTTGCCCTATTACTTTCACAATCAACTGAAATGCTTTTCAGCAGTCACATTACTTCAGACAACTTTCTTCATTGCACCTCTGGCCTTTTTTTTTACTCTAAGATCACTCATCAATGTTTTACAAGATGAATTTTGTGTATTAAAAAATTATAATTTTCCTAAATTAAAACCTGGGATAACTATTAAAATGTTTTGAAAAAGAAGACACCAAATGTCACATATTCAAGGCTACCTCTTGTCACAATCACATGCTGTTGAAGAACAGAACAGAACAGAATAGAATAGAATGTGGTATACAAAATAGGTATTTTAACAGTTGCACATTATTTCAGAGTGCTGGTGGCAATACTGCTATTTTAAGTATCTTTAAATTACAGAATTTATATGATAACTCAAGATTCTCACAGATTCTCACTGATGTAACTGCAAGAGACGTCAGAGTGGCTGGAACTTCTAAAATACTTTACAATAATTATGTTTCAAAGAATTCATCTCAGAATACATTATAAAACCAGTCAGAGAAATACAAGAACTCCAGTGTTGTTTCTTTCTGGAATATTGGCAAGCAGCTGAAGGCATGGAGATCCTTACTGATAAAACTCTACTTATTTTTACTCTGTGCACTGATCTTCTGATCTATTCTGTATCAGGCTCAGCAGAGCTTTGAAGTACGTGCTTGAGATCCTTCAGAGGATCATACTGTTTTCTCTGAGTCGGAACTGCAATGCCTCATTTTGAGTTGCTGAAACTGATAGAGGCTCTGTCACTATTTGCAATAGAGGCAAGATTGGTTCTGCCAGCATTAAGATTTTAAGCCATCATCGCCATCAAACTTCAGCTGGTAGTCAAACAACATATGCTAGGTGAATGACCAATCTATACCAGACAGGGCATTCAGAGTAGAGTGTGTTTGTGAACCTCACCCTGTACCCCAAAGATCAATGAAGAGGAGGGAAAAGTATTGCAAACTGCTCTTGAGCTGTGTATTTCTCTGCTGACTTTGACAGACTGAAGAAAACAAATTCTCCTAGCACTGGGTAGAGCTGATTTTACCCTGAACATTTTTAATGTATTTATCCAAATAGGACTAAAAGATGAAAAAATAATATGGAAGGACACTGAAGCTCACCCGGAACAGCTTTCTGAAAAGTCCTAGCCCACTTCCAGAGACTGTTTATGTGCTTTTAATTCTTTAATCTCTTTTGTCCCCTTAAACTTGCATTTTTAGCTTGCAGTGGTAATTTTGACAGAGGCTCAGGAAGTGGCGACTTCAAAAATACTCCTGAGCACATTGGTCAGAACATTTTCTGGGGAAGTGAGAGTCAAGTGCAATCATCATCATCATCCACTTGCTAAGCCAGAAGAAGGCAAAAAGCTGTGTTTCATATCTCCAGGGTAGAGTTGTCAACAAGATTATGATGAACAGATGGGCAAGACAGCAACTTTTCTGCTTGTCTTTTGGACTAAAATCTAAGCTTTGTCCATGTTGGGACTGGTGTGAATATGCTGAGTGAATCAGGCTGCCTCCCAAAACAACCAGAAGTGTTGGCACTTCCTTGTTTACAGGCACATCTCTGTAGGGCTTGGGCACCCAAGCAGCTCAATACACAACAGCCACTCAGGCCAACCAACAGGGACTATACTGCAAAGAGCTATCCCAGAGAGCTGCAACTCCATTGATTATAAACAGCAGCGCTATGGGAAACCTGTTCAGGAGCAGAAAGAAGTTCCTTGGTCCAAAACAAAGATCTTGGCACTGCTGAGACAATTCTAGCATTTGCAACCCTGTATAGCTGATAGTCTGAACTACTCTCTTGAAGCCAAGTGCCTAAATGGCATCTCGGTCCACTGTCACAGAGGATGGAGTGTGGGTTTCACCACACAGGCCATCACACAGTGGCAGGAGCAGCTCTGCTAGTGCTGTTCGGGGACCACAGATCTTTTCACCCACTGGTTAGCAGAGCAGCGCAGAGAGAAGGAAACAGAGAAAGGACACAATTCAGATGAACTAACCACCCACAAAAAATATTAAACTTATTATGGCAGTCTATTATTATAGGAAGAGTCCCTTTGATTAAGTATTATTCAAGCTGTTCTTCCACTTGAAATCACCAGGAAAAGATTATTGTATCTGTTGAAGCATAACAAACTCATTTTTAAGTCTATCATGCATCATATTCACTGTGTACGCATTAGAGTAAATACAGATACATTCAGAAAACATCACGTCTTTCAGCTTGTCAGCAACTTATACAGACACATTTTCAAGTGAAACCTATTTCTGTGGACAGCTTTTCTCACAGAAGTTCTTTTTTTTATTAGTATTCATGCATACAAATTGCAAAACTTGCACACACATATGGATTCATATACAAACTCTATGTGCGTGTAGTCCCTGGATAAAATTTACCGCAAAGTGGTTAAAAATTTAAAAACTCACATTAATTCTTAATCTATTAATATTATTCCTAATACACAACTCACACCTGTTCTGAAAAAGTCTTACAACAAAAATTCATACATCTTTCAGGAGGCAAAGATGTAAATAAAAACAGCAATGCATTCTAGAAGATAATTTCTATTTAAAAAGTGTTCTGATTGTTTGCTGGAAACACCTAAATACAGATGTTTATATTTCATTTTTGAAGGGTTTTTTGTTGTTTGTTTTTGTTTTTGTTTTCTTTTTTAATGTTGTTTTGGTTTTTTACACAGATATTTCTAGATGCTGATGCAACACCACCAAAATCAGAGTAACTTTTGTACTCCCAGATTTTCCAGTTAGGAAATTACTACTGCAATATTAGCTTTCACTTTGATGTTAAAAATACATTAAAAATGTCTCGTGATCGTATTTTCTACAAGGAAATCACCAAACAATACACAGAGAATGAAGACATCACTATTAGACATTTATAAAGTAAAACAGTTCTGCATTTGCTGCATTTAAAAAGCTACAAAGTAAGCAACAATTTTAGTCCAGTAGGTGGATCTCCAAAAGAGACTGAACTACAGTATTGTGTCTTTCCCTTTAACTGATCCCACTTAATCTGCCAAATTACCAAACACACATCTGGCCTTAATGCACAGGCCTTACATGCACCTTCCTTCAATATCTGGAGAAGTTTAGAATGGAATAGAACTGGTCAACCTATCATAACATAACCACTAAAAAGACACCAGACTTTTGAAGAAACCTGCAAATACTCAGCACTCAGACGTAGCTGGATTTGAAGTACCACTAGTTGCCCAGTTTCAACCTCTCCTTTGCTCTTCTGAAGGGTTTAGCACAAAGTTCTGAATTACAAAATAACTTTGTGTAAGGTAGTATGTTTTAAAAATATAGAAGCCACAGCAATCAAAATGTGTGAGGGTCAAAAGATAGATTGGGTATGCTAAGAAGACAGTTATACTAAAAACTGTACCTTAACTTCCCATAAAAACATCAGTATTTCTCAGCAAAATTCTTAATCTGCATTTCTGAGACTTCAAATCCTTTCAAGTGTCTTTCTTTTGCAGGTTCAAAAAAGGATCTATTCCACACAAAAATTTATTGGAAACATACTGACAAAATCACTTGCTGTAAATTGAGATCACTTCTAATAAAATAGCATCCTTTAAAACAGATTACAAAATACCAGTGCAGTTGTTCAAAACATGGGGTTTTTTTTTCTGTTATCTGGCAGTCATCTGACACCTCCATTTCTATATTCCTCTTTCCACAACTCCTCAATTTAGCATGACTTTCAGGCAGCCCGGTTTTATTTCTGTGAACCTATGAAACAAGAAAAGGAAGCTTGAACATGTAAACTATATGCAATGCTATCACCTTCAATTCTCATCAAACATATGGAAAGTAGTAAGGTTCTCAGTCAAGTATATATGCATGTGAGAGTTGGGGAATCAGCATTATGTCCTCGGATGTAACACTGAAGGAGGATTTTACAGAGTCTGAAGATACAAAGACCTGGAAGGAGCAGAAACTAAGATGAAGATTTGAGGGGGGAAAAAAAAACCTGCCCAATATTCATTCTGTTCCTCTATTCCTGCTCCCCTTGCATTCCCTCTTCTTTCAAAATGGATTTTCACCCTTCCATTCTGTAGAAGGTAACAAGGAAATGGGAAGGCATTGCTGTTTTTGAGTCTCACCTGCCAGGCTAGACTTGCCTAATTGCTATCCCTCATAAACTGAGCACAAATGCAAGTACTGGGAACCAATAAAAAGCAGGATAAATAACTTTTCACAGTAAAGCTCGCAATCTTGAATGGAAATAGGAAATCAAACTATCTCAGAGGAAAAGAGCTAACATTTAACAGGTGCACAACTGCACAACTGCATTGGATTTGTGAAACAACAGACTTTATTTAAAATAATCTGAAACAGCAGACCTACCCTGATCTATGTAGTAGTTTAACAGTATTCTAACACTAAACTTCAATTTTCAGTTAGTTAAATGTGGGTTCAGAAAAAAAATTTATCAGTAACAAAAATCTAAACTCACCTGAAGTTGTGGCTTGTGAGGTATCTGATAGCTGCTGGTCTGATGCGAGCGACTCCTCCCTGACTATGGCTTCCTCTTCCCGTGATCACACTGAGATACGGTTTACCACCAGTCTGCTGGTACTCTGCAACAGCAGGAATTGTAACGGTTAAAATTCTCCTCAGCAGAGACTTGGCATTCAGTATAACCCTGCCATGCATTCTTCTCAAAACTCTCACTAGTCATTTAGAGATTTGTTTTCCCATGCTGGTATGAGTATTTTAGATACAAACAGCCATTTTTCCCCATTTTGAAAAAGTCAAACTTTTGAAATCTAGATTGCTTGCAATATGTATATTGCGAACATCACAAAATCCTTCTAATTTCATAGAAGCTTTACTGTTTCTGTCATCTAGTATTCAACTGGAATTTACATCCTGTGATATAAATTGCAAAATTAAAAGAGGTGGGTGTAATATACTGAATTTTTAAGTGGTATTTCTGTATTGTTTCATGTTTTATCTTAAATTAATGTGAATAAAGAAATAACATTTTGTTGAGTAAAGAAATGAAGAAGAAAGAAAATATAAATCCAGTTTTTGACACTTATGTCACATTATTTGGACTATCTTTGGCTATGCTGAAGCATGGAAATCAACACATCAACACATTCCATGAGTTTTATTAGAGCACCTAGCCCTGCTAACAAAAGAAATAGCTATCTTCCCAGATATAACTGCAACCTAAACTGATGAAGAGTTTGAAAAAGAGGAAAAAAATAAACTCAATTGGATTCTCACAACAAGTCGAGATTTGCAAGTTTGGAATTACCAGTTCACATGACATCTTTCTTCAACTACTCTCCCCCCACAACTTTATGAAGGTTTTATATTTATTTACTTTTAATTTTGCCTGCAAAGAAGTTCCCGGTATTGATCCTTTTCCCATCTATGTACAGTGAAGTTAACTTCTTTTTTTTTTTTTTTTTTAGATTTAGATGAATGGACTGAACAGAGAGCCCCTACTATCAATTTCAGGATTCCCGCTTTAAGTACAGTTCTGGAAATTTAGTTCTAAAAGGCATTAGGCTACAGTTTAAAATACACAAATGTATAGGAATAGCATGAGATAATGGAATTTAATTCACTCTGATGCATATTGAAAGAAAAGGTTATCTAAGGCCTCACTGAACATTTTTATTTATACTCTGTGGAGTAGCTCGTTCAAAAAATCAGGTTTGTGCAGCAGCACCTTGCATAAGAAAAAATTCTTATAAAGGCATTCCCAGTGTGCTTAAATTTAGAGGGTAAACTAGCAATGCAGAATAAAGTTATTAAGCTGGTGGGGGGTTTCTCCCGGCCCGTGCTGGATGGGGTCAGAGGCTCAGACCCAAGAAGCCGTGGCCAACCCAGAGAGGTGATCCTGTGAGGAACCGTCTCCCAGTGGGTCGTGGCTTCTCTCAGCCCTCGGCCAGTGGTGCCTGCAGAGATGCCTGGCTCAGCAGCCATCAGCTCTTAGTGATTCAGCAGTGATTTCAGCTCTGCTCTGCAAGGCAAACCCCCAGGGCCAGGCCCGGATAGAGAGAGGAGAGGACTTGGCCGGTGGTTCCGCAGAAGCAGCTTTATTCTTGCATCTTCCACAAAGGGGTGACCAGAGACGAATCCTCTCCCGACTCGGGGCAGAGGGGTCTCTTTTATGGGGGTACAGAGGTGGGTGTGAAAGGGTGAGAAACCAATGGGTACTAGGGTATTTTACATACAGTTTCCTAGAGGATCTTGGGTCTATCTTTTCTAACTAAAAAGGCTCTTTGTTTCCCCAAGAGGGGCCTGGAGGGAGATTGTGCTACCTCCTTATCTCTAGGCCTCCCTGCCAGGGCAGGGGCCTGTCAGACAGACCCCATGTCTGGAGATGTTGCAGTTCCCTTTATCTAAACAAGGGCTTCCTGCCAAGACAGGGGCTTGTCAGACCCTACAGCAGAAAATGTCTCATTTTGCAGCATGAACACTCATGAAGTATTTGAACGCTACAGTATGAGGAAAAACGAGCCCTCATGCAAAACTGCATGAAGTGACATTTCTGGAAGCAGCAGTATTCTGATCTCAAGAGATGCTGCCCACAAACTGATACTGAAGTTTGTGCAAAGTAGCTCAAATCACACTTTCACGTAGAAGTTGAAGACAGTATCATTGTGGTTAAAATTCCAACATAGTAAATTTTCTTTTAAGATTATAATAGCAACACAGTTGTGACAAAGCAATGCAATGGTGACACATATGTTTGCATCATCACCTCGGTTAAAAATGTCCAGAAGGATAGCCCAAATATTCAATAATAATAGTAATAAAAAGGATAAAACAGAATAAGAAGACTTACAAAGAAGTATGGGGAGAGAGACAAGACAGAAAGCAACAAGAATCATTGTCATGTCAAAGAAAAATAATTCCACTGGGGTACTTGAAAACCAGACAACACAAAGCCTAGCTGTTTTTAACATACATGTTATTAAAGTACATTCATTCCCTCTAATATTGCCATGTATCATGATTTCTTAATAAAAAAAAGAATAATTTTTAGGGGGCAAGAATAAACCTTACCTTCACTTAAACCTTACCTTCACTTTTTTCCTGCAGCACTCTGGACAACTGATTCACAGCTTCATCCACGTGGAGACCATGCAAATCCAGCACATTCATAGGCAGCAAGGAAGTATTTACTCTCTCAAAAATTTGCACAGCAGCAGCATGGTTGGCTTCTTTCATCTTCTGCTCATGAAGCCGACCCTTTATTCATAAACACAGTGACTGTTACACACCGAGAAATAATCTAAGCTCCACACTGATTTCAAAATGACAGCACTGGCAGGGTGCTTTTAGTTCAAGTTTGAAGCAGTATATAATATATGTAATTCTAGCAGAACTTCTGCAAGAGGCTCAGTGAGACCTACTCACAAGAAGATGTAATGAAATCTGTTTGTGAGAAACTACTCAGAGCTGGCACAAAGAACACATAACAAAAGCGTTAGAAGGAGAAAAAAAAGGCAGAAAAGGCACAAAATCATAAGGTCTTTACAAAAGCTAAAAAGTTACACTCCACACTGAGTTGCAGATTTATTTTCATAACAATAGATTTTTATTTTCTGAAAGTATTTTGCTACAGTTATAGTGAAACAGTGTCAGAGAAACTGCCCAACAGGTAAGGAAAAACCTGCTGACTGTTGTATTTCAGGTTAATTCTTCTGAATGGATTCCCGAAATTTCAAACAAGACAAGGGTAAACATTCGTAATAGTTGCCTATTATCTCCTCTAATACTTTTGGCATCTTTTATGACTAACAAGGTCAGTAAATCCATTCTGGAATGAGGGCAAGGAGCAGTACAGTCAGTCACCTTACAGAGTCAACAAGTACCAATTCCTTCCTGCGAACCTTGTAATGATAGTATCTGAGAGACTGAAGCAACAAATTATGTCCTTGAAGATCTGTAGGAACAGTCTGAAAAGGAATGGAAGATTTAACTCCAGGTATTGGACTGACAAAGGCTCAAGAGAACAAAAGTGACAGTCTTAAACTTCCTTAAAATGGATCATCTGAAGTGCATTAGTGTCAGACCCAAGACAGCAGCTCTGTAACTCACTTGCAAAGGATTTCCAAGACAAAGGCCATCAAGCATAAAGTATTTTTTATGAATAAAGGTAGCTTGGTTTGCCTTTCTATTACCTAAAAGAAAGTATATAATAAATAAATAGATAGACTGTATTTGTTCTTATGGATAAGAACAAAAGTAAGACAGGACTTGAAATGACATTTCTGTTTAAAATCCTGCACACCTTTGTTTTCAATCTCTCAAAACTTCAAGAATATATGAACAGAGAACATAAAAAGTTCATTATAAAGATTGATAATCAGTATTTCCTACATGCACAGTAACAATCTAAACATTTATACCACTTGCAAGAAAGCTTTTTTAATAAGCAAATTAAAGTTATTTAATATTACATTTTTGTTCTGTCATAATACAATTCAAAGTTTAGAATTAAATGCTTCTACAATGTGAGTTCTTAGGAAATTTTTATATGCTATTAGATCATGGACAAACTACAGCCTTTGAAGATACCTGTAACAGAATTTTTAAGAGTGGTGTCAATGGAGGGGTCTCCTGTGAAGGTATCAAGTAACCAATGTAAAGGAACTTTGATTACAAGAACAGTTGATACTTAAAACCAAGAGTATGATCAACAGCACTGATCAGCAGTACTCAAACAGGTACATACTAAGAAATGTGCCTGAATGCAGACCAGAGAGCCTGTGCTCCAAGGCCAGAGCACACAAGACTGATCAGCAGCACAGCTACACTCCATAACCAGATGTATCATGAAAAGCATGACATACACACCTCATTTATCCTAACCCAAGACAGACTGTAGCCATAAAGATAGTCAGAATGAAGAAGCGAAGACAGCAGGCAGCAATCTTGCCCAAGATTTATGGAGGATGAAGCAAGTAAGATTCTGTGGCAAAAGATGACATCTCAATACCTGTCTGACTCCTATAAAGTACAGAAGATGTGTCTAAAAACAGTTCAGCACCAACATATACAGAGGATTCAAAAAACAGTTTGTAGCAGTGCATGTCACGCTCCAGTGAACCTGGCCAGACCACCTGGACACAAATCTTGGTGTTTACAAGTATGTGATGTGATGTGAGAGAGATCTAGGACAAAGGAGCATCTGTGACTAAGCACTAGACCTTTCTTTCATGATGTCTTGCACCAAATTTGGTTATGTTAGCTTCCTGTACCAGTATCATTAATAATGAAAGAGAATTTACTTGCGGCTGTCAATGTAACGCATGGAACACTGGCCAAATTCATCAACTCTAGTAGGCATGATGTTTTTCTTATCACTTCCAATTCAGTTTTTAAGCACCTCCCTAAAGTCAGACCAAAATCACAGTATTATTGTTTACCTGGTGTGCATAAAATGCTGCCACAGGCTTCATACCCATGCGATAGGCCTCCCCAGCCTTCTTCAAACATTCCTGTCTCTTTTGCTGGTGACAAAAAGCTTCTGCTCTTAAATCATCATATTGTGGATACTCAAAGTCTTGAAACATTTCACTCAAAGGCTCATCCTCTTCCTTACTTTTTTTTGCCTGTAGGAATTTGCATTGTTGATGTTACAGATGCATTGTAGGGTGTTTTCATTAGCACAGTTTTGGCTTTGTTTGTAACTATGGCTTTAAAAAGTATATAAATACCTTCTTCTCACGGTTCTTTGCAGCACTGTAGGAAGAAGCAATTTCATTTTGCTGAACATTTTCTTGAGCTATAACTGTTTTTACAGGATCTGCCTCCAGAACACAGTTCAGAAACTGTTCAGTTTGTTCTAAAGAGTAGCTGTAAGGGATAAATAAAATCTGTGACTTTAGAAATATATTAACAGCTGCTATATTTATCTAAATTATTACAAACCATAATATTGTTATAGAAAAATATTCCAATGAAAATAAACACTGGAATGGAATATTCCAGCTTATTACAGAATGGCTTGCAGAATCCTTGCAGTAGGGCATTACTGGCATCCACACACATGCAGTCTTTGTTGACTGAAACATAACTGAGGGGCACTTGAACATTAAAAGGAATATGACATACTAAAGTAAATTGCATCCTACCTTAATCAAAGATACATTAATAAATGCTGCTCTTTGGGCTGGATAAGACAGTTCATCTTAAATTTTTTCTCAGGGTTAGATAGTTCAAACTAATTTAAAGCTAGCTCAGTTTCCTGAAAGCCTAATGAAGAAAAATCCTTGTATTTTTAGTCAAATTTTGTTATCAAATTTAATTAAGTAAGATATCATTTGCCATCAGCTTTCTAAGAAGTCCTTTTTTCTTCTTTATCCTTGCTGTTTAGTAAGCTAACAAGAGTAGACTGATCAAAAGGAAAGACAGACTTTTGGAAAGGCAACACTATGAGGGCAGGCAACACTATGAAGACAATTTAGAATGTGAAAAACGAGATGGTGAAATGTTTGAAATGGATGAACGATATATTTTAAACAGGAAAGATTTTTATAACAACCTGAACAAGCAGTATGACTGACAAGTAGGTATGCAAACCCATATGTAGGTACTGGCATTCAAATGGCTGAGGATGAAGAAAGATGTTTCTCTTGAAAAAAAAGTTCACTTCTCAGAAACTTGGATTTAAGAAGGTAGATACATATCCCAGAAATATAATTCAGAAGAGAGAATGAGAATGTCAGCAGGAAGAGATGGAGAGATGGCTCATTCCTTCAGAGCTGCTGTAGTAATCAGGAAAGTAGTCACAGGTAACTTCAGGTGATGGTAGTGTTTTCCTCTTGGGCAGATGTCATTTTCTATTACCACACCCACTAATTTCTCCCACTAGATTTAAACCTCAGCTCTAGAGAAAATACACAGTTGCACTGATAGTGAGCCAGTGGTCAACTGCCAGAGATATTCTTCTCCCAGTCTAAGACACTGCCTATTCCCCCCTAAAAAGAAATTAGTCTAAATTGAGAGTTTTTATACCCTTTTTGCCTTTAAAACCAGCTAGTTTTGCCTTTATTTAGGGTAACAAAAAGTGCTAGTTTGGAAAAAGCCATTCTTTAGCAGTATCTTAACTCTCAATATTTACAATTGTAACTGTTACTGAGTACTATTTTTACAAAGAAGTAAAATGATTTCTTACTTGTTGTCCCTGAAGACATCCATTAAGAAATTTTGATTAATAGTTGGAAACATCTCAAAAAGTTGCTTCTCCTTCAGCTTAGCAGCACAGTCTTTTCTAGCTGTAGAAGGAACACGATTCTACGCAGAAGACAAAAGAAATATATTACAAGTTCTTGATTAGATCAAAATACAGTAAAGGTGGAACTTTACCATTATTTGTTACGATTTAAAACTTATCTACTCAGTATGCACCCACAGCAACAACAACGTGCTGTATCAGCCTGCCACACTGATCAGCACAATGTATGGACAGGTGAGTTGTATTATACACCACTGCAGTACTCTGTAGTCTTTTGAAGTAATGCAGCTGGAGCTCCCTCATAATTCAGACAAAGTAAAAGGAGATTTTTTTAGGAGGGATTTAAGCTTTGGAATTTATTCCCAGCTATTCCATCTAGTCCAGTGCTAAGCTTGTGCAAAGTCCACCTCTTTTCACTATACCGAGGGCCTGGGGTTGAAACAACACTTTATTATTAAGCAGCATAAACAACTTTGGTCTGGTATATCTGAAGCTGTGTCTGTAATAAATATGCTAATTTGTGAAGTCATCTGCGAAGCTGACATAATTATAGCTCAGAATAAATTGGACTGATTGTTCCAATATTTAGATTTTTTTTAAAAAAATGAAAGAAGTGGTCAAAATAAAGCCAAGCTCCATGAATCCAAACTGAAAATAAAGCTGTGGACATGACAGTAGTTGTTATCAGTAGGGCACATACATGCAGTTCAAAGAAAGAATCCACAAGCCATTTTCAAAGTACAGGCTAATGCAGCCAACTTTCTACACCATTTCTCTTCTACTTTAGGACAGCTGCTTATCGGAGACTATTTCAAGGAAGAATGCCTGTTCTGAACATCGATGGGGCAGTAGAGGGCACTATCAGGCACAAGCCAAACAGGCAGGGAACTCTTGTGTGGAAAACAAAGAACTAGTAAAAATCTGTTAAAGATTTACTGTTTTCTGAGAAGTGGGTACAGAAACTTGTTTGAGATTAACCTCAAGTACTTATTTTAATGTTTCATCTGTTAGGAATGTTGTGGGGTCTCCTTACAAAAAAAATATTAAAACCAATTCAGTACACTTCTAAACAAACAAGGCATGGAGCCAACTAAGAAGACTTTTTTGGTATTGCAGTCACAATAAAAAGCATGGAAGATCACACTGATCTTTGGTTTCAGCTAAGCAATCAAAAAACAATTCAACCAAACACAAATGCTAACAGTGAAAGGCACAGTGAAAGGCAGCACAATCTGTTTGTGAAACAATCAAAAGAACCATCTACCACAAGCAAACTCCTGTATCACAGTAATCAACAATACTAACTGGCATGCATTTGTCTCACGAATTCAAGCTTTTAGCAGCAGCACAGGGTTGAGTCACTGTACAGAAACCAATAGGGAGAGTCCGAGGGAGTGGCCAAGGCTAGGGCAGGGAACAGGGGGAGCACGGCATCACAGAATCAGTGGGTTAACAGGGTACCACAAGGCACCAAATAAGACATACTCCATTTCACTAACAGTAATGAATCTAAACAACATTAACAAACTAGTGCTATTCATACCAGGTCCTGTCTCTCCTGCATCGCTATTTCTTCAGAAATTATTTGCCTGAGAGAAACTTTTTGAATCTGAGCATTCCAATGATCCATAAATGGAAAAACGTCTGATGTTGCTGGGGTTTTCGTCTGTATATCATTAGACACGTCTGCAGCCCAGCTTGGTTTTTTCTTCTGTATTTTACTGTCTGCATTCTGAGATAACAGCACTTCTGAGTCATCTGTATCTATCCGTTGAATCACTAGAGGACATTCAAAAGCAATAAAAGTAGGGTGACAAAACATTTTTTAGCTTACGTAAACATTCAATGCCAAAATAATTAAGACAAGTTCATCAACCTATACAGTTTGAGTTTTGTTAAAACAAGATTATTAATGCTGAAACAGAAACCAACACACTGCTTTCACCTTCTTCGCTTCCATTTTCCAAAGACTGTCTGATCATCTTGATCTATTTTGTGAAACACAACCATCAGACTTCCTTACCAAATTTTCAAGTGCTAAGACATTCCTTACAGCTGTAAACTACCTTGCACATACATTAAGTGGGGAGGTGTTTGCTTTCATAAAAGAATCATTGACTCGTATGTTTACCTGTCTTTCTTCTACAACTTAAGGACAGATGCTTAACAGTCTGGTTCTATGCCCCTGCAAGTTAATGGCAACAGCACTGTTTGGTAAGTGAGTGAAAAGCTTGCACCCACATTGCAATCCAAATCTGCAGGGGGTTCTGCCATAGAGGGACATTTCTTCTGGGAGCTGAATGAAAACCAGACTGTGAGAGATGTTAATACTTTTTGAACAAGGCATCCACCTTCCTGATAAAATCATCTCTGACAAGACCAATATGTGAATGTTGTATTCTTGACCTCCCTTCCTGACTTGCAGGAATCTCACTCTGCTAGTAATTCCCTGCCTGCTCCTTTTCTTGCCACAAAGATTACAGAAGTCCTACCAAACTGCTGTCTGCTTCAGCTAGAGCTTCTCTAAGTTTTCTGAATGACAAAACATTATAGGCTTTATCTGGAACTGGTGATTCTGCTTATAATTAACTTCCCTCCCCTCCCCCACACCTCCATAATAAATGGATCCAAAGGCAATAAAGTTTAGCTTAATAAATAAGTTCATAATTTTTCAACAGATGGAGTATTTGCAACCTTAAGTTTCAAATAATTAAATATTTTTATAATGGAAAATTAAGTATTTTTACAATTAAGAGAAATACACAACATACCTTCTGCAGACAACTTACATGATCCATGTCTCCTCTGACGCTTCTAAATAAAAATAGTAAAATCATGAATGTTATAAGTTTTGAATTTTGCAGGAAAACTTTGCAATTGTTAGTGTCTAATTAAAGCAGTTTCAAAACAAGGTCTCACAGCACTTCTCAAATATTAGATATTTTAAAAGAAATATACTTAGGAAAAATAATTATTTAGTGAAATATATAAGCTAGAATTATCTTTCTGAAAACACATCAAACCAGAGAAATGTGCCCCACTGCTAAGACTTCACAGCCTTAATTATATAAATCAAACAAAAATTTTGCCAAAAGGCATTCCAAGTTTCAGAAAGCTGTGAAGGGAAGGAACACACATTAGAGAACTCATCTCAATTATTGCACATGGAGATGTTTTGTACAGAGAATAATTCATAAATGAATTCTTTTTACAGATTAAAAAAAACACTAAGGATTTCTGGCCAGTAGAATTTTTCATCAATCTTGTAGTAAAATTGTGCACTACGATCCTTCTTTTTTAAGAATCTTGTTTTCATGATGAGGCACTCATGACATCCCTTAAAATGTCTTCCAATAGCTCCAATGATTATGACATACCAATATATTCCACGCATTTTACAAACTGCTATTATATTTTATCACTGTTCTTGAAAAGATAACACCTTTAGACCAAGACATACAGAGACAAATGGTCTGACAAAATGCAGGCATACCACACCATATCATAAGCAAGAAATCTACTGACCAGAATAGATTCTTTCCATTTTTCATGAATCACTTTTGCCAAATTCAGATCAATATCAACCACACAATCCTCAACAGTTAGTGATCCTTGAGGAACAAAGAGAATATATTTATTAAAAGCATTCTATAAAGCTTATGTAAGCAATTCAAGTACAGTAGCCTAGACTCATTAATTTTAACTCTGGAGATTCTACATAAATTTGTCATGCCTAAAATAAATTCTAAAAAAACAAAAGCATTCCATAGAAATTGGTTTTGGGTGTTCAGAAGCTCTGAAAAGGCAGGAAGGAAACAAGTTAACATTAACTGTATATTGTTGATATATCACTACCTGGATGACTGTACTTTCCCTCCTGTTTTCTGTTTTTCTAGCAGACCCTTCTTTTACAAAGCCATTGTTAATTGAAAACAATAGGTTCATCCATGAAACTGTGATTCCCCCTATTCCATTGCAATCCACATGGCAACTGCTTTCCTGTACAACATAACCACCACAGCCCAACAGCAGTCACATCCCTCCTTTCCAACACACAAACCCAGAGAAACAAACTCCAAGCATCCCCTTAACTCTAAAGAAAAGGGCAAAAATTACCATGGTATCATAATAAAAGCTCTTTTTCCTAAAAACGGTGTTTCTCATTCTTTCAAAAATAAAAAAAAACAAGTATGTACACATAAAATAAAAATATAAGGCATATTTCAGACACAATAAAACACTCTTCTGCTACAAAAAACACACTTTTCTTGAGGAGGTAGGCATGTAAGGCAAAGAGGTCTGCAATCAAACCTACCAATAAATCAGGTATCCAGGGTTTCACATCAAGTGATCGTCAAGATCAAAGATGGAAACAAGAAAAAAAGGGAAAAGTGGGGGAAAAAAACAGAGAAAAACATCAAGTTGTATATTCCTTCTATTTTCTTTTTCCTTTTTCTGTCATTCTTTAACTTTTGAGATGCATGTTCAAGCTGCTTATGGCTTCCTTAACCCTAATCTGGCAGCAGACTGGTCTGCTGTCATCTTTTAAGAATACAGTCACGCTTCATCTCCCTTAACCATTCATTTTATTGTTCCCCAACTTAACTTATGCCAAAAGGTTTTTTTCCCTTTCTTCTTTCCTAATCAGCCACAATTGGCATACTCCTTAGTACCTAAATATCTCTTCAGAGTTTGAATATAAGCTCATTCTGTTGCTCAGAATGCAAATAAATCAACTTATTTTATTTTGAAGTATGTGCACATACAAAAAGAAAAAAGCAGAAGGTAGCACTACTGCACTTACATTTTTATGCCATGCTTAGTTCAGTTTCACTTCTGCCTTTACAACAACAATCAAGAATATAATGAATTATGGGAATGTATTCCCTAAAAATCAAGCACAAAAGGAAAAAGGTACAGGCAAAGAAAGAAAGGTTTCCTACATAATAAGTTTTTTTTTCATAAAAGCATGTATATAACTACATCATACCTGCATCAATGCCAACAGGTCCAAATATCTCTTTCAGCTGGAGTGCCAGCTCAGGAGGCAATGTTAGTTCTAGGCAATCTATACTGAAGGCTGCATGTAATGCTGGTATAGGGCTTTGTCTCTTGGCTTTAGTTGCAGCCTCGCTTGGAGTTTCAATTTCTTCTTTATCACATATCTCCCTGGAACTCTCCTGAGTTTCTTTATCCATCTCCAGTTCTTTTTTGCTCCTAGGACCAACCACAGGCGCACAATCCATTTCCAGTAACAAACCAGTCCCTTTGGAATTTTCTGCATTGCTTTCTGAAGGGTTACTGTCACTTTCATTATTTAATTCAGATTTCAAATTGGTAGAAGTTATGTTAGGATCGTAAGGGAAACCTGCATCACGTTGTGAAAGTGATGGCTTATTTTCAGTTTCTTCAAGAGGACTCTCACACTCTCCCTTCTGCTTTCCTGAAGTGGAGAGCTCAGTGACACCTGCTGCTGAGTTGCTCATGTCAGTTCTAGGGGCTGAATCCACAGAATTTTTCAGTTCCACTAAATTATCCGATGAGGTAGCAGTGAATGAGTCAGATGCACCAGCACTGGTCACAGCTGTCTTGGTAGCCCTACTTTCTGAAATGCTGAGTGATGAGTTCTTGCCTTCTGAAGTCTCAAAGATATCAGCAGCCCCAAGTACATGTGGAGTTTGTTTGCAGTCTTTGAGATTCTCATCATCATTTGTACCAGCCTTGAAATCAAGGTCTGCAACCACTGGCTCAGTTTCACTTACCTGAAAGCATTCAGTATCAACAGTTTCATGTAACTTTTCATCAGAGTCTAACAGCAGACCTGTGGCCCAGTCTATGTCTTTGTTACATCTTTCATACAGATCTTTTAGAGCTTCAAATGAAACAGATTCAAAGAGCTTACAGAGCGTATCTAGTTCTTCAGACTCATCAGTATTGATAAGCTCACTTTCCTCCACAAATGTACTTTTATCATATGTAACTCGATAGGGTATTTTTTCCTGAGAATATGAGGCATTATCAATGTCTTTGGGTTTGAAACCATCTGGCCTGCCATGCAATACTTTTGCTGTCTCAGGAAAAAGCATTTTCTTTTCTAGTCTCCACAGGAGAGCAAAGTCCTGCGATTCCGTTTGTGAATGGCTACTTTTTTGTCTACATAAGTTTGTGTCCTGTTTTTCTTCTGCCACATCAAGTTTAGTCAGGTGGTCCTCTTCTCTGGGATGTGGCAAGCTGCTGTTTGTAAAAGTGAGGGCTAATTTGTGGTATTTCCTTGTTCTCTTACTTTCCTGGGTTTTTTCCTCACTTACTATTTCACTAGCTACTATTTCCTCTTGGTGCATAGGCAAACTCCTTGTATCTTGTTGCTCTTCAGTGTTCACAGGTGACCCATGAATCAGATGAATAGTTTCAAGAGCATTCATATTAATGTCACCTTCAGAATTTCTATCTTCATCAGACTGATTTAAACTTGTCTTTCTCGTTCTCCTTGACCTTTGTTGTCTCTGTTCTAATGAGGCTGAGACAGGCCAATGTCCTAACAGTTGCAATTCTGGTGTAACTTTATCTGAACTAACAGAGTCACAGCTATAGAGCGGATTTTCTTTCTCATGTCCTTTCTCAACAGTACATGTCTCAGGCAGGCTCTCTTTGCCTATCTCAAAATGCTGCTGACTGAGAGTTTCACCTCCTTCATCACTCTTCAGAGATTTTTCTAGTCTTCTAGATCTTTTCACTCTCTGTCCCATAGTTTGTTCCACAGGCCAGTCACCCAGGAAGTTTAGTAGTTCTGGTTTTCCTGATGTGTCAAAAGCCAAACTGCTTGGTTCTGCTGTGTTACTGGTTTGTGTTGATTCTGGTTCTGTACATATTTTGCCTGACTCTTCAACTGCAGTTTGAACTTTGAGAATGTTATCACTGTGTTCCTCAGCTCCACCCATGTGTAAATTCACAGCCTCTTCAGCTGGGATCACATCAACCTCATCCATTTCTGCTTCAGTATTTTTTTCTATTTTTAATCCCTTTTCTTCTTTCTTATCCAAGGACAGCTCATTTTTGATGCAATCTGATAAATTAACTTCCAAGTCATCTTGAACAGTGCTGTTCTCAGAATTGTGTTCCACTGAGTTACTTTCCATTTCTTTTTCCTCTTTCTGAAAATGCTCAAGATCACAACTACTTTCTAATGTTAGAGAAGTACTGGGAGAAATTTTATCAACTTCAGCTAACTCAAGAGACTCCACCTCAGAAGCAAAATGTTGTTCTTCCTTTACATCAGAATGTGCCTCTCTCTTTCTGAAAGACAAATTGGAATGAAATATAAACCCATTTCAAATCTTCTTAAAGCATTTGTCCACATTTTTAACTCCAGTTAGAACTAGAGAGTTTGTGAGAGAAAAACAAATTTATGACTTAGCTGTAAGTCCAACACTCCTCAATAAAAAAGGAGAGAAATAAAGATGAACTCTCATTCGTAAGTATCCCCTTCTTACTAGAGCACAGGGCTAAGAACACTTTCTCTGGAGTCAATCTCCCCCCTCATCCCATTTCCAGTGTTCAGTTTTGTATGAAAGCGCTCTGCTGCCAGACATCTCCTCAGTCAGATCAGCAAGTCTGGTAAGTATACTTTTATCTAATGACTGTTGCTCTCTCCTGTTGGCTTAATGCTAAAGACACTCTAGACATTAACTAGGAGAGAATGTGCCTTTTCTTGTCAAACCATTTTTCACAATCAACTACATTTCGTTAATTATCATTTCAAATACATCACACATGCAAAACCCAAGTGAAATAACAACTGAAATAAAATCTGACTTCCTATGTACCCTAGTTTTGGCCAGAACATGGAGGTTATTCTATATCTCCTCACGTCATTGCTGAAGCAGGAATGGGAAGAGGAAGGGGGAGCGAACGAGCAGCACGTGGCTTGGGAGAGTCTCAGTGGGAGCACTGAACTGGGGAGTACCATTCCTGAGCCACAACACTGCATTACAATACACAGCACAATCCAGACTGGCCACTACACAACACTTGTGGATACAACCAATGGAAACCTAGACAAGTTTAAATTGAATCTACTGAAGAGCAAGTAGGTAACCTGTTACTGCTGCACAAAGAATCCACCTTCTATCACAAAGATTTAATCTAGTATCAACATACAAATTTGGAAACAGTAATTTGCTTTTATTTGGGACTACATTCTTTTAAAAAGCCACTTACAGATTTTAAGTGCTTTGTATCCAGAACACATATCCATTTCTAAGATAACACAAAGTAAGTCAAGATTGGCTTCTTGAAAAGTAACACAGCTATAATGGGGGGCTTTCAAAAGCATTGGAAAGTTGACTAGATCCCTTGACTGCTCATTTCTGAAAACCCTGAAATTCTTAAAAATTAACAAAACTATGTAGGGATCTTTTTGTTACCCAACTATCTTTTTTAATGCATTCACCATCTGACACTATTACCCAGGTTTTGTTGCTAAGCAGCTAAAAGGCAAAATTTTTAGCCTTTTATTTGATGCTACAAAGCTAGTGAAAGAATCTAACCTCTGGCTTTCCTCCTGACAAGGATCTTCACTCCAACCAGCAGCTTCTGATTTGTCTGGAACTGAAGAATCCAATATTGTTCTAACAGTAAGGCAGCGTTCATATCGTTCCAACATTCTTTTGATCTTTTCTTTAGATACACCATGAATGTTTCTCCTATGAATTGAAAACCAAATTAAAAAAAAAAAAGAGGAAGAGACATCTCAGTTTTGTGTCTAACAATGACAGAAGAGAGTAATTTAATAATAATTTAATACATTTATAGCAAGACTAACCAAAGAATTCAGGAAGCCAGAAGAAAAGCTCAGAAACAGCAACTCTTTCTGAATCAGTGCACTAAGGAGTTCCAAACAGGATATATCAGACAAATTGCTGCTCCACTTCTCCACCCCATCTGGTCTCCCTGTACTGCAGTTGAATGTTTTGCATAATACTAAAGTCTAAAAGTGTACTTAATGCATCTTCTCCAAGTAAGTTTCAGAAAACACACTGTATCAGATCCTGACACTGACACAGGATATTTAACTGGGTACAGAAGGCTTCTGAATTCAGTCTTCTTTCTTTGGTTTTGCTAAACTAGGAATTCGTTGAGCCTTGAAGAAAACCTATTTACCTATTATTGCCGATGCCCTTTAGCCAGAAATTTTCACTAACTCTCTTAAGTACCAACTAACACTGAGTTCTGCTGTAGTTCCACCTAGAACAAGTGAATCCTGCCAAGTATGGTGAAAGAGAAATTGAAAATACAGAAAAAAAGGTTTAACTTTTATTTTAAGAAGGAAAATAATCTACCTTACCTCACTTAAAAAGCAGCCAACCTTAAACTAAACATGCAAATCCAGATAACAGATACTATAAAATCACAAAATAACTTCTGTTGAAAGGGACCTCTGGAAGTCACATAGTTCAGTCTCCTACTAAGACGAAGTACAGCCAGATCAGGTCGCCCAGAGCTTTGTTATGTCCAATTCTGAATATCCAAAATGACTGAAAGTCTACAAAGTCCCAGGGGAAACTCTTTCAGTACCTAATCACCTTCAAAGTAAATGCTGGGGTTTTTTCTTTTATGCAGTCAAAAGTTCCAACTTGATGATGTTTGTTTTGTCCCATCCCTGCACAATTATTTTTAATCTTCTCTATAACCTTTCAAAAGGTAGATGAAAACAACAGTATCATTCCTCTTCAATTATCTCTTCTTAAGGCTGAATAAACTACTCTTGCTCAGTTCTGTATCACATGCAAATCTGATACGAGTGCACTCTGTCCCAGCATCCACATCATAAAAAGGACATTAAATAGCTGCAGTCCCTCCCCAGAGGGACATAAACCTTCACTTTGGACAGTGATCATAACATTTGAACCTGGCATCTAGCCAACTTTCTCATTCTATTTTCCTGTGTTTTATTATTCACTTATACGAGTTTATACCTTGCCTATTTCAGCGCTAAGTAATAAAAGGTCCTGCTAAAGACGAGCTAAGCAACAATGATGATGCACAGAGGTTTGTCTCTCTCATGCCAAGAGGTGCTGATTGCCCTAAATTCAGTGACAGGAGAAACACTTCAACTAAAGCAACAGACCAGGATGCAAAAACAGCCCCAGCCCGACATAATTTTTGCAACCTCAGGAACCCAAAGGAGCAGTCACTATACCTTAAATGCAAAGAACTCTAATAATGAAAACATCACAAAGTCTATTGCTAACAGTACCTTTTGCATGTAACTAAAATGACAAAAGATCTTGTAATACATACAGAAGTCCACACAATATAATTTAAAAAACCAAACTAAAAAGCTACTTATTATCACAAAAATTTTGACAGATATCTTGCTACTTCACTAGCCATTGTATTAAGTGATACCTTTTTTTAAATCATAGCTTATACTGTCTAATATATTATTTTCATTTACATTCTTACCTTTCAAGTTCTTTTGGTTTGAACTTCCACCATGTGTCTGGTTCTCGGAACATTACTTTGTATTTGAACTGCTGAGCCTGAATAAAAGAGATATGAAAGAGAACAAACCACATCACCCATTTCTTACTTCTGTGACAAAGCACATAATATGCATAGCTTGCTTCTTCAAAGCTGTTTTTTATATTTTTGATACCTATTAAACATTTGGAATAACACTTTTGTTTAGTGTTGCAATTTAGTTTATACAAACTGAGATTTTTTAAAAACATGTATATGTATCTCTTACTGTAAAATTAAGTGTGTGTGCCATGATGTGTCTTCTCTGTAGAGTATCTGCTCAAAAGCTGTCAAATATGTACTACACTCTCTGCTGTGTTTCTGTAACAGGCAAGGAGAAGTCCCAGATCTACATTATAATACTTTTTCCAATATATTATTTCAGTTAATCAGAAACAATTTCATGAAATAATGCTGCTTTAACTACCAACCAATATGGCCAATGATCAATAGCAAAATATGCTCTAGACTCTGAAAGTGCTGATGCCCATTTAGAAACTATTAAGTGAAAAGGTGTGATCACTTCAACAAAAAGTATTAAGTAAATCTGCAGAACTTCAAGCAAGCTAGCAATATTTGGTAACTCTAGCCTCCAACTGGTATAGGCCTCTATGTCATATTTAGGATGAAACTGAGTTTTTGCATTTTGCAGAACATCACACATCACTCATTCATTAGTGTTGATTAGATTTCTAAAATAGTTTCTAATTTAACTGATCATATAAAATAGGAACAAAATTCAGTTTCCTCAACAGTATTTACTTTTGGCCCCAAAAAACAAAGCACTTGACTTTGGCTTTTGGTAACTAGGCCAGGTTAATGCTTAGATACCCACACAACATGACACTGGGTAACATGATTCCGTGCAATGCTTTTTTTTTTACTCCAGACTTATCCTGAAATAGCAGCTATACTGAAAAAAAAGACACTCCCATTTTAAAACATACATTGTTGCCATGCCAGCCAATAATCTCTTCACACTGCTCAAACTGCAATACTAACCAAAGTAACATAAGGCTTCATCTCCCATGCTTGTATATTTGTGTTGTCTATTATTATAGGAGAGATTCTCATTTCAAATGCTTCTTTGGCTGAAAAACACACATGTACAAAACAATGTGATACAATTAATTTCATTATAATAGGGTGAACATAATATTAATACTCATTCTCTGAATTAGTTATATTTTTACATAGATAATCCATAATGATTAACCACTGTGTGAAGAACTCTTGCCATAGCTTCATCTGTTTCAAGGCCCTCTATTTCAGAAATCCCCCCCTCACATGTAAAGCTACTGAGATATGGCATTAGCTTTTGAATTAATATATGTATGATAATAAAGGAATGAAAATGCAGATGTAAAATGCACCGAGATGACTAATCAATCAGTAAATTAAACTAAAAAACTACATGATCACCTTAAAGTGGACTTCTTTGTTGCATACAAAATTCTTGGCTTTATAACAGTCTTAAGATTAGTCCACTCTGTAAACTGTATAAAATATGAAAAACCAAAACAATTATTGTAATTTAAATACACAGTAATGAAATGTATAGAATCACTAGCTTTGAGACACAGCACCATGTTTTTGTAGCCATGTTACAATGTGTCTGAACAATCACAGTTCTTGTTGAATCCCACATTTATTAATTCATTTCTCCACTGGTAGAAATTTGGCAGCAGAAAAGGGATCATGGTTCAAATTTAGCAAGTAAAAGCTTAAAAAGACTTGTTCTACGTCGAGTTTAGCACAAGTCACTGTCAAAAAAAACCCCACCCGATAATGAAAAGAGGAAAAAATCATTTATTCCATCTTGCATTTTGTTTAAATTTGACAACAATTTAGAACACAAGAGAAAGAAAAGATAATGAAGAGCAGGAAGATATCTGAGTATTATCTGTTTACTGCATATGCATATTATGGATCATCTCAGAAGTAGTATTTCTGGGAGATGGTGTAGGTAACCACTCCAGAAATGGGTCACTACCCAAAATACATACCATGATAAAATCTGAGGACAAAACATACTCTTGACAAAACCACTGACATTTCTAACTGCAAAACACACAATGAACTTCTGAGTTTATGCTCATATTCTTTTTCCACACATATTAAAAACTACTTCTGTGATGGCATAAATGCTTGTCACGTAACACAGGCATTACAAGACAGGCAGATTTTTAAACAACACACAAGCACTGAACTGTACATTATTTGTATCTCACCTCGTTTCCTGTTCCAGTCATGTGCTTCCCCTAAGCAATCCGGATCATAAAGGTAATTTCCGTGTTTGTAAAAGTAATCATCAGTACTAAGAATGACTCCACCTGGGTTATCCTCAAGCAAATTCCTGTGAAAGATCAAGAAATAAACAGATTTTTCCCCTTCTCTTCCTAGGCTCCAATATCTACTACCATACATACATTTTTTTTAGTCTCTTGCACAAAACCAAAACTATTTGGAATGGAAGCAGCAAATTTAGGTAAGAGAAGAAAATAAAAATCAACCTCCAAGTAAATATGATCTATAATAATTTCCCTGCTTTTTTTCCAAAGGCTGAAGATTATCTAGGGGAGAGACTTGATATAGTTTCCCTACAAGTCTGTCATTTCAAAACCATAAGGGAGGTATTTTTCCATCTACATGTAGTGACATACTTTCTCACTGACAAATACCCTGCTTTAATCGCATCAAATGTTTCAGGTGTCAGTCAAAGGAGTCAAAGTTCAATCTAGACTTTAGAGAGTAAGGAAAGAAACCAAGAATTCCCCCCAAGACGCTTCAGATATACAAAAGAAGATGCACAGTGAAAGAGGAATTTCTGCCTGCAAAGAGCTGGCATATTTCCATTAATGTTATTCAGAGGAAACAGTCAAAATAAACTGGGACTGAAAGAATACAGCAGACCTAACACTAGCAATGATGCTCTGCTGACAAACTCCATCATTCAGTGATAGAAGTTAAAGCTCATCACTCCTATTTCAATTTCCACTAGAGGTAAAGGACCTGCAAGCAACTCTGCTCTCAGCAATTATTATTACTCATTACACTGCATGTACTGTGTACCTGGCAATTTGGGTATACGGTAACTATTTACAAGTGTCAGAAAATTGTCTCTGCTTGTGCTAAATCCTATACACGATTAAGCAATTTTTTAGAAGCTCACAATATAAATGTTCTACCTTGCCAAATATGATTTTCCTGATCCTGGAACACCTCTGAGAAGAACAAGTACTTGACCTATAAGATGCATCTTTTTTCTCATCATGTGACAAACACGTGGTTGCTGTGCTTGCGAGAGGTTCAATTTTGAGTTTCTATCTTGATTTCCCCATACCTTCAGAGAAGGGTTGCCATCCCAGGCATTTGAAACCACTGGGGAGGAAAGAAAAAGTCCTTTTTCCGAAGTTCTAGAGTCAGAAACAGGTCTCCACTGCCCTGGACTGGCAGCCACAGGAATTACAAAGCTGTGACTTCCACTGGATGGATAAAACACAGGAGCCATGAGATTCCAGTGTTGCTGAGATTGACCTGATGGTGCAGAAAAATTTAAGTTATAACCCTGCTGAGTTTGCTGAGTATCTGCAGGCTTTTGTGTTTCGAAACTGGGTGTTTCAGGAGAGATATATGCCTCTGGAAGAGAAGCAGTCTGGCAGCTGCTAAAGGCAGTCACTGCATCTTCGTGTTGTTCCAGACACCCTGAATTAGGATCTCCAGTAACAGCTACTCCAAGTTCCATATGTCTTTGGGAGGACCCACTAGAAGCAGCAGTTACAATACTTTGATCTAAAACAGTATCTTGTGTCTGATCAGAATTTTCACATGATATTTCTCCATTTGATTGTTTATATACTTCTGAAGCTACATCATGTTGAACATGTATTTCCAACAAATCAGAATCTTCCAGTATCTGTGCAAAAGTGTCTGATGCAGATGGTGAGCTTGTCTGCATGCTCAGCTGACTCACTGGTGGCTGGGAACAGCAGTAGTTTTCTAAGACATCATTATTTGTCTCTGCTTGCTGTGGAAAAAGAAGGACATTGCAAATCGAATCAGATTCTTCCCACTCAGGAAATTCGGTAAAACCATCATGTTCCACAGGGTGCTCATGTACTATTTGGTCATTTACAGAATTAGGCAATTCATTGCTCAAACTGTAACTCTGAAAGGCAGTTTCTATTAAGGAATTCAGTTCTTCAGTCAGCTGCACACCAGGTGACAGAACCGCTTCCACTGCTGCTCCAGAATTACTGTGTGCTGCAGTACTTTCCCCAATTCTTTCATTTGCAACAGATCTTTGCTGATTAACAAGAGGTAATGATGATGCTGCTAAATCAAAACCCAAGGTTTTTGAAGATGCAACTCCCTTGGCATGGGTGGACAGCTCTAGAAGATGATCCATAGCATTTTCTACTGTTGGGTAAGATAAACAGAATACAGCATGGTCAACTAATGATGCACATGCAATTTTTTTACTTGAAAAGCATTTATTGCAACTAAAGAAACAACCAAAAGACAGTTCACCAATTTCATCTCTAAACATAACTTCTGAAACTCTCTTGATCCATTTCTCATTAGAAGTAAAGGCAGAACTCAATACAGACATATTGAAAAATAACAACCTAATAAACTTAAAAATTACAAAGGAAATACTGTCTAAAAATTACTAATTTTAACCAGAAAAAAATATCAGAACTGCATGTTTAAATGGATACTTATTTCTAATCTATCTCATATAGGTGAAATAGTGTAAAATGAACTAAAAACTCTACGAAGGATGAAAGAGATAGAAGTATGCAAAGTATGTTCACTATGGCCCACTTAAAAATGTCCTATCTAATGCAGCCTGAAAAATCTAGTATCTGTATCAATTCTTTGTAAAGACACTAAATGGAACATAGGGTGCCAGGGATCAACTTGAACAACATGAAAAGCTGGCACAGACATCATCTGAGCCCTAAAGCTAAGCTTCTTTTCCTGAAAGACAGTGTAGCAAAAAGTTCATTTAAGTATGACTCTATCTGCACTCATTAAACAAAATCTTTGTCATCCTTCCAGCTTCTCTACTGTATGAAAACAATATATTAGCACTCAAATATGCTAACTTTTCCATTTTTAAACTACTGTTAACAGTACAAGACTATGAACTCTACATGTTTACTGAATTCTCCAATAAGCTTTAGAGAAAACTGTTATTATGATAAAAGTGAATCTTATTAAGAGTTTGAAGCATGAATCATTAATTCCATCAAGTTTAATTTTAAAATGAGCAACAATCATAACAGCACTCCCACATTTGTTACTAAGCTATAAACTCTGTACAATTTAGGCAATAAAAAGAATCCTTTTAATGGTTACCTAGCTCTCATACATATAAAAAAATGCCAAAATCTGCCTTCTTTGCAAATATCCTTACAATAATCTCAGTTAATCACATCTGATCATATGAATACAGATTGGTTAAAATGCTCCATATATGGCTTATTTCCCTGATAAGTAACTCCTCAGTCACTGCTATCCAGTACCTCATATAGTACTTTCATCATAAGTAAGTGAACTTGCATATAGAAGAATTTTAAAACCACAAAAGAATGGGAGGGACTGGGCATAAATATGAAAATAGTCTGCCAGGAGAGGTGGGTATGTAGGTTAGCAGAAGGCAGAGAAAGAAACACAGTTCAAGCAAAGCTGCAGAGCAAATACAGCAAACAGAATTTATCCTGCAGAAACTAATCCTCAGTGGACACGACAAGATGACAATGCAAAATGAAAGTGAAACAAAAGCTCAGTTCAAATATTTAAGGAAAAGCAAATGCTGCCAGGACCACATACAGCATACCATCAAAAAATTGTGATCTAGAACATAAAATACCATCCTGCAGAAACAGCTTAAGCATCTTGAAGATACGGCACAGAAACTAATTGGAAAAACCAGATTCTCTTCACAACTCCACCATTGCCTGCTCTGTGTCACAGAACAATTCACTCTAAACAGTACCTCCATATATGGAGCACACTTCTCCACTTAGCAGCCTCACAGAAACATTGTTAAACTTGGAGAATCTTACATAGTTGTAAAATTGCAAAATGTTATTACTCACCTACTCATTAAACTCACAAAGATACTTGCAACACCCACACCAACTTTCCTGGAGTTACACTAGTTAAGAACTATCTGCACATGCAACAAAACTTACTGTCAGCTGTACATTATTTACCTTTAAAATCACATTCAGACAAAACCATATAAACCACGCTAGGATCTAGGTCAGAAAACATCTCTGACATGCTGTTGAAGAGTTCTTCCTTATTGACATAATGCCCTGCTTGTGCCACTGAGTGGCTTGGGTCCCCTTGGGATACAGCAACAGCAGAAGTTCTGTCAGAATTGCCATTTTTCTGAGAAGGACTCCCACCAGTTTTCCTTTTCCGTGGCATTTTGTTTTCTAATATCCAGTAGGCTTTTGTTCTGGTTTGTTCACATGGGGCTGACAGCACCAAGTTTAAAAATCACAAAAAAAGCTCTCCTAACTAGGATAGACCAAACAGAAATAGCAGACCTGGAATAAAAAAAAAAAACCAAAATTTTAATAAAATACATAATCACGTTTCTATGTCTTCTATTTAGATACCTATAAGATTTAAAAAATACATAAGCACACAGGAAAGCATTTTCTAGATGTCTTTCTTCTTTTCAAATGGTTGACAGCTAGAGCAGCCTTACTTTCCAGTTAACTAGACACTGAATTTGCATCTGGAAAAGAGAACAAATAAAATGTAGCTTAAAAGAGAAATCTAGAAAAGTAAAGTTTTCAATGCCAGGCAGCCAGTTCACAAATATTCCTCTGTTACTGATGACCAGTTAACATTATGGAACATTTACATTCTGTTAACATTCAGAAACTACTCCTCTTACAAAAGTACTGGAAGACATTAACAGTTGCCAAATCTTCCAAAAGTCTTTCATGACTTCTCCCCCCATCCACAATATTTTAAGTAAAAACAGGAGTTCTTCAGTGTTCAAACACTGGCAGAGAGGCTGTGGAGTCTGCAACCCCACATATTCTCAAAACCTGACCAAACTGCCCTGCTTGAACCGGGCTGTTTCAGTGCTTGGGTAACCTACTTCAGGCACTCCTGCTTGATTTGATTGCTGGATAGAACCAACTGACATCCAGAAGTGCCTCAGCCTGTGTGGAGTTTTTTTTAATTGTTAAAAACATTTTACAACTGTATAAACCATAAAGCAAGAAGAGGCTTCTGTCCAGAAGTGTATGAAGCCTTTGAAAACATTGAGTTAAAACATTATGCTACTTAAATAACTGCAATTACTGCATTAATCTTGTATAGAAAAGGAAAGCAATTATTAATTGAAACACAAGCATCGAGTAGGGCATGATCTCCTTTTTTTTCTTTATATCAGTATCAAGGCTCTGTTGAGTTCTAGTGACGATCGTAATAAACCAAATTATATTTCTTACAAATAATTATTCAGAAGACTAGAAAACCTTAGTAAGGCTCAAAAATCTGGAGTTAATTATAGCAAAAAGTCATTATTTACCAATAACAGTTAGTGAGTAGGCCATTAAATATATGTTTTTATATAAAATAGGTATTTTGCCAGTGATGATCAATTCAACGTGTGCAGATAGATCAATGACCATTTCCATTTTCACTTAGTCCTTCCCTGGATTACTGGCACACAAACGACAATGCCAGATTAGTGCCAGATTCAAACAGCACTTCTCCATTATCCTCTATCAATCTCTTCCAGCAAGAGATGAAACATTTAGCAGAATGTGGACTGTTATGTTCTCAAGTTATAGGAATTTATGAAAGCAAACCAGACAACTCTAGGATCCCAGGAGTTTCTATCATATGTATATGGACTTTAGACAGACAAACGAGACAGATGTCTGAAACAATGGTCAAGGAAGTCTGAAATACATGACAGGGAAAACAATACACAGGAAAAGGAAGAAGCAGACTTCCAAAAATAAAGGAGAAAACATAGTGGAAAATGCAGACTGACAATTGCAGCTGGTTTTTTCATCATACTTTTCTTGGTTCACTTCTCTGATTAGCCATCCTTACACCATTCTTTACTGTCATGCAGTATCATCCCATTAGCCATCCTTACACCATTCTTTACTGTCATGCAGTATCATCCCACAATCAAAAAAAAAAGTTACAGCAAGTCTTGTTTTTCAAACTTCTGTATCTAATTGATTCATTCTCTAGCCAGCAGAAAAGGCTGTCCTAACTTAAACAACATTGACAGTACTAAAAACTGTGATTGGTCCTCAGTAAAAGAGGTTCAGTGACAAAGGAAAGATCCTGCAAGGGAAAAAGTTATTCATGCACCCTGACATTACTGTGCAGCAATAGACTTTAAGCAGAACACTTCAAGTGTTGTGAATGTTTGAATCCAGCTCTCTTATAATGATCAATCCTGTAAGGACACGCTGCTGAAAAACATGCTCTGACTGCAAGTCCTATTACACGTGACATCACAAGTGTAGGAAGAGAAGCAAGCCGGTAGAACTCAAGAGGAGGCAGAACACACATAACAGTGGAAGAAGAATACTTATCAACTTTCTCATTGAGTTAGATACCAAAAGTATTCACTAAACTCTTGAAATCAAAAAGATTGTATTAGGAAACCATCAGCAGTGAATATAATTTTTCAGTCATTACAAGGCGTTATTTTTTAAGCAAACAGACCAGAGAAGTATTCTAACCAATACTGAATGTTTACTAAAAGCATTAAGCAGCATAAGACTTCTGGTTTAACTGTAACAAAGTTCAAATGGCAAATAATTTATCAGTATTACTTCTCTTCATTTTTGAAGGACAAAGGAAGTCTCCAGCCTTGATACAATGCAGGAGTCAAATCATATGAACAAAGCTGCTGGATCCACGTACATTTTTAAATTTCCCTGAATACTTTAAGGTAGTTAACTCCATACATATAAAAGACATTGATTTGGTTTTGGTTGGTTGGTGGTGGTGATAGCTTTTTAGTTTAGTTTGCTTTTAGGGTTTTTGAACAATTTCTTAATTTCAAACTATATAAAATATTTATCACGTAATGTCCACGAGAATCTTCTCGATTTAAAAAAAAACCCAAACAAACACATGTACATTCATATTTACATGCTGGGACTGGAAAAAAAATCTCTATTTGTAATCCATATAAAATAGCAATGGCACAGAACTTACATTTTTAGCTTCACTGAGTTGCCCCACAGTGGGTCCTTTCTCATCTTTCCAAAACCACCACTGATGGCACATTTAATAAAGATCTGCTGTTAAAAACTATAATGCATTCTTCTGTAGGGAAACCATACTTTCTAACATACAAACTGGATGTCAGCAGAAGTGGATGCATCCTCCTGACAAAAGAATAATCAGAATACAAATCAAAATTTGTATTTTGCTCACTTTAAGCAAAGTTTTAACACTGAGCAATACATTTTATTGGTTTGACTAGATTAAGCACAGCTAACATCTTAAATAAGTACCCAACACATCAAGCTGAGCTCAACTGTAAATTTTCCTAAGTATAGGAATACCTACTTGATTTCAGTTTTTAGATTATTTACTATTTAAAAAAGCTGACTTGCATCAGGTAAAGAAATAACATAGCAGCAGAATTAGTTAGAAATAAATTTTCTCACTTGTCATTCCACTTGGTTCTTCACCACAGTTCTTAACCATCTTGAAAAGGTCTATGTATCCATGCTGGTCAAGACTAGATTCAATCCGTCATGTGGAAAATTAGGCAAATAAAACCTGGTACATCAAAATAAGATTATGTTACTTACACCACTTATTTGTAGTGTTCTACTGATACTAAAGAACAGCACTTCCGTTCATCAAAGCATCAGCCAACTCCTAATCCATTGTGTACATGCCAAAGATGTTAGTTCTACTCAAAATCTGACTTAATTCCAGTGTACATATTAACCTACAGCTCACTCCCCACCAGTCTTGTGCTTCCAAACAAACTTAAATCCCAAACAAACAGCAATAAAACCACCAAACCCCCCCCCCAAAAACAACAACAACAAAAAAAATCCCAAACACACAACAAAACACCAAAACCAAATGGAACATGTACATCTAAATTAAGTAAAGAATTGGGAACAACTATTCTGGCACATTCTTAACATGAGAAGTTGATGGTTCAAATAATCTTCACAAGAAATGGAGATACCCATCTCACTTTTACATCTAACCTCATTCCACTGCTCCAAAGCATTAAAAACTGTCAAAAGATATAAACCATATTTCACTTAAGCAAAAACTTGATGATGAGAATCCAAGTTTACAAAATAATAGACATGTTGCAGACATAGAAAGTTATTCACCTCAACAAAGTGACTTCAGAAAAACCATACCAGAAAAACCTGAAAAGCCATTCAATTATTTCAGAGAACAACCTTTTTAACAAAGGTTATTTCCACATTTGTTCATTTGCACTTTGAGGTTTCCTGAATAGAGGAAAACATAAGTATTTAAATGCAAGCACAAGAGGAAAAGCAGCCAATGAAATAAAACTGAGACCAATTCATTTGACTTTTTAGCTGTATTTGTACAACAAGAAGCTTTTCTTTTTTGGACAGTGTTTGAGTCCCCCCTCTAAAAACCAGACAATAAAAAAGGAAATGCCTTTTAGCAGATTTTTTTCAGTAAGTGCAGGAGTAGCAAAGGAGATGGTTTGGGAGCCTTTTGCATTCTTCCATTTCTGCCAGCAGTCAACAATGAACAGGCCACTTTGTTATTCAATGTGAAAATCTATACCCAGCTGAAGACAGTGTTTCTGGAAATACTTAAAGGATCTCTTCTACTCTTTCTTTCTTCCACTCCATGTTATTCCCACTGGTTGCTCCAAGGTCTTGTGCTAGTTCAACAGCTTAAACAAAGGTACTCCTTTTTTATATCGAATTCAGTCAAAGTGCAAGACAAATAGGTCTGATTCCTAACTAACTTACATATGCTTGCTTTATTCCATCTGTTCTCCTAGGATTTTTTTCCATTTTTGTGATTTTTATCTCTGGCCCAAGTCATACAGATGCTTTTGAAGCTTCTGCAAAAAGTAAGTATTCCTTGGAGTACAAAACAAAAACTTCATTCAACTACACACATCACTCGAGTACAAAACCAGCACAAACTCATCTGAAGTAGATGCTTATGAAGCAAACATAACCTGCAGGAAGAACAGAGCCCTGTTTGTTAGGAAGGACTCAAAAGCTGTTCTGCACATGCCATATCAGGAGGAGAAGCCAACCTGCAGTGGCAGTCAGCTACTGCTTGACAGGTGACAGCTGCTGTCAAACCCTACATCATAGTTTCCTTTCAAGCCACAAAGCTGCTCCTGCTAGAGCCCTCCACAGAGCACAAGCTCCCAGAAAGGGACAGGCAAATCTGCTGGATGTACATGATTAAAGCAGTGATGCGGGAGGAGGAAAGCCACCAGGGAGTGCACTCTCCACCACCAGGTCTGCTTGAAAGGAACTACTTCTGTAGCCACCTTCTTTTTGCTGTGTGCTGGACAAAGCTTGGATTTTGGCAAAAAAACCCCAAGTGGCCTTAGTATTATGAAGTGTGATATGCAGCACGACAAACTAGAAAAAAAACCAAAACAACCAGTTTTTCTCCTTATTTAGGTAAAAAGGTTGCTTTGCTGTTTTCTGGGGTTTTGTTTGTTTTTGTTTGGGGGGTTTTGTTTTGGTTTTTTGTTTGTTTGTTTGTGGCTTTTTGTTTTGAGTTTGTGGGCTTTTTTCAGAATAGTAAGAGTATCTGCAAAATGTCTTTCCACCTCTAGGGGATTTAGAGATACTTGATCCTTTTATAGGTTCCCTTCTACATCCTTCTCCCAGACACCTCACAGCCCTCTAAAGCACACTGAAGAAAGGGTTTCCCATGGTAAATTGAGCTTTGAGGAGAGACCATCCAGGATGCAGAGCTCTTGGGCTACCTGGGCTGTCCCCAGTGCAGACTCCACATAGGCCAGCTGTGCTGCTGTGACCTATGCCCAGCCTCCACAGCAATGCCACAGGCTGAAACAAAGACAAAATTTGCGGTAATGCTGATGCTTCTGCAATTCCATACCTAACGTTAGTACTACTGCTTAACATTTTATTCATATTCCACATTATAAACCACAGAGAGGTATTTGGAAAGAGAAAAGAGAACTCCAGCAGTCCTGGAGCTGCAACTTGCCCACAACATGCTTCCAGAGACTACTCAAAACTCAGCCTTACTCAGTTCTGACAGGCAGTATAACTGACAGCTAATAATGTCCCACTGAAACTTTTATAGCAGCAGAGCCTCTGTGAGAAAAACAAAGGGAGCAACTTCTTAAAATTCAAGGATTATTATTTTTAATGGAGTTCTTCTGCATGCAAATTTAGCTCTAGAAACATTCCTGAAATAATGACTGTCAGCCACTTAGCACAGACTACAGATCAGTACACAGGCAGGAGCAAAAGACAAGAGACTGTGCAACACCTCAGACCAACAACCCCTCAAGTTCCTAATGCAACATTTTTATATTCCCTCTGTATCAGTGGCTTTCCCAGATGAAATGCATTAATGTTAATGCAACAGAGGGAGAGGGCTTTTTTTTAAAAAAACTGCAAACAAGGCAACAAGAAATAAAGGGCAACTCCACAGCTAACATGAAACAAAAACCAGGAGACAGAAAGAAAAAGCCTATTAAAAAATAAAATACAGGATTTTAAGATGTGCTTTGATGCTGCTAAATTTCCCTCACTAGTTCTTCACATAGTCTACGGGAACCCAAACTGGTAACACGTGCTGCAACCATGTGACACTGGTTGTGTCCTAGTCAGGGTGACTGTGCCTTAAAGAATGAGGGTTAACACTTTCAACGTTACAACCCTATACCGTACTTAACTTTGCTGCCTTTTTGTAATTTCATCCGCTTATATTTCAACCTTTGGCTCTCAAATCACAACTAAAGACAAGTCTTCTAAAACTTTTGCTCCTTTTGGAGTTCCTTTGCTTAAGTTTTATATGAGTTATTCTCAACTTTTCACTGTAAGGCTCTGCTGCAAGACTAAGATGCAGACTAAACTTTGCCAAGGCACTGTAGAAAATAGCATTTAAGTGTCTCACAACAGTCACACCATCCTTAGTCTTTCAGTATAGCAGTTAAGAAAAGTACTAGTAAATATGTACTTTTTTCCTCACTCTTGAAGTCAGGCTCCTCCAAAGCCCCAGTGATCTTAGGGCACTTGATCAACAAAACTGCAAATCCTGTCCAAAGAACGAAGGGATACTATGCTACAGGAGGTCACAAACAACCTCACGATAAACAACACGTTTCAGCGGTTCTCGGCTGTTAAGAACGAATAAGCCCTTAGAGTACTTAGAATCTTTTGATTTCATTTTGAACGGGGTGAATTTGTGTCGCGGGGTTCTATCCTTCCCGACATGAAGTTCCCGAGCACGCCACACTATCCGTTGCGGGGCAGGCGGCCGAAGCATTTCCACCGACTCGCTAGCCCTGACCCTTCCTTCAGCGGCCACAGCTGCCGGCAGGGCAAAAGTCGGGATTTCTGCAGAAGGCCGTGCGATTCGGTAACGGGCGAGGAGGCGTCGCGGGCGGAGAGGGCAGGCCGCCGGCACCGTGGCGCTCGTCACAGCGGCGGAGAAGGCCACAGGAAGAGCAGGCCCGAGCGGCGGCCCCAGCCCGGCGGCGGAGGGGCCCGCCCGCGACCACACTGCCCCGGCCGCTTCTCGCCAGTGCCCCGGCCGCTTCCGGCCAGCGACAACCCACAGCCCGGCCGCGGGCGGGCGGTCAAGCCGCGCAGCCCCCGCCCCGCCACCTCCCCTTCCCACCCGCAGGCAACTCCTCTGCAGTGACGCCAGGGACGGGTCCCCGGCCCCGCCGCCATATGAGACGCGCGGCGGGGGCCGCCCGCTTCCCGCCCCCAGGAGACCGCGGCGAACAGCTCCGCGCCCTATCGGCAGCGGGGGGAGGGCGAAGCTCCTCCCCAGCCCGCCGCCAGACCCCGCCGGCCGTTACCTCGCTCGGCTCGGTTTGGCTCGGTTCGGCTCGGCTCGGCTCGGCTCGGCTCGGCTCGCTCGCTGCCGCCGCCGGCGGGCGCGGGGCTCCGGCCGCGGGAAGGGGAGGCTCGGGTGGGGCGTGCGCCGCGGGCACACAGCGCCGCTCACCGGCCGCCCAAGGAAGCGCAGGCCGGGAGGAGGTGCCGCACCGCCCCCGCCGCTTCCCCTGCCCGCCCGGGGCCCACGTCCCGCCCCGGCCGGCTGCGGGCAGCTCCGCCCCGGAAGCCGGCTGGAAACCAGCGTGGGAGGGAGGGCAGCGCGGGGCGGTGGGAGCTGTGCTGCTGGGTATGGCAGGGCGGTGAGGTCCGGAACAGCAGGGGATCCCCGAAAGCTAGCAGGGTGACATGTCTCAGCCGTGTGGTGACAGGTTCAACAAAAAGCATGAGTGTTTAGTTTCTGCTCCTGCTGCCCTGTTTTACTAAGCAATTTTTAACGTTGAGGAGAGCTAGGTCCCATAGTCTGGATTGATGCCGTGGGTCTGTACGCTGATACTGAAGGGGCACTGGCATGTAAGCGGGGGACGAGACTGAGAGTTTTAAGGAAACGGAGGAGTGTCTGCTGGGATCTGGCATCAGTGATTGCTGTGGAAGTTATTAACTGCAACACAGGAGCAGCTAATGAGGAGAAGAGGTCTTCGTTATCTGCAACAAGCAATGGACACTTGATGGAGATGGACAGTGGAAGATTATGGGAAAAAAGACAAGAGATCTGCTTTTGACCGACTAAGATGATGATAAGTAGGCCTGAATTAGAACTGATGTGAAGTCACCATGAAAGGAACTAAGTATCTGAACAAGAGTTTTGAATTTATTAACACATGTTGACACACAAGGTGCAAAAGGATTTTAGGGGCAGAGCTCTTGAAATAAAATATTAAAAAAATAAAAGAACAACAACAAAAAACCCAAACAACATTCGAGATGCTTCTACGGGGAGAACTTTTCTGTAGTTTTTATACAAGTTTGTTGATCTGAGAAATTTCACAGTCACCAAATGGGCTTTAGAATATAGCTGGAAAATTACATATGAAGTTTATGTGATACTGATGTCTGAGGACTTCATTACATAGCCATAGGCATCCTTGTCAGCTCTGTCTACCTGCCTGTAATAGGCAGGGTCTCCACTACTTCATGCTTGTACATCCAATTCTCAGGAGATGGACTTGTATGCCCCATTGTCTTGAGATACCTCCCTGCCATCTGCATGCAGCCACCTCCCATCGGGGCACAATGCATCAGAAGGACATTTGCTGGAGATGTCCCGCTGTGAACCTCCTAGGGAACAGAAATGGGACATTCCCGTGAAAGGGGAGAAGCATTTTCCCTCCTGACAGGATGTCACGACCCACTTGGAAAAGTTCTTTATGACTTCTCATCATGATGAACAAATTCATCACCAAAATCAAACACCAATTCATGTGTCAGGGAACTCTCATGTCTTATTGTATAATCATTTTAACTCCAGCAAATAGCCCACTATTTAGTCTCAAAATGTTGGCTGACAAACCCTTAACTTTTACAACAAACTTCAACAAGCTCCCAACTCCTACAACAAACTTCAGGGCTAACAAGCTCACAGTTTAATATGCTCCCAATCCTAACAACATTTCAGGTTCCCTGGTGGTCTGGATTGAGGGTGAGAGAGGAGGGAGAGACAGACTAATCCACTTTATTTTATAATTTATCTTATGCACATGTCTTATGTAAAACAGATTTTTGCACCATTTCGTTCATGCATGCAAGAGTCAGCCCTTTAGAGCCCTCTGGGAAATGAGGTCTGTGGTGATTCCAGATCCCCTTGTAGTGAGGTGCCCTGTAGTGAGAGACTCAACCCCCGTCTTGATGCAGCCACACTGAGCATGAGTCTCAAGCCAGAAAAGAAAGTTGTCTCTGCACAGCCCCATCTCCAAAGAACTCTCTTTTATAGTCACAACTTTACTGTCACAACAGTCAGAATGTTTGAGGCAAAACATGCTTACATGCTTATGCCTGGTCCTCCACTAGGGGGGCAAGGTTGTCTCCCAACCTGCAGATCCCTCATGGTGTAATTCATCCCATTCAAAGGAGGTGGCATCCCTGAGCCTCATTTGTCCTTTATTTTCTTTCAAAGAGGGAAACATGGAAGAAGCGGCCTTGGGCAGACTACTAAAGTGCTGTTTATTTAGCACCTTATCTTAGATGCTTCACAAGAAAGACCAAGAGGTCACAGCCAGCTTCGCGCCTCAATTACAGGTATTTCCATTTTGGTTTCTTAAGGGCCTGGAAAGCCTCCTCCTGCCAACAGGACCCAACTGTTCCCATTATAGATGTAATTTTTAATTTTAATGCCAATAATGAATAAGCAGGTGCAAAAATAATAGCTAGAGTTGGGGTGAACTATGTACACATGGGTAGCTCATCATAGTTGTCCTGTGAAAACTGCAGAAGGCTGCTTGGAGTAATTTGTCTAGAGCTCGTAGGGATCACAATCCCAAAGTGCTGGCTATTTGGTAGCACAGCAACAGAAACACAAATTAGTTTTTTTATGTAGGATTATTCAATGTATGTATTCCTCAATAAAAGTAATATAAGAAAATTTGAAATTCATATTCAAAACATTAAATGTTTTAGGAAATAAATTGATTTAGGCATTGCTAGTTTACCTGTGACTTTGCCACTTCAGTACTTACCTTGTAGCTGTATAGTGTGCCATATATAAATAAACAAGGACAAACATTTACACTTCTATTACAATACATAAAGCCTATACATACTCATCCAAAGGATGTGCTCATAAGCCTCAAAAAAGCTGTCTCTTGTCATGGCTCACAAAGGCAAAAGAAATAATTATTCAATACACTGCTATTGTACGTGTTAAAAAGTCTGGAGGAAAATTTGCCTTGATCGGAATTTGCGTGTGCATGTGGTGTCAAGTGACAGTTTCAAGGAACTGCTTCCTTACTTCATGTGTTCAGTGTCTGGACAAGTATCAGAAACAAAATCATTTTTCTTTAAGGGTGTGATGCTGGTAATGTGTTAATCATACGTTTGGAAAAATAGGTCATGTAAATTCCAGTGTAATGACTATGTCTTTATATTTTTAAGGTTGCCAAAAAAAGAGGAAGAGAGAGGTTTGCAGTATGCTCTAGTGTGATAGCCTCCATTAAACTGCACTGCTAGAGGGGTGTTGCTGCTGGCACTTGATGCATGAAACTATGTTGTTCTTTGCCAGTTGTACATATTACAGTATTTGACACCATGAAAATACCAATACTAATTTGGGCACTGGCAGATTTCTCACTACCACAGTTAACACTGTAAATAGGAGGGATTTGATTTAAATAGGAGGAATTTTTAATTAGAAAATTATAATCACTAATAGAAGCTCTTTCAAGTATTTGTGCCCTTTTTTTTTGAATTTTCACACAACTTTTTCAAACAACACCATAATCACCTATTATATATGCTGCTGGTCTGGGTTGTTTTTTTTTTCCATTCCTTTGCCTCTCCTTATGTCTACACTTGGCTTGTTTTTACTTGGAGTGGCTTGAACATACAGCATGTAATCTGCGCTGTTTGGCTGAAGTGTTTAGTCTGGTCTTCGCTGAATACTTTAACAACAGATTTTCCATTTTAGTTTTTTCAGTGCCGCCTTCTTAAAGTAAAAATCCTTTAGTATGTTTTTGCTTTTGTTATAAATCACATCGAAATATTAATATTACCAGAGTTGAGGCATAAAACCAGGAAATGTCAGTCCCTTATAATGTTTCTAATTATATACAGCCTACAACTACTCAGAAAATTGTGATTTCCGTTCTTGTACATTCAAAATGTCTTTATAGTTAAAAAAAAAAATTAGGTTTTGATTTGCAAGAACAATTTGCCGCTAAACTTTTGGCTTGAAGAGCATAGTGGTGTGGCAAGAAAGACATGTTTAACTTTGCCAGTTTTAAGTAATATGTTGAATATATAATAATAAATACTGCAGGAAAAGGCCTGAGGAATAAGTGTGCATTAAAAATTAATGCGTGCTGCAGTAAGTCTGAAATAAGTTATCTTTCCAGGAGCTTAGGGTAAAGTTTTTATCATTATCAGAACTTTACTCTGGACCATTAATATATGTAATTAAAGCCCCAAACCATCATAGATTTTTCCTTTCTTCAGAAAGGAGAGATGAAAATAGCCCTCATCTAGTTCCTGCAGAAACCATTTTCATAAAAGTTGATCCAGTCCCTCCATGCTGTAACCCTCTTCTTAAGTAGCCTTCCACAATGTGTTGCCAGCTTTAAGTTCCATTTACCATTGCAGAAACTAGAGTGTTACCTACCCCTCCCAATTTTTTAAAATTGATTTACCTTAATGCTGATTCAAGATATTTAACTTGGCTTCTTGGAATATCTGTGTCTCCTGTTAACATTACTTTGTCCATGATCTTAGAGTTTGTGTTTCTACAAAAGATAACCCTTCTCCTCTGCCAGAATGTGATTTCTGAAGTAGAAAATTAATTCCTTAAGGAAAAAAAAAAAAAAAAAAAAAAAAAAAAGAGGGAGAAATTTTATAAAAAGAAATGTGCGCCAAGTAACTCACATACCTGTCTCTTCTTCTTCTTAAGTCAAATGCATAGTGAATATTGGTGTTTTATCTCCATTAAGAAGCTCCATAAGTAGCTTCTATACTTGCAGGACATTGATCTTCTGTTCCATATAGCTATCAATTCCATCGTTAACTGAAGAAACAAGTTAGTATCACTGCAGTAATGTTAGTTATTTCACATATTCATTTTTAACTTCCAAATAGTGCAGATTTGTTACATCTATATTAAAATAATGCCTTAATTCCCTTTTTATGGGGTTCTATTTTAGCATTATTTTAAACAGGAAAAAACCCAATATTTAGAAGCAGCAGAAATCTAGATCATTAAGACAATTTTTGCCCCATTGAAGACCATAGCCAAAATTCTGCTGATATCAATAGGATTGCATTTTTAAGTAAACAGGTCACACTTATTCCAGAATTACCACTAATGAATACTAAAAAAGTCACTTAACAAATCAGTACTTTGTCTCACCTATCCATCAGTAAACTATCAGTTTATAATGTTACCACTGAATGTTAATAGTTCCAAATGTTCAAATTCTTGTTTAAATGCGTTCTAAAGCAGCATATTACTATTCTTCATTTAAAGTACCTGTGCTGTAATGAGGTACTCCAGATATATTGCAGAACAGAAATAAAATTTGCTCATTATACCTGCTATGCTAAACATCTCTGGAATATATGAACTATAAAGATGCTTGGGTTTTAGGAAAGGAGGTGCAGAGAGATAATGACAGTAAGTGCTATTATCCAAGAACTGAAGGATTATACTTCATTGTATTTTCTCTGCAGGCACAGAATGAGGTCATGCTTATATAGCTGACAGAATCCTCACTGCTACAAGGACCTTCTGAATTTGGAATAAGTTCACATTTCAGATTTGATTTGTGGTGAATCTGATTCCTGTATTGGATATTCTCTGCTTTGCTGTTTTTATTAATCTGATATGTCAAATACGATAGATACCAAAAATCCAACGTAATCTGTTCAAACTGCAGAAATGTAGAACAAACAATCCTTAATATGCCACTTTGGCATATGATAAGAAGTAAGAAGCTGACTTTCATTGTTATCTGTAACGTTTTTATCTGTTGAATATCACTTTATTTTTAAAAACTGCATTGATCCTATCCTATGGTAAATTGAATATCAGATATCTTAGAGATCAGCATATTTAAGTGGCCTAAGAACAAGGTTAGCAGTAAAATTATCTGTATTATCTTTAAAAAAACAGATTTCATGTATATCACTGCAGGAATTAGACTTAACAGGAACAAAATGAATAATAGTTGACACTTCCGCAACTTCTACCACTGCCAACATATTATGTTAAAAAAAACCAAAACAACAAAAACATGGGGGATTCACTTAGTACATCTACATCAAACAAAATACAATAGCTGTTTAACTATGCCATGCAATACCACAGAGAAGGTTAATAGGCAGTTACTATCCATCTGAAATCGTAAGAACTTAGTAAGCGGAGTGCTGTTATCTAAACTGGAATTTGACCAGGATGTGAAAGTTTACTTATTGTTTTTCACAAAACAATTATTGTATGCTGATTAAGATAGAGGACGTTTCCATGGAACAGTATCATTAACGGCCTCCATTCATTCATAAAGCCAGAGTTGTAAGAACAAAAACTGCCACAGGACAGAAAACCTCCAGGTTTCAATCTGCAAGGTGTCTGCCTTCAGGCAGTTGTTAAGAGGACAGGCACAGCATTAGAAGAAATGTCACTGATGTTTAACTGGGCTAAAATATTCTGGGTTAAGACAGAACTAACATAATTCAAGAATTTGCAGTGACACTTCAGCATTTTACATTCTTGGGCAGCTGAGCTTCTCCTGGGATATCTTACTAAGAGTCAAATCCCTAGCATAAGTGGTAGCAACTAAATCCAAAGAATTCCATGTTGGACTTTGTCTACACTAAGGAAAAATAACTACTACTCCCTCTGCAGAGGCAGAAAGGAAAACAAGTTTGTTTCATTTAGTTAGAACAATATCTCATTATATGTATTACATGGTTAAAATAATCTTATGCTCCTACTTGTTTACCTTCATCAAGATAGCATGTAATAACTACAAACTACCTTGCTCATATTAGGATTTTATCAAGTTAAGGTACTCCATATCTCCTAAAGTTAATGTTTTCTGTAGAGCAAAAGAGATGCATTTCCTCAAATATATTAATACCCAAGTTTACTTAATGTGACCACATCATACTGAGATGCAGAAATAAACACTCGGAAACAAACCATTTAAAATGTCATTTTGAAAGAAAAGTGAAAAAAACCAAAAAAGCTATCAGTTATTATTTTCTTTTGACTATGTAATAGCATAAGTAAAATTTAGCTTATATATTTTTGTATTTTATGGGTTTTGTGATACTAAGTTACCAATCCATTTCACCTTACTAAGTTCTAAGAAAAAAAAATAATGTAAGACTCTTCTAAATAAAAACCAGTACTTTCATTTTACTGAAAGTTTTGAGATGTCTTGTTTGCGCTGCTTCAGAAATTTTAAATGTTAAAATATTGGGCCTTGTTGCAGGATGGAATTTCAAAGTAGATCTAATGTTAAGTACAAGCCTGAATTTTAGGCAAGTTTCAATAATTTATTAATGTTACTCAAATGAAAAAATGCTTTTACCTTTCAAGACAGACTGTACTCCATTGCCCATGCAATTCATTTACCAGAAGTTAATTGCTTGCCAATCACAAGTGATTTACGAACCTGTTTTCCTCCAAGTGACTGACTTTCAATTAATAAAAGATTAAAACAATATAAAAATCTTCTTTCTTTCCCAAACTAGTTTCATGGAGGCCTTATTCTCAAGTACAGATATGTAAATAGATGTCCTATCCAGACATGAATATTTTACAAAATTTTCTAATACCACAACTCAATGGCTTCAAAATTCTACAATATACAAATATCTTGCAGGTAACCTTCCTAATGTCAGTTTTCCTCACTTACCATTTGTTACAAAATCTGCTAGTTACAGTAATCCTTGTGCTTGACATCTGTCACGAACATCTGTGGATTACTCCAACTGCTTGTAGAAATAAATTAGGGAACTTGTTATGGTCTAAACCCACTAGCACTCGTTTATTAATTAGATTTCAGTAACTAGTTTCTGAACTTGAATAACTTGTATGCCAGATGTCTTATGCTGAAACAAAAAGCCAAGGAGATGGGGGAAGGGAGCAGGGAGTGAGTGATGTGCATTTAAAAACAGTTGTGTAGACTACTATTTTTTAAGAAAATCCTCTGTTTATTATGTGCTTCTTTGTAACCGTCACATGATAGAAGATAGAATCTAATTATTTAGATAGGAAATGAACTCCATTGCTATTTGGTTGTTGCTGAATGGGGAAGAAGGCCTTCTTTTGCTTTCCTGTAAGTTCTGATGTCTTTGATTTTTTTTTTAGTCCCTTTAAAATCCACCTATCACTGCTATTTTTTAACATTTCATTCCCTCTCTCACTGGAAATGGGGCCACATTTTTTTTCCAATGAATAACACCAGCAACAAAAGAAACTCAAATTTAGAAAGCCACAGGCAGCTAAGGACCATCTTACAGTTTCAGAGACATAAAAAGACACTCACTCCTTTTAACAGGACAGTCTGCAGTTTCCAATTTATTTAAGGACTAGGCAAAAATTAGTTAGCTTATACCTGTCAAATTCATGTCAATTCCAAGTTAAAGAATGAGGGAATCATATCTTAAGGCAAGATCCATTTCACCCTGTTCTAGCTCATGACATTCAGATCGGTATCTGCAACCTGATACACACAATTCAGGATGGAGCAGAGGTGGTGTCATTTGGACCTGGGCCCATCTGTAATAGACAACTTATTAAAAACCCAGACAAACAAACCAACCCCCAAACCAAAACAGTTGATACAACCAGCATGAAAACATGTTTAAACTTTTTTCAAATAGATGATCAAACACAGAACTCTTTCAACTGTTTTATTCCTCTGATTACATTCCCCAAAACCTGGAAGAAAGAACACACAAAAGAACATTTAAATGGGAGTAGTTCTGTGTAGTTCTTCGATTTCTGAGTTAGTATTTCTTATTCTGTGCCATGGTGATGGTTAGGAGACAAAAATGTATACCTCAAAACTTAAGTAAGAGTCTTATCTTTATATCAGTTTTTATTATGAAATTGCCTATTTTCCATGTACAAAAAATAAACTAAATCTACTACACAGTAGAAGAGTAGAAAAGGAAAAGGTTACATATTCAGCAGAACAAATTGCCAATTTCCCCCTCATCCATTATGCTGGGTTGGGGTGGAGTTAATTTTTTTTACAGTGTATGGGGCTGTGTTTCGGATTTTTGCTGAAAGCAGGAATGATAATACAACAGAGCTGTTTTTATTATTAGTGAGCAGCCCTTACACAGAGTCAAGGCATCTTCTGTGAGGAGGCTGGGGGTGCACAAGGAGTTGGGAAGGGACACAGCTGGAGCAGCTGACACCAACTGGCCAAAAGGATATTCTACACCATACAGTGTCATCCTCCGTATTTAAAGCTGGGGGAAGAATGAGAAAGGAGGGGGACATTTTCAGTGATGGCACTTGAACTTCCCAAATACACACGATGAAGCCTTGCTTTCCTGGGGATGGCTGAACACCTGCCTGCTCATGGGAAGTGGTACACAGATTCCTTGGTTTCCTTTGTGTGTGAGCTTTTTGCTTTACCTAGTGAACTGTCTTTATCTCAACCCATGAGTTTTCTCACTTTTACCCTTCCAATTCTTTCTCATTCCACTGTGAGAGAATGATTAAGTGGCTATGTGAGACCTGTTTGCTGGCTGGGGTTAAACCACAACATCTATACATGTGTCGGTAATTATTTTCCTCAGCAGTTATTATGCCGTTTGTGATTTTGATGACTCTTAAAAACACGTTTTTGGACTTTCCTAATTGTTTCTGGTTATACATATACTTTTCAAATTCAGCAATTATAAAAGGCATGTACAAGTAAATCTGTATCTAGATTATGTTTAAACCCATTAATGGGATGAAGCAGAAAACAAACATTTCCATAACTTAAGCTTGTTTCCTTTACTTTTCAAAACTCTACACTGTCAGGTTCAGCACTTTGGGATTGGCAGGTTGTGTCACTCCCAAGTGTGACTGCAGCCACTATCACACATACATTCTTTCCAGGTCTCAGCAAGAAGACTAACTAGCAGCATCAAAACAGCAAGAAGGATATATGCACACAGAAATAAAAGCTCCCAATATATTTTGATGTAGCTCTCCAGATGACCTGAAACTCCCCTTCACATGTAAACAAGGGGCAAAAGAAATCCACAACCATCTCCTTTTTGAGTTTTAATAGTATGCTCTGTTTTTAAAAATCTTCTTTCAAGTTTGTTCAGCTAGTTTCCAAAGAGATTATTTTAGTGGCTGCTAAATATGCACAGCCAAAATCAAAATTGAAAGGAGCCTATATATTAAGTAAATAGAACTGTAGGTGTAACTTGTTTTAAGATATATAACAGAACATTTAATTATATGGTTCTCAAAATTCGGCTTTTCCAGTTCATCTGAATTTGGCAAAATTGTACTTACAGTCCATAAATAATGATATTTAAAAGATACTTACAATTCACTCAGTGCTACTTATTCTGCCTTCTATCTCTACATTTTTTGTTTGCTCATGTGAAACTCCTACTGCCCAGCCAGCTGCAGATTTTTTACTACATCTTTGCTCATACCATTTCTCCTGTTCATTCATACTTTGTGTTCCCAATTCCCACACCCAGCAGCAGGTCAAGGGATGAATCTTTTAGAAAGGAACAGAGAGACAAACACCAAAACAAGGCTTTGGTAAGACAAACAAAATATTGCTGCAAGTTTGCTTAAATTCAGGAAACTATAGAGGCTTTGGGGTTTTTTTTTGCTCATAGATTATGTCAGCATTTGTGTACTTCTTTTAGTGTTATTTCATACTTGCTGTATGAAGCTGCTTCCTTAGGGGATTTAAGGATCTATTGCTTTTCTCTGCGAGAAGTAACATTATTCTCTTCTTACTATATTCAGAATCTGATAGACTTGTCAACATATTTTTTCATTTAAATCTTTTTTTTTTACTCTGAAGCTGTGTAAGAGAACATACTGTTATAGTTCTCTGAAGAAAAATTAATGCCTAATGGAGTGCATCCAGGCAGCTGAATGATACTGAAAATGGATGAAAAAGATGATTCATTACAGTTTTCTTCTGAATTGGAGGTATCTGCTGAGCAGATCTTGAAGGTTTAAAAATTATTGATTAAATATAGGTCAATGGCATTTCATAAACAAAACCTGACTACATCTAAAATACTGACTTAAATGTTCACTTGGTAGCTAAAAGTCTTTTTCTGCCTTATTAAAGGACTTAGATGAAGGAAGTTTACAATTTTAGCCAGTGTTTCCCAGAAAATACAAATGATTAGGTGTAAGTATGCAGTGTCTGGAAGATAAAAAGTACAGTACAGAGACATACTTAAAAAAGCAAGTGTTTATGTGCTTGATACAGTGTAGTTATAGTATATTAAACAGAGTATATGTCAGCTGCCTTGCCCAATTCAGATAGGATATAAATAGTGGTATTAGATGTCAGTGAAATTCTAAGTGGATACATACTACTTTACAAGCAGTAATCCCTTTGCTAGCATTAGTATCACCTTCATTGATCACTCCACCATCATGGAATTTCTTGTATTGCATCATGAAGATTTTTTGTCTAAAATTCTGAATATTGTTAACACAGTTTTTGTATTACTAAGCATTTTTGTCAAGACCATACTTTTCTCATTTCTATATTTGTTCTTGCCGTGTCCAGGCTACTTCTGGCTTTGTCTACTCAACACTTGATACTCTGTGCCCTCTTTAGACAACAATTTGATGTCTACTTTGTCCAGCACCCATGCAAGTACTGGCTCAAATACCCGTATTTAGCTTCTCTGCTGCCACATACCCCAAATTTAGGAAAATCTTCTTCCATTGGAACTCAGTATTCCCTGCTGCTGGATCACTACATTGTCAGTGTTCTGCTACTGTCATGCTGCCTAATGACCTGGATGCAAACATCCAGTGCATTAACTGAAGCAGAATTGTAAGGATGAAGTGATGGGAGCAGCACAAACCAGAGAAGTAATTTTATTTTATAAATTCAAATGCAAATTGTTCTTTATGAGAGTTTGAAATTCCAACTTTCATATTCAGGTCCCAAAAGTGGTGTAATGTTTTAATGATTATCCCCTTGAGCCATCCACAGAACACATTGACTGGACCATCATTAGTTGCTCCCCTAGTGCATAAACCTATATGATCAATATATTTCCTGACTTTGTTCAAAGGCAAGCTATAATGATTCTGTTGCTCACACAGTCATACCCACACTCTTTGATGCTTCCCCAAGTTTGATAAATGCAACCCTTTTTTAAGCCTCTGAATAATACACCATGTAACCTATCCATCAACGTGAAATGACCCTGTCATTACAGAACAGCTCTGAGGCTGCACATCCATTCATCAACCGTCTTTCTTCGACCATAATGGTAAATTCCAAGTTCATACTCATTTGTAAAGTTTCATATCATTCTTTTCTTTACTGTGAGCAGCAGATATTGTATCTGTGGAAGAATTAGCAACAGCAGCATCATAAATACTTTTACATTGTAAAAGTTGATACTTTTCACAAATGAGCCTCTTAATCAGAACTTGTTAGTACCACACATGTTCTCATTTTCTAATAGATTATAGGACAGTTCTTATTTAATAGGGCAGGGGAAAAGATTAATTGTCTTGCCTCCAAAAAACAGCTGCCATGGGCTAAACATACTGCCAAACTTCCCCAATTTCCCCAGCAGTATTTCCTATAAGCACTTCCATACACTCAGATTTTCCCCAAATCTGCCTTGTTTTTTGAAAAAATACCAAGTGAATATAAAGAACCATGTGCTACCATTAAAACTACAGGTAATTGCAAATTTTCTTGTAACCAGGCTGGGACAAAAAAAAAAATCTCAGAAGGACTTCACAAAATGGAAAAGTTGAAATTAGAAATTGACTTCTTCTAAATAACCTTCAGCTGATGACATAGCACTGTCACAACTGCTTCTGCTGTACACCAAGTATTAGAGAGACAATAAAAGGCTAATGAAAAACACAGGGTACTCTTGAGTATGCCATAAATAAAATAACTTTACTTAATTAATAAAAATAGTGTATTAGCTAGCTTCATGATTAGTAGTCTAGCTGTTCATAAATTCAATTAACTGGGATCAAATCTACTCAATCAGAACCTGTCCAATAGAAACTGGAAATTGTTGAAGAATAGTTGATCCATCTATGGCTTCCCTTATAAAAGCCTGGAAAAAAATTCACCATGAAAGTAGAAAGATTTGACTGGTAAAATGCTTAATTTTTTTCTGTAGCAACTTATGAATGTGACTTTTGAGAAATTATTGATAGTGACAAAGAAAATTGAAGCTTTTGCGATATGGTGCAAGCAAAGACATCTTCTGGACAGAAAAGATGATAAATGCACATATTAAATATATTATTGGAGGAAAGTAGACTTGGTTGTCAGAAATGAATAGGTGTAAATGTATGTGCTTTGGACACATCAGGAGCAGAGATGGAAATAACCTTGAGGATGTAATTATGGAGTGAATGGTGACAAGTCATCATAATTGAGAGCAGCTAGAAAGGAGGTGGATAGATGACATGCAGTAGGCTGCTGTAACTTCAGTTTCTGAATGTTCAAAACTAGCAAGGGATCATGGAGACTTCTAAAAATTCTCCTGTGAAATACAGGAGGTGCCAATAAATTGATTTTATTTCACTTGCAAGCAAATGAAAGAAGTGCAATCATTCTGCCAATAGAGTGGTTTGTAAATTACAAATGTATTCATAAATACACACTTTTTCACAATGGCTTAAATGTTATGTAATGTTATGTATTGACAATCCTTGTCATTTCTGAATGAACCAGGACACTACAAAAGTTCAGTGGCAATTGTGTGTGTATATATATATATGTATACACACACACACACACACAGAGACAGGCTGGGGAACTAACGAATCAAGAGCAATCAAGAGCAGCCCTGTGCACAAAGAATTTGGGGCTGCTGGTGAGTGAGAGGCTGGACATGACCCAGCCATGGGCACTCACAACCCAGAGAGCCAAACGTGCCCTGGGCTGTATCCATAGTACCGTGGGCAGCAGGGCCAGGGAGGGGATTCTGCCCCTCTGCTCTGCTCTGGTGAGGCCCCACCTGGAACCCTGCATCCAGCTCTGGGGTCCCAGCACAGGGAGGGCAGGGAGCTGTTGGAACTGGTCCAGAGAAAAGCCATAAAGATCATCAGAGGGCTGGAGCATCTTTCCTGTGAGGAAAAGCTGAGAGGGCTGGGGTTGTTCAACCTGGAGAAGGGTAACTCCAGGGTGACCATATGACAGCCTTCCAGTACCTAAAGGGGACTTGCAAGAATGATGTTGTTTTTAGCAGAGCCTGTTGGGATAAGACAAGCGGTAATGGTTTTAAACCAAAAGAATGTAGATTTAGACAAGATATAAGGCAAATATTTTTTACCAGGAGGGTGCTAAAGCACTAGAACAGGTTGCTCAGAGAGGTTATGGATGCCTCATTTGTAGAAACATTCAAGGTCCCACTGGACAGGGCTTGGAGCAACCTGATCTAGTTGGAGATGTCCCTGCTTACTGCGGGCAGGCTGGACTGACTAGATGACATTTAAAGGTCCCTTTCTACCCAAACTATTCTATAATTCTATGATAACTGCCCTATTTCCAAGCATGGTTCAGAATAAGGCCTTTTTAAGCAGCACAGGGGGAAGTCCTCCTTACCAAAACAAACAGCATTTGGTCCTTCCCTTTTTTCAGAACAGGTACTGTTCCATGAAGACTCAGTGAATTGTGGGACCCTTCCACAGAAGCACTTTGTGTCTCCATCTGATTGTCTTTATGACATAATACACATAAGTCCTCCTGCACCCTTTTACAGATTGTATCCTGTTAATGTAGAAAATGGGAGATACACAAGTCCCTGGTTTTTGGACAAAGCTCACTTCCTTGTCTGTTCTAAGAATAATTTCACTGTAAATACCTTCTGGAATGGAACACTTTTTGGAGCTTTTTCATTATGGCAATGCACATTGTCAAGAAACTCACCTCTGACCCACCTCAATTTACAGCAGATGTAAAATACATCAACTATTAAAATAGGCAGTTAAAACAATTAGGTGATTTTACCAAAGATATGTTATACTAAAACATTTAGAGACATCAGGGATAATTTTGAAGGTCCAGTGCAGCAAACTTAGAGGCTATCATTTTAACTGGATGAGCTGCACTCAACTGCATGTGTGAGAGAGTAAACAAATGGACAAAGAGGAAAGACAGCCAGAAACAAGGACTAATACCACAGTCAAATACCTATAAGAAAAAGCCTCTGAGCAAAACTGAGGACAAAAAATTATTTCCCAGGGTTTGTTTTTTTACTGAGTTCTGAGGAACTGGAGTATTGCAGGAAACAATGTTTATCATTGAAAAAAAAATAGTCTTTTAAAAGGAGAGGAAAAAAACCCCAGCATTCATGATTAGGAAGCAACCTGACAGAGATACTTGCTAGATATAAAGAACTGGCAGATACTACAGTTGGAAACAAGCAATTTAAGCATTTTTTTTGTTTGCCTCTTGACCTGCTTGATCATGATTTAAAAAATTTAATACTGAAGGACCACACTCTACCACCTGATTCTGCAAAACAGGAGCTTTCAAGAGCATAGTTATTATTAGGAGGACAAGTGTTTCCTAAGTCACTAGATAATATTTCTTACTTGTCTGCCCAGCTGAATGACAGATATTACTACAGTTCTCAACACACACAACACACAACAGTCTTAATGGGACTGTTTACTTCTTAGTCATTGTTACTATCCATGTTTACTGTATTAACAAAGACCTGAGGACAACCACTACACAGTTCCTGGAAACATATGAGCGTATCTTAATCTAATCAATAAGAATTAAAGGATTTTCTGTGCTTGAAGTAATAATCACTCCATGCTTTCTTCTGTTTCACCTGAAAAGTGTTTTGTTCTGAAAATCCTGTGCTGTGTTATTTCCCCCACCAGTAAAAACACCACATTTTTCCTTTCTTGATCCTTTTCTTGAACCTGTCCTATGACAATACAGAGAAAGAAGCACCTCAGAAAGCTGCCCCACAGCTCTTCAGCACCCTTTCAGTCTGCTTATGAATAACACTTGCAATGATAGTCTAAAAGATAATAAAAAAAAACAAGAGCAGATCAGAGTAAATACATTCCAATAAAAATAATGTGAGTAAAGGTAATAAAATTCCAACGGAAACAGTAAAATCTGGGTAAAGATTGAAGGACTCAGTCATATTATTAGAGCTAACCAGTAAAACCCAAGGGATCATGTGAACCTAGCTACAGCTGTACAAGCACAGTCCAAGTCAGATCTCAGCTGCTTGCTGAAATTAGAAGGGTGAAGGTCAAACAAGCAAAAGCAACAAACCAGACACTAGCAGCTGTAATCATATCTGATGAGAGCAGATTTCAGGACAATTCAGATTACAGAGTACCACAGGTCAGATTATCTGAAGCTTTTATGTTTTTACATTCTGAAAATGCCGTGCATATATTCAAGCTAATTGGCAGTTAAGTGTTCATTCATACATCCTTTAATTGGGTGTGGTGTCAGAACCACATGCTCTGTTTTAGCCCTTTAGAATTTCAAATGGTGCAGAAGTACAAATCCCACTGCTTCTCTTCTGAGAAAAGACAGGACCATTGCCTAATCAGCCCATGATTTCAGAATTGGCACCTATTCCTTTCAGGCACTTTGCTGATATGATTTGTCCAAGACTCATTCAAAACACCCCGTATCTGGCTAACATACTGCTGACTAATCACTCATTACCCGTAAAAGCAGGAATCTTGTGTGAACTCCTTGATAGTCAGCCTTCCACTGATGCCTTTCAATACTTTCTGTGTTATTCTAACTTCACTATTTATCTGAAATCTGCAAGAAGACAGAGACATCTTGGTCCATAAATTTATTTTTTCAGTATGGGGATTCACAAAGAACTTGCATAAAATGAAAGAGAATTTTAATTGGATGAACAAATCTTGCCTGGCACTCTCAAGTCAAATCTTTGAATTCCCATGTCTAACTACATGCTACTTTCAATGTCCATATTCCTTACAATGCAAGACTTTGTTTTACTCTTTGGTGAAAAACAAAAGTGATTAAAGTGCATACTAGAGGCTTTGCACTGTTTCTCCTTAACTTAGACTAAAAGCAAGTTGTGGGAGCATAGCCCTTTACCACTAGGTTCTTAGCCCTACTTCACAACCCATTGTATAAACATTTCTAAGTAAAGATAGTGTCAGTTTGGAAAAAAAAATCTTGTAACTACAAGATTACAACAAGAAGTTATGATATTGTAGATCACACTGTTGATATACATAGAATAGTGCTTTTCAATAAAACTTAAGAATATTTGAAAATAAATATTAAAACTCAGGAAGTTCAGAGACTTAGGTGAAATTTCGGGAATGCAACATCCATAATACTACAATTCTGCCCAAAGAGAAGTCCGCCTAACATCCTTCTAGCTTTATGTTTAGTTCATGAAAAAAACCTTAGCAACAGACACTTCAAATTTATTTCTTGCATCATTTTTACTTTTTCTATTTAAACTGAAACCAGCTCATATAGGTTTTTGAGATATACTTTATTGAATTACAGAATAATCTTCTAGGATTTGTTTCTAATTTATTGTGCTAATACAAGTGTATTAAAAATAAGGAACCTACATCAAATGGTTTATACCTACACCAAATGGTTTCTATTAGTAATTTGATTTGAGAAGAAAGTACCTTATGTAACAAATATAAGAAGACCCATATACGTTCAGTGTATATTAGTTCTGACAGTACATCTTACTTGATTGACAACAAATTAAAGTTGATAGCTAGTCTGAGTACTTCAACTCTAAGGCAAATCTAAGTGGCCCTTTTAGTTTGGATTAGGAAAAAAGATTACATGCTTTGTACTGGCTTTATTTATTTACTAAAATCAGTACAACCTTAGTGTCACCTGTCCATAGTGAATGCCCAAATCCATCAACCCATAAGAGCAGAGAAAATAATTTCATCTTAATCTGGATTCACAGCCAGATTTACATGCCTGGTCTCATGACACTCTTCTAAATTTCAAAATCAGTGTCTGAGATCCTCCAAGTGTTCCTTGCAACTCTCAGTCATTCTCACTATAATCCTTCTAAGCTGGTTTCATAGAAGCTGTGGACATTCAAGGCTTTAACTCCCCCAGGACAACACTGCAGGGAGACAACGAACACAAGTGTAGGAGAGTAATTTCCTACCCACATGCTATTACACCAGAAGTTCCAGAGAGCTTCTTAGTCTTTGTACATTTTCCACCCACACCTTGTAAAGATGAAATTTAGCATACTTCTCCACAATCTTTCTTACTTACCCCTTTCCCCTCACCTCACCCTCCTGAATCTTTCCGTTGCCACTGCCAGGTCATGCCAGCCACTCTGCTGTGCCTAGCAAGGCTCCTGTCATACCTGTGCAACCCCCACGGAGAAAAACGTCCCTCCACGGAGACTGGTCCTGACCTCCTGCCTTCAATTTGCTCTAAGGAGAATTCATTAGAGATTTTCAGAATTAGGAAAAATAATACTTTCAGCTGATTTGAATATAGCTGGTTTGAATGACAAAAATAACCAGATGAAGACCCGAAATTAGTCTTGATCAGTTAAAAGTCATCTTTCAGCTGTCACACACCTTCTGTGAGCAGCACGGGCATCTAGAAAATACTCCATAGCCAACTACACTTCGAACAGGCAGGGTACGTACTGCAGATTCAAAACAGACAAATATATCCCACTTTGCTACTGACTTTCCAGACATACCCCATCCACTGGAAATATGAATATTAAATTACAAAGACATATTGCACGGAAGGATTTCCTGAGCTGGCTGGCGAGGGCTCCTTTGGTCCGCATATTCAATTTTCTCCTTAAGATTTATAATCAAACTGTCGATTCCCCTCATCTGCCCGAAGAAGGACTGACTGTTCACTCTCGCCTACCACCGCACTCACCGTGCCACCCCACACACCGTTTCCCCACACTTTCTTCTCTATCAGCCTGATCACGCCCCAGATGCCTAAGGGACCGGCCAGACTTGCGCAGCCATGAGCGGCCCGGGTTCTGCAAGGAAGCACCAACGTAACTCTCGCCTTCCCGCCCTGCAGCCAGGAAGCCGCCGGCTCGCTCGCTGACACTGCCGGCAGCCGGGCATCGCTGCTCGGCGCCGGCCGTGCCCCCGCCGCCCCGGAGGAGCCCGCCCGGCCCGGCCGCTCCGGGGCTTTTGGCGCCAAGCTGAAGCAGCGCTGCCCCGGCCGCGCCCGGTACTGCCCGCCCGGCGCGGGGCTCCGCGCGGTGCGAGACTTACTGGGCAGCCTCACCCCTACTCCGGGGCGGGGGCTGGGGGCTCCTGGCGGGGCGTCGCCGCGGGCCGCGGGCGGGCAGGGGAAGGGGAAGGGGCGGCGGCGGCGCGGAGGCTCCTCCCGGGCTGCGCTTCCCTGGGCGGGCGGAGAGCGGCGCTGGGTCCCCGCGGCGCACGCTCCGCCCGAGCCTCCCCTTCTCCCGGCCGCCGCCGCCGCTGCTGCCGCCACCGAGCCGCTCCCCCTCCCCCAGCCAGCGCTCCCGAGCAGGAGCTGCCGCGCCGCGGAGCAGGAGGCGGTGGGAGCCCCTAGGGCAGCGGCCGGCGGGGTGGCGGCGGAGCGGCGAGCACCACCCGGCACGGAGGCTGCTCAATGCTGCACCTTCCGGAGCTGCATGAGGTAAAGGCGGCTCCGGGTCCCGCTTCCCCCCGTGCTCGCTCCCCGCTCCCCGCGGCCGCGGGGGTGTGTGCGCGGAGCTGGGGCTGCGGGGAGCTCTTTGTGGGCCCGGCCGAGTGCGGGGCAGCGGGGCGGGGGTGGGGGGGGTAGTGCGGGGCGAGGGCTGAGGGGACATGAAGTTGCGGGAACAAATGGAAAGTGGTGAGTGGCCGGGCCCCCTCCCCGGGGGGGC
>JACBWW010000020.1:13221134-13365085 GCA_020086605.1 Lanius collurio | reverse complement strand
CCGGGGGGGGGGGGGGGTCGCGGGGGGGTTTTGTTTGCTCTCGCCGCCGCCTCCCTCCCTTCCTCCCTCCCTCCCCCTCTCCTGTTGGCTTCTCTGCCTCCCGATAGTTTTGAGGCCTAACTGTTTAGGCCTCGTCTCCTGGCTCTGGGGCCGGTGTGCCGGCTTCGAACCACCCCTTGGGGCCGGGAACGCCGCCCCGGCGCACCTCGCAGGCCGTAAGGGGCCCTCGGCCGCGGGGTACCCCTCGATTGGGCCCCAGATTTCATTGTAAAACCGACGGCTGTGAACTAACAGTGTTGGGCTGGAGCAACCCCGCAATGAAAGGAGGCGCCGGAGGGGAGCGGAGGGGCCCGAGTCGCGGGGAGCGGCGGCGGGCCGGGCCTCGCTCCCGCCGGGATGCGGCGGGGACAGCGCTGGGGGGCGCGGCCAGCGGGGCGATAGCCGGGGCCTTCAGCGAATTGAGGGTGAGGAATGGAAAAAGAGGGTTAGAAAGTCGTTTCTATTCTGCTGAACTTTTGTTTTCTGACCGATAGAGGCCGGTAGAGGACTGTGGAGAAGGAAAGTTTGTAACCAGCAGCGCCAGGATGGACTTCCCTGCTACCCAACCAAAACCTGCTGCCGACGGTAAAATCATCTACTATCCTCCTGGAGTAAAGGAGATTACGGACAAAATTACCAACGATGAGGTGGTTAAACGGTTAAAGGTGAGCAATTCTGACCACCACCCCCTTCCCTGCAACTTTTGCTTGTTAAGGTAAATATTTTATCACTGGAATGGAGAACTGCCAGAGTTTTGTTGTCCTTCCTGCCTGCAGACTTTTAAGGGATTATGACTTAATTACTTTTTCTTAAAAGAGGAGGACTCATTTTTGTAATTCATTACTGTTCCCTTGCGAGTTCTCTCAATGCCAGAGTTGATATGTTAAGTGCTAATTTGTATATGAAACATATCCACAGTTTGGAGGAGAGGTCTGAAGTGGAATCATAAGTAATAATTACAGGATATGTTTGCAAAATTTTTTGGCAAGCTAGGTGGTTTTTTGGGTTCTGGCATTTGAAGAAAGTATAGTTGAGCGGGGGAGACAAGTAGATCTGTGTAAGGATATTCTTGGTTGAAAAGATCACACTGTTCGCAAAATGCAAAGCCTAATTTCTGGACTTTATGGATGGCCTTTTGAAATTGTTTCAAAACTTGTCTCAGATTTTTCAATTTAGTGTAATTCATATAGGTTTTTTCCTGTTTAGTATAACTGACAAAATTGCTAAATTTTCCTAAGCAAAAGAGGTTGTTAGAAAAGTATCTTTTCTGCTTGTTTGACAGCATCCTGGGGGACTGTGAGTCTTGCCTCTCTTTTTTATTTTGTTAATACCTTTTTCCACTGGAAAAAAAAATGCTACTGTGATACATTAGTATTATTTCTTAAGTCCATGCTGAAAATAGAGAATTAAGTTGAGCATTGATCAAATATTGACACAGCACGTTTGTTAACACCATGGTCTTTGGACCAGAGGTTTTTGTAACCTGGGATTTGGTCCTATGCCCAGGGTGGAGATGCAGTAATAATTTTTAGCAATCAGAAATATCCTGTTGTCTGATGATCTATTTCCCATGACAGCAGTGACCCCACAAAGATTGAAAAATAGAAATCACTGTCTTGGCTAGTCAGTTAGTACATTGAAAAGTTTTCTTAGCTATAAATGTGAAAAGAATATGGGCTTTGTGCTTTGCTTTTTAAGCAGCAAGGCACATAGTGTTTTTTCTGAACATGAACCTTGTTGTCCATTTACAGTTTTAAAAATTATTGAATGGACAAGTCCAGCCTATTATTTTCAAAACTGCAGTGGAATATTTCCAGTTACAGGAGAAAATACTAGAGTTGTGATTGTTTAGACAGATACCTTGGATCAAAGTCTGTGGAATGTAGAGGAATGCAGTTTTGAGGTGATCCTTGAAACAGGTATTTTATTTTGTCCCAGCTGGTGGACTTGTAATGGTGAACTGTGTTATTCCTATATAATAGGAATAGTAGAACTTCAAAATCCAGTATATGTGTTTTGCTGAATTCACATGTGTGTGTATTAGACATAATTTTCAGGCTAAGAGCAGACTCTTTTTGTTGCTTTCTAATGAATTATTGTTACAGAATTCAGACAGCCGAAAGATTTGAGGTTAACGTTAAATGGGAACAAATACTTTGCTACTGCACCCAGCATCACTGAAAAGACAGAGAAAGATTTTTCTTACTGTATTGGTACTGTTTAATCTGAGTTATAAGAATCTTTTATTGTCAGGTATTGGCTTTACTGAAGAATCAAGAAAATGGAAAGTATTGTATGCTCTAGAACCAAACCCACAAGTATATTTTTCATTATGCTTTTGTATAACATGTATGTTCTTTATCAAGTCTGTGCTTCCTTATATTGACTTAGTTTATAAAAGCAAATTCATTTTGACATGTGGAATATTATGATGATGCTGTACTTGGGATGGGAATACTGGAAAAAGTTTCGTTCAATTTCTTCAAGTTTTCTTCAAAAGATAACTTTCCAGAACTTTAAATATGACCTAATGATAAAAACCAGCTTCTATAAACTCAGGCATGAATCAGTTCTTGAAACAGTAGATTTTTTTGTTTTCTTGGCCAAGCATCAGCCAAAGGTGTTCTTACCGAAAATGTCCAACTTAGAGTTTTGGCCACCAGACTGTGGGTCAGTTCCTGCAAATTTTTGTTCTTTTAGCTTGGTGAAGTCATGGTCAACTTAATTGGTTACAAATTTGTGTCCTTATTAGCAAGTTTTCTGATATCTCATCTGTATTTTTGTGTCCAGACCTCTTCTCCTAATGAAAGCCTTTCTTATTATTGGAACTTGAGATGTTCTGGGCACCTGTCCCAGAGTGCCTGAGCAGCAGCTTTTATGCCAAGGACTTTGAAAAAGAATGTTTTTATATCCTTTCCCTCCTTCTGCTTGGGATTGTAGGTAATGAAATGTAGGCCAGATACTTTCGAAGTGTTTTGATGTGTCTATATGATAACATCATCACTGTCCTGAAAATGAAAACATTGAGAATTTTAAAATTAACATGCATCTTTTGAGGGATGTAGAAAGGAAATACCTCAGGATTGCATATGTATGGCAGATGAAGCACAAGTTCAGGTGCTTAACTGAGTCAAAGGTAGTTTCTGGTGTGCTAGATTATATTGATGGTTTGGTGCCATACAGTGGGACAGTATGTGATACATAGTTTCAGCTGTTGACGAAATGATTTTAACTGCTGTGCTGTGGCTGAGGTCAAGTGTCCTTTCAGTAGATCCAGCTAAGTTTAAATAAACTAGGCAGCTGGCATGTCGCAGAGTGTTGAGGTTTTTGACTACAAAATATATATATTTTTAGGTCTTTCTCTTTACATGGCAGTTTTTCACAATACAGTGATTGGTTTCAGGGCTGAAAGTCAGATGCTGACATTTTGGGTAAGGCTTGTGAAGAGGGGTGGTAACTTTGACTTAAACGAGTGATAGAAGGGGAAAACTAACTGTTCTAAGGCACCCAAGAAGCCCTCCTTCAGTTCCAAGATCAAGCCAAAAACTAAATAAAACTTGAGAGCAATTGTGTTAGCAATATTATATTTTTTTCAGTTAGATAGTTGAAGATTTTAGAAGAAGTTTTAGAAACTTGGCATCTGCTTTGCTGCAAAGCTTCATGACTCTTGAAATTTTTTCAAGATTGACTGTATTTTACTGCCTCATTAAACTCCAGACTTGTATATTGCTGTCAGTAAACTAGTAAATCTCAGATATAACTTTGATCACAAGAGAATATTTAAATGTCATTTATATAAAACATTTTAGTCATTATGAGTAAGATTAGTAGTAGTGTACTTAATTGTCAGACACATTACAAATAGCCACATCAATCCAAAATGCATAAAGACTGATTTTCTCAGTGACTGACATACACAGCTCTTGTAGGCAAAGCCAGAACTGCCACCAAAATATGTGGGGCTCTCATGTGCGTGTCCCAACCTCTGTTCTGTACCCTCCTAAGAAGCATTTTGTTTTGCTGCACACCAGAATGGAAGGGTTGACAGGTCCAGGTTAAAACTTAGCAGGAAAAATCCAAACCAACCAACACCAGAACACCTGCCCCTCCCCGGCTATGTTAATTTTAATCTGAACCGTTTTCTTGTGTAATTTATCATGAGAACTCACAAATAATCGGGCAAGCACAGGGGAAAAATTGACTTTTTTTTGTGGTAGTCTTGCCTTAGAATTTTGAAGGAACTTCAGAGCCAATTTGAATGTGAAAGTTAGCAAATATTTGGGGTTTTTTTGAGGTAGAGATGGGGACATTGGCATTGTTTCTGGAAATCTATCACTCCTGCTAGGGTTTTTAATGTAAAAGAAATAATGCATGGTGGTGACTTCAGATACAGCTTTGTACTAAAAACTGTACAGTCTGGTAAAGTGTAAGACAGATTTGTAGAAAAAAAGAAAACACTTAACAGTGCAGCATTTTCCTTTTACCTGGAGATATCAATGTAAGCAACACTAATTAACAAAATCTGTAAAAAGCACATGTAATCAGACGCTAAATATACAAAACTAAAAGAAAAGTTTCTGAAACTGGAAAAGAACTGATTAATTTCAGCATGGAGATTTTTAACACAGGTTTAAGTCACTGTTTAAAAATGTTTCTGTGAAATTAAGTTTTATCGGTCAGAATTTAATGAGGGAGATAGTTCTTTATCATAGCTGGGTTAGGGTTCTGGTTTTTGTTTTGTGGGGGTTTGGGGTTTTTTGGAGTGATTGTCCTTTTGTTTTTCAATCAGTCCAATAGTCTTTTCCCATGGTGACAGTTTGGCAAGGCATTTGCTGTGAAAGTTGCTTTTGATTTCAATGCCCCCCACACCCTTTCATCCTCTCTTCAGTTCTCCCCCTGCCATCCTCACCCCAAGGCCTAGCTTGTGATCATCTGGAGAGGTTAGTAATCCAGGTGTGCCTTGAAGTCTTCCCTGTTTTTTCCCTTGGCATTTCTTAGTTATCTTATATGTATTCGTGCCAGAATGAAACAAACACTCTCCTTTTTTCCATTGTCTTTCTTCACGTTCCTCTGGTTATTAGGTATTGGTCCCTTTGTAGTTTGGCCTGTTGTGTCTCTATCTTCATACCACTAGAAATAGCTAATGCTCATAATTTGTCATATCATGCACGGGTGTCTTTCAGGCATCTGTTACATCATGTTAAAATTGAGAAAGGTTGCTGGTTGCTACTTAAATGTTTTGGAGTAGGCTGTAGTTATGTGAAAGGAAAAGAAAGTTACTCTTAACTAAACCTGATATTTCTGCATAAGTCAGTGGACACTCTCTGAGGTCGTGTAGTTAGATGGACCTTTGATTTGACCTGTCTTTTACCTATGTAGTTGATTTAAACAAGACAAAAAAATGCAAATTAAAATATCATCTGATAGAAGAAAATCTGTTATTGCCCACAAAAATTTGGTATGTTTGAGGAGAAAAGATATATACGTATTAAGTGGGTTGGATGGTATATTAAGTAATAAATGCTCTTTGCTGGCAAGACTTGGATGACATGGGTGACTTGCATGTATTTACATGCTTATATATAAGAATTATAAGTAATTTTCTGGAGGTCATATAGCCAGGTTACAGAAATGATCCACAGTTAATTATTCTAACAATTTTTAAACTGTCATTAGTTGTACTTAACTGCAGACTGCAGTTGCAATGTTCTTGAGCTGTTGCTGGCCACATAAGCCTAAAGCCAAATTTTTAATTTGATTTTGCTCATAGTTTAATCTTTTTAATTAGTTTGAGTCTTGTAACAATCAAGTTTTCATTAACTAGGACAGGCCACTAGTCAGAGAAGAAGATGAAATTATGTTCTGCTTTTTTTTTTTTTCCAATGGAATATTAGCCAATTGCTTTGTAAATGTCCCAATTTTGTCAGTCCTTAGAGGAACAGACCATGTAGGCTTACCAAGTTTGCCCAGATGTTACTGAATTCCAAACTGATTGACGATGATACCCTTTGTTTTTGTATCAGATAATTTTCTTTTGTTACAAGTGTGTCAGTAATTAATGGTGATTCCACATGTACAATATTATTCTAGTGGTTTCCCAGCAACAGATAAATGTATTATGAAAGAAAAAAAAACCCCATTTGGAAGGGGGGAAAACCCAAAAGGTTGCTGAATTAGAAGTGATAACTTTTGATGTCTGACCAGTGAAATGGACAGACTCGTTCAGAAGTCTTTATGGCCTCATTTATTATACTAGAAACCTCAAAGAATTTTTAATCTCATTCTTTTGCTAATACTTTTTTTTGAGGTGACTGCATGATGTTAATTGCAGTTAAAAGGGGAACTGAAGAGCTACTGAAAAGGAAAAAAACAAACCCCAATACCAGAAAGACGAGTGGATTTCATATGCCTGATTTGATATTTCTAAATTGTGACTTCTGAAGTGAAGTGCATTCTGTTGCACTTCATTTGTTCAGACTGCAAGTTTCTTTGATTTCAGTTACATTTCTGAGTGCCCAGGGTTTCTGTCAATCAGGCCTCATCATCTCTCCTAAAAAAAAAAGAAAATGACTAATGTTTTCTGTGAAAACTGTTACAGGTTGTTTAACAGGCATTGTTTAGAAACTTTGTAATAGGTGGGAGGCTGGCATGCAAAAGTCTTCAGACTTCAGTTTCAAAATACGGCATGGAATATTCCTTTTCTTCAAGTATTTTCTTTCAGGTATAGTATTCTATCTTCAGTAAATAAGAAAGGTGGTCTTTGAGCAATATGCTTCTCTATGAAACAATCTTGATTAACTCTGGAACAAGTTCTGTGATGTGAATGGAACCAAGTAATGGCTTTAAGATTTTGGTTGTGGTGTTCCCTTTTGCGAGTGTGTGTGTGCGTAATCACTTACCAACTACTGTTTTAACATTAGTATTACAAAGAAGCTTGAGAAATACAGGATTATTTGCCTTGGGAAAGAGATGAGTAAGAGTTGTTGTGCTAAACTAAATTACAAATTTCTGGGTTTGTCCCCCTCTTCTAAAATGGAAACAAACCTATCAAGGCTGAAGATTGCTGGGGCATTCTGGAAGCCTATGGCAGACCAGCACTCTACTGATGTATTCAGTATAAGTGATGTGGTTTAGTTGTATAAATCACTTTAGGTGGATATGCAAGTCAGTATGTATTTTTATGTGTATAATGTGGGAGTGTTTTTGTTGATTAAAATGTTTTAAATAAAGTTTGGATACAAAACTCATGACATGGTGCATTCTTATGTGGAGTTTGTATGCCTAAGTTTGCAAAACAGCAGGAGCCTTAGCTGTGCTCAAAGACTCATAAAGGAAGTGTTAATCTCTTACCAGCAATACGGAGTGAAAGAAAAACTGTTCTTGGGCTTGCGGACAGTAATATGGAGATGATTGATAGGGAAATCAAACATAAATGTGGTTACTTTTCTTTCTTGTCTACTTGAATCAATTCATACTATTTTGTCTGCATAATGTCAGTGCATATCTTCTGCTATGAAAAGCAAAAACAAAAGACAAAATAGCAAATCCTTGGTTCACAGTATATATTTTAGCCATTTGGGGAGTTAAAGAAACCAAACTTTTGTCTAGTTCCCAGTCTATGTTAAACATTCTTCATATCTGAGGGTTTTTTCACAGACTTCAATATCTTGTTAATCCCTACTGTTACCTGGAAATCTAAAACACATGCTTATTGTTGGTGTCACTCAAAGCAATGTGTGTTTGCTGGCTTTGCAGCTGTAGTAAACTAATGAACTGTATTCCCACTGCTGTGCTGACATGAGAATTTGACTGTTGTAAAGATCTCTTAAGCATGGTGAAATACTAAGGATAAACAAAGATAAAATTGGCACAAGCTAGTTTCTGCTGAGAAATGAAGATTCAAAACTTTGTGGTACCTGGGTAGCACGGGGATATTCCAAACATACATTTTAGTTATGCGAGACAGAAGGTACATACATATCTGATGGAGGTGTCAGAGCTTCGGTGTTAGGATGAGTTTTGCAACCACTGTGGGGGAAACATTCTTTCAAATTTACTGTGAAGGCTCATCAGCCTTTTTAATGTCTTACTGTCAAGTGAATTCCTGTTTCTTTCTCGTTGTTAAGTTATATTACCTAATCTTAAAAGTACTCTGTTGTCTTCCGTGAGTACAGCCTGCCACGTTTAGCTAGAATACAGTTTGGAAGTCATTAGCATTTTAGGCCTCATGTCTTTAGTTTCTAATGCTAGAAATTATGACATCCATCTCCATGAGATTTATCAAAACAGTCCAAACTACTGAAACAGAGAAAAAGTTTTGTACAATGTATTTTGGCAAAATACATTCATAAGCATTAAAGAGATGCGTCTTTTCTATTTACCAATAATTTTTAAATAGGTACAGGTATTGAAGATGAAAGAGAAGAAGAAAGAACAGTTTTTAAAAGGATTTTGGAGAAGTCAGATATTTCTGGAGTTTTCCCACATGCCATTTTTTGGTGTCTACAGCACATGCTTAAAAAAAAAGTAGCTAGATTAGTACTTAGTAGTACTAGAATTTGCTTGTGGTCATTAAAGAATTCCCTTTCGTCTGCAATTGTTGTCTTTCTTATGGCTCTCTATAGAAATAGCCTAATTAACCATGAGGAAATAGCTTAACATTTGCAGGTTTACAATGTTTTTAAAATATTATGTAACTTACTGATCTTAAAACTATTTTATCAGTGCATCTAATGTGAAAGCCCATCAAAAGACAAGCTGTAAACTTGTGCTTACTAAGAAAATCTTCTTACTGTTGTTCTAAGTACCCAAAAATCAGCTTCTCAAAAACTGGAGGAAAACATTTGTGGGTCTCAGTTTACTTTGTATATGTGATTAAACTTTCCCTGGAAAAATGTTTTTACCTTGCTTTACTAATGAAATTAGTTTAATTTCTTACTGATCTTCCCTGAAGTTACATTGGTTCAGAACTTCCTGGCAGTTGGACAGAAGTTTCAGAGATGGAATACTTGTCTAGTTGGTGCTGAGCAGAATAGAGACATCCAAATTCTGTTTACACAAAGGAACATGGACAAAGCACTTCAAACATTTCCAAAGGCAGCAGCCTATGTGCTAGCTGGAATAAATGCAACTAGTTATTTTATGGGTGTTTCAAATGTTTTAGGGGATCTGCCACCGCTCCTGGACACTGGATCCAAAGGAGAGTGGGCAGGTAATGCAGGAGGATGAGGGCAAGAGATGCAGCAGCTCTCTGAGAGTGATGGAGAAGAGATCTGTTGGAAACCAGGCAGTGGCAATTTTGCTGCCTATGATAAAATCAATTTCACATAGCAACAGTGCAGGAGATAAACAAGCAAAATAAAGTACAAAAACTTTTTTAATACTCTCTTAACCCACAAACTGGTAGTGGGTGGTTCATGGTGTTTGAGAATATTACTAGTTTTTAAACTTAAAAGTGGTGGTTTTTAACAACTGAATATGATACCTGTATTCCATGAATATTCTTGGTGAAAGTTGCTTATGCAATATGGTATTACTGAAAGGGTAAAGCAATAATGAAAACAGCCAACCTAAAAACCCAGCAAAACCCAAATCACTGAAAAGTAGCTTAAAATCTCAGAAGACAAACAGTAAGTTCTTTAGTTGATGTTTTCTATAGTGTTTTTTTTACTTAATTAGCTTTTTTGAGTTTTTCTAGCTACTTAGAATGAAGATTATGGTACAAATGCTGAAGCAGAATGTGTGCAATGAAACTATAGTTGAACTTAGGAAGTGATTAATGTAAAGAAATTTTGCAGAATGAGTGTGATGATGCCAATAGTGATGTGGATGTGAAAAGAAATTTGTTATAGGAAGCTGTTCCTTGAAAAAAATAGGCTAATTGACTTCTGTTACAAATTCAGTGTAAGGAAGATATGGTCACTTATTTCACCTTAAAATTTTTACTGTCTTTCTCTCGGTCCATAGGGTAGTCAAAGTGTGGTAAACTCTGTTATTTTAATATAATTATGTGTTTTAACTGTGCTTTTCTTCTGGTACTATTTGAAAATACGTGCATGTACTTAATTATCCAAATGCAGTAATGGTTCTCTGTAATAAACTCATTACTGAAATTTAATCAAGCTATTCATAATTTAGTAGGGAATTATTTGAAAGTAGATTTTGTGGAATATAAAAATTTTTTTTCTTGTGATTTAAGAGTCTAAAACTTGATATTCAGTCACTTAAATCTGGCTGCAGTGCCTTTCTGTGGGCCTTATTCCTGTCAGCCATAAAGAAAATAATTTTTCTTTTAAAAACTCTGTTTACATGAGGTAGTGAAGAGGAATAATTCAGAAATTATGCTGCTTTGCTTGCATAATGGCACAATATATTGTGGATTACATGAAGGGAAGTTTAATTCTTAAGGTGTTGCTGTAATAAGAATAAAGCAAGTAAACTCAATACTTTGTTATGATGGTAAAAACTATTCAGTGATCTGGGAGAGATAGAAAAGAGGCCCTGCTTGTATGGGTTTTGACAGATGGTTTTTCTCATCACTGACATGCTGCAGAGTTAATATTCATTCACCTAGAAGAGAAATGAAGAAATGCAAAGTAACTTTAAAGCTTTTTCCCCTAAAAAATACATGCTCATTTAAATGCCTAATTCAGTCATCCTTTGTAAATGTAGTTGGCATGTGCCATTATTCCTAAAAAATTCTAATCCTTCTCTTCTCAAAAGCTCCTGCTTCTGCTGTTGCCAGTAGAATATCAATGGCAAGACGTATCAGTGGCAAGACTCATGTGAAGTCATTAAATGAAGGTCTAGGAGTTGCATTTGTGAGCTGTTAGTAACATTTTTTTCTTAGAAAATGTATGTGGAATATGGAAGTAGGCATATTTCTGTAGCCGAAGGGAAATTGGGAAATCTGGCAGTAAGGTTTCAGCTTTTTTCCGCTTGAAACTGGTAGTCTAGACTGCTATAAAATCAGGAGAATTTTGCTTTAGGAAATAAGAGAGTTCACCAAGTACAAAAACTGTATCTTTGTAGAATATATACACATTAATAGAACTGGAAGTAGGTCAGTAGAAAACTTAATAAGCCGTTAAAAAAATTGCTTTGAAATGGGAGTAAAAACCGAGTTTAATGTCTATGTATCTAAAGCTCAGCTGGGAAAGCAGAGGTGGTGTGTAATGTTTTCCAAAGTTGCAGTCTTTCAGTACTAGCCTGTGTTTCTCTTTAAAGGTTAAATCACCTTTAGTCAGATTAAGTTTAAAAAGATGCCATTTAATTTTGTTTCACTTTGACATTTTTAGATGCTGTTCTTAGTTTCGGTTCTTGTGCAAATTAGAGTGTTCTGGTCTGGGTTGGATATGCTGCATAGATTGAAGAATACTCATCTTAGAGTTGAAGCTCCGTATGTCACTCCATGTCTGACGCTAAAATTGGTTTCTAATACCTGCGTATGTCTGTGAGGATAGAGCTCTCCATTAGATTTTTATCTAGCAGTGAAGCTGGTTTGAGAAATGCCTTGAGGGACTCTCTCTCACAGGCTCTGTCTCACAAGAATTCATAGTGTGGAGCTGTGCCCTAATTCACACTGTCTTGAGACTCCTCAGAGTTACTCCAGTTTCAGTCTGTATGAGGGCTGTCATGCATTCGTTTCTATACAGTATCTGAATTGATACCTTTCAACACTTCAGTTAAAAGCCTGGCATCATGTAACATCTCCAGAAAATTAATTTTAAAACTAGCCTCAAAATTTAGAAATTAAGACAATATTAATTGATATTTTTAGAAGATTTGTTGAGAGTTTTCCTATTATTTTTCATCATCTTTATCAATCTACTGTTGAAAAACAAAGCTGTGGGCAAAAATAATTTTATCAGGAAGGTAAAAAAGGTGAAGCGGTGAGTAATGACAGGTTGGTTCTGTAGAGTATTGCAAGTCAGTTTAGTAATCTGAGCTGACCTGCTTAGTGGGTATTATAACACAGTCAAAATCAATTAAGTTTATCTTAAAAATAAAATTTTTTAAAAAATGGTAGTTTTCTTTATAGACTGCCAGAGTTATGTTCTGCAAGCTTGTCATCCTGGCACTGTTCTATCTGACTACTTTTGAGTACTTTTAGGTTGATGCTGCTACTGAAGAAACAGTTGCTCATTTTCACTGCTGCTGCTACTGCTGTTCAGGAAGAATAATGGTTCAAAGTAATTTTTCTTATTTGTGTCACCAACACTCTTAAAGCCATAGAAATAAATCAAGTTTGTGAAGAGTAAGACAAGAAAAAGTAAAAAACAGAGGCACATAGTGACTGTAGGGAAAGAGGGAAAACTAGTTGGAAAGGATAGAGTTGCTATACCGGTAGGTAGAGCATTGCCCTGAATCAAACCTTGGGATATGGAAGCACAAACTCCAAAGCCAGCATTTTGAGCCAGTTAAATACTCTTGCTACTTGTGGGCCATAGTTTTCCCCCTGCCAATCCAGATATATCTGTGGCTTGCTCGGGATACTGGATTGTGGAAGTCATCCTATTCCAAAGCACTTCTCTTTTTCCAGGTAAGTTCTCATTTGGATCAGCATGACTTGCACAGTCACCTACTACCCCCTCCTTGCTTTGGCAGAAGCTCTAGGACAATATCGGGGTGAACTGTTACCTGCAGTGACAGCTTAATTTGGAGCTCTGTGTTCATAGGGTTTGACCTTACTAAATCAACTTTTAAGTCATTAGACTGCACCCTGAGATTGGGCTGAAGTAGTCTCACCCTCTCCTGTCATTTTTACAGCCATGTAATGGGCTGCTTCAAGAAGCAGGTATAGCTGAAAAATAACCTGGGCTATTCCCTATAAAAGGGAATTTTCAGTAGTGTCACTTATCAGCTGCATACATGCTGGCATAATAAAGGGACAGATCTGGCAGATTTGGGTTGACTCACACAGCCATGAAACTGCACCCTAAGAAATTCTACAAATGCCCCTCCATCTGCTCTATTTTTGAGGCAGTATCTCTGAACAAAATGAAGTGTGTCCCTTGTTTCAGGGAGCTGCAAATGTCAGTGCAGTGAGTGATGTGCTGGCGTTCCATGTCTGAAAAAAGAAGCTAAGAAACAGAGGAGAATGTTCTGTGGTTACAAAGAGTTGAAATCAATGCTGCGTTTATACACAAATGTGTGGATTTTGCTGGTGCCAGTAATTTTGAACAAACACGAATGTTGGGGAATCCATGATGACTTTTCCAATGTTTAGCTAACTGCAGTTATAAATACTATTCATCTTAATGCATAATTGCTTTCAAAATCAATTGATTTTATATTTGAGTTCAGAATTGATGTAGTAATAAGTAGAGGGAATTACCTAGGTAACACCTCTCCTTTCTCTAGGGTTGTTTGGTTTTCTCTTTTTCCACTTATTGTCTGTCCTATTTGTACAAAAGAAGGAATTTGAGGTTTCAGTGTTTTTCAGGCATATCTAAGCATGATGGCTCACAATTTTGTACCAATATTAGGGTTATGAGATGCAGTCTTTGATGTTAAGACTAATCTTTTCCTGTTCTGCAGTCCAAACTACTGAATCTTGTGCTGTGACTTGAACTAGAGTAGGCGGTACAGGCCAGTGCTTGCAAACAGATTTGTCTTCATGCTGGCTCTTACTGTTTTTTCCCCTTCCTAATGCCTGCTGTATTTGATTGTTCTTTAAACAAAGACATGTGTTAACTTACAGGATGTGTATCTGTCTGTAGGGGAGTAACTGTATACATACGTGCACATAGACAGAGATGAAGCTCTTATTTTCAGATAATCACACATGTAGAAAAAAAATTGTGCTATCTAGCAGATAGGCACGATAAATAGCTTTCTCCCCCAAGCATGAACTGATAAAATGCAAGTAGTAGAATCTTTTTTTGTGTATGTCATATCAAAGCCAGTTACTAACACTCCACGGGGCTTATAGCAGGAATAGACCCCAAGTTTACTCTTGCATATGAAGCGCTTCCAGAATTATTCATAGAAAGTGAAAACTCTTCTTTAGCTCATTTACCTAATATTTTTTACACTTTGAGACCTGAGAGTTGTGCAGAACATACTAACAATTCCTCAATAGGCCAGAAATTCAGCTGCTGTTGAAATATGTTTGAACATAATTTTGTTTATTCTTCTTAGAAACAGTGTTTACAAGGAGTTTGCTGTTTTTAAGTGGTTAAATGTATTGAAATTCTGAAGTTGCCAAACTTCAGCTGATCTTAGATGTGAATTTTGCCTGCTTTTCTAGTAGTAATTTGTTTGGATGTGGAAATGTCTATGATAATAGCAGTGTGGGAATGTTGCCAGAAACTTTTGGATGGAGTCATATAGATAATTTTGATTATACAAATCCTTACTTTGAAATAATTTGATTTCAGCTCATATCATTTAGTTTGTGGCTTGTTGGGTTTAGTTGTTTCATTTTATGTTATTATTGGAGTAAGCCTTTACTGTTACTCTTCAGTTCAGAAAACTTCAAAATAATGTTTAAGAAATGAATGTGTGGATATGCTTTGCATATATTTGCATCTGAGGAGTATATTGAGATTCCTGGGGTTCAGTCTTTGTGTATATTTTCTGGAGGCCTTAAGTGTCTCTTGATTCCAAAACCTGTAATTACCTGGCACGCCTTTGATAGTGTATGAAAAAAACTACGAGTAACTGATACCGTTCAGAGATTTGACCAACACAAAGAAAGTCGGATACATTTATGGGAAGCTAGATGGAGGCTAATACCTATTTAACTATAAACTGACTTTGTGTTGTCTTAATCCTGACCAGAGTGTTTGCAAAACCATCATACTGAAAAAGAAGGGGAAGATGTTCTGGGTTTCCTGGGCTTCTTTAAGACGGCTGACTAGAAGATACTGCTTTCTCACCCAAAAGAAGTGATGAGCATATAGGATACAAAATGCTTAAATTGGAAGAATATATTTAGGGATGGAAAACTGCTTTCCTACCATTTGGGTTCTCAGTACCTGATTCACACAAGAATCACCTGTTTTCTGACCTCTGAAGTCAGCTCCTAGGCAAATTCATAACAAATGCTGTGGCCACGGTGTCAACAATATGCAGGTGGCCACTAACTGATTTGAATGTTACCTCATGATTTTACCATTTTTAACCCTATATGTGAGCAGTCAGAGAGCTCTGGCAAAAGAGAGATGCCTAAAATTAAAGCAGAACGAGGGGATGGTTTCAGGCAGGCAGAGGGAAGCATTTCCCTCTTTCCTTCAGTTTTCTTTGCTGGATGTTTCCCTTTGGTACTTCTTTTTGGTCCTTAGTACAGGCAGTACTTAACTTTAATGAGGAAACTGCCAATAGTGGAATCTGAGAGTAACATCTTTTGACCTCTCTCCTTAGTTAGGAATTTGAGCCCCATGTGGATTAAGGTTATTTGCTCTACTCTCAACATCTGGAACAGAGTACTGTTATTAATCTCATGAATGTATCCATATTTTGGAACTGTTGAATAAAAGTGCTGAAGTATTTTCCTCAAGATCAGTTACTTGGTCAGCATTTGCTTGTCTCCTCATCCTCTACTCTCCAATAAAATTCATAGTAAAATATTATGTCTCAGCCATTTTCTTTAAGGTGCTAGGTGGCTTCAGTTTAATGTTTGAGTTTTAGGTGCTGAAGATTGTAGTTGACAGCTTTTGTTTCCTGGCCATAAATCTTAGCCAACAGTATTTTTAGGATGTCCAGTGAACTCTTGCAGCTATTGAAGACTATTGCAAACCTCTACAATTTGTAGGCCAGAATGCGTTCTGAAGTTTTCCTTCCTCACTATGAAGATGAATTGAGAAACGCGTTGATTTTGAATTTAAAAAAAACCAAAACAAGACCACCAGTTCAATCAGAATAAAATACCACAGTGTTACAGTTTTCTCTTTAGGATGTGAAAATGAGAAAGCAAACACAGCAAAGTACGTTCCACAGGGTTTTTTTTGTGAATGGGTTCAGTATACCGGTACATGATCATGAGGGTGATTAAAAAAGTATTTATTCAAAAACCTGCAGAAAAAACAACTTATTGAACATGAATGAAAAGGTTTCATGGTTTTAAAAGCCGTTAATGGCTTTTGAAGAGTAAGAGCAATGGAGCTTCATGTATTTGAAGTCTTGTATATGCAAACTTAAGAGACATAATACTTTTATATAAAATTCAGGACATGAAGGCAATAACTGTACAGTCTAGAATGGTTTTAGATAGAAAAGTTAAATTTTGTGCTTATGTGTAATGCCTTATGTATGCTTAAGAAAGACCAAGTGATTTATTTTGACAGTCATCTAGTCAACTAGTTGTCATTCTCCTGCAGAGTTTGTATATGAAAGAGATATGTTCTGTCCTCCAGGTAATATTTCCCCTCCTTTTTTTAGTTTTCCCAGTCATTGGGTTTTTTATGATACACTGAACCTCCAGCACATGCATGTGGGCTGCTGTTCTGAGATCACTGCAGCTGAGCAAGTGAAGTGAAATCTGTGTAATTTTTGAGTCAGAGAAACAAAGATAATTTTTAAATGAGGAAACAATGATAATTTTTAAATGAGATGTTATTTTGGCTTCAGACCACTTCAGTCCAGTACTATTGGTGAAGTGGATGCTTTTTTATGTGTTCTGGGCAATCGTAATTTTTTGGGCTGAGGCTTGGTGCATTCTTCGTAAGCTTCTCAAATTTCTCTTTGATGCTGTGTCACAGATGCAGATATTTATGAAGTGACCAAATCCTGTGCCACTGAGTACCAAATTTATGTTCGTGCTTGGGGTACAGATTACCACTGTTGCAGCTGTCTGATCTTAGAAAGGGAATCAGATGGATTTTCTAGCTATTTCAAGTGAAGGAGAAAGTTACTGTTGCAGTGCATGCACTGTCTTGAGACACTGGTTCTGTTGTAGTGCTGGGATTTACTGAATGAGTTTAAATAACTCACTCAGAAACTGTAAACTTAGTGGATAACAAAACATTTCTAACGAAGTACTGAACTAGATGTTAAAATAATTTAAGGGGTATAACCTTAAGAACCTCTTCAAGTCTCACCTCTTGTGTGGTTTTGTACTTTTGGCATTGAAATTTCTCAAATTTTGTCACGGTGAGGATAAGCGATTTTTCTGGATGAACATGCCAAAGTGTTTTGCAAATACAGGGTGACTGTACCTCAAGTGCTTTTTTGAAGTATGCTTTACTTTCAGAAATTTTGTGTGACTTCTGTTTTAGGCATTCTTTATGAGGCTATTACTGGTCTCATATTTTTGGTACTTGCAGGTTGCTGATTCCAGCAGTGTAGTTTAGTGAAATGTTATTTTCAGGTAAATTCAGCATTATCAATTCTGAGACTGAACTTGAATGATGTATTTAAATATATAAATTAAGCATTAAATACATAATGTGTATTTTTAAATAAAAATTGTTAAATACTTTCCAGACTTTGAGAAGTCTGCCATATGTGAGTTCTTCCTTGCATAGTTATTTGAATTTTTTTTAAAGTAAATTCATTCACAGATAATGAAAATGTTATACTAATTGGAGAGCATCCAAGTAAAGCAGAAATTATTGTAGAGGTTAAAATGAGTAAACGCTGCACGACACAGGTGATATGAGTAAATTCACCAAGAATAGTCTGGGGAAACTAAGGATGGATACTTGATGTCTGCAGTGACAGTGGTTATACTGTCACTACATATGGCTTTACCTGAAGTCTCTTTCTAGGAGAGCAAGGAAATGGCTGTGCTCTCTGATTTTTGGGACCACAGTGAGCTTTATATTTCATAAATGAAGTTTTTGTAGAAGACACTCCTTACTGGAACGTCTTTAAAAATGTCAATCACTTTTTGAAAACATGCTTAAAACAAAAGTATTGCATTAACACTTTGTATCTGATATACTGCCTGCTTCTTATCTTAACAAAATCAGTAGCTATAAAACTGTGATTACATGCGAGGAATGTTGAGGGACAGGTACAGCAGTTACGGTCATATTCTAGCTACCTGCAAGGAAGGAATTTGATGGAACTGATAGGCAAAGTAGTTGCAGAACTCTTATGATGGAAACAAGGAGTTACTTAAGTTGTCAAAATACTACAGAAAAATTCCCAGACAAGACTTTATTAGCCTCACAATAAAATAACTGCAGAAGATCAGAGCAAAGCCACCACTGCTCTGGGATATGTGACATAATATCCTCTAAAACAATATTGCTAGTCCAGAAAGGTGTATTAGAGCTCTCTAAAATCAGGAATTGTATTTTTTTTCTTTATCTAGGTTAGAAAAAGTAATGGTTTTATAAACAGAGTAAATATTCTGGATTTGGGATAATTTTCAAACAGCTCAAGGTAGCTATATTGTTCAAAAATACTGTTAAAATGTTTTAAAAAGTTAGAAACAAATGAAAGCAACTGAAACTGTTGCTGGTGATTGGGTGTAAGTGTCAAGACCCAGCAAATAAAAATGGTATGATACAGAAACACAAATGGGAATACCTGGGTTTTTCTGTCTTCTTTTTTTGTTGCTCTCCTGTCCTTGCCTTTTCATTTTTACTTTTCATTGAACGTACAAGTGCATATTACTCCCATATTCAAAATGGAAAAGTCTACATAGCGTATCATAAAATGAACAGTAAAAATATTTAACCGAACACTTTAAATACTGTCCTGTAAAGTCTAGGACAATCCTTTCTGTAAATAATATATTCTATTTGAAAAATTTGTGCACTTTTAATATTGGCAGTTATGATGGTAATATGAATTTCTTGAAAATTTTTCGTATTGTTCTTTGCTACCTATGTTAGAATCACATGCATAGATTTATCATATTGATTTTACAGGCTTATTTCTCAGAAACTGAATATTCTACATATAATCATTATGTCTTTAGCGTCATCCTTTTGCTGAGCACTGTAGATTTGACTTTTCTATCCTTATATCAGCAATATCAGTGCCTTTTATTATTCCTTTAGTCTCCCACTCCATTTTAATGACATTTTTTAAATGGAAAATTTCTTAAAACTATTATTCATTTCACATATATCAGAAGTCAATCTGTTACTTAGGGATACTTGTCATTATGCACTGAAAAATAATTTAAGCGTGCTAAATGAATTCTCTAAATACAATACTTTCCATACATTTATTAGAAATAATTTTCTTCCTCCTTATTTAAAAATTAAGACTTAAAGCCAGGAAACCACTCCAGATAAGCTTTAGGTGCAATTTTTTTGCATCAGTTTTTTTCCTGTGCTTTAAGAATTTTCAGAAACTTCTTTTTGATGGGACTAGTTAAAAATAAAATGAAACCACCAGACACACACAAAGTAAGAAAATTCTTGCATTTTGCACTCAGTCTATTTTGTAGTGCCTTTTGAGCTTGGTACCTGCCTAAAGACAAAGCTAGCGGGGGTGGTGGGAGGTGGGTTTTGTGTTTCTGATACAGGTAATAGTGCTCAACAGGTAGCAAAATTATCTGGTAAAATAGTGCTTCATTGGAGAAAGGTAATTTGTCTGATAGAAATTCTTTGCAGCAGTGCCTCTCACTTGGTAGGCGTGGTAGCTGGCACCTCACCAGCTGCTGGCAGAGAACGTCCATGTCAGCCAGTGCCTTCTGAGGAGCTGGTTTGGTATGGTGGTTTGTTAGGGGTTTGTTTTTGTTGTTACTGCATGGTAGTATAAGTTTTGATTGTGAAAGATCAAAGGTTTATATGGTTTTACAATTCTGATTTTTGTCCAGCCTTTTGCATTGAGAATGGGAGCTCTCAGCTTCTGCATTCTATATAGTTGTTAATATGACAGTACTGTGACTCCAGTAGATGACAAGAGACAAAATTCTTTAGTGAAGTTTTGTCACTAGATATGGTTCATGCTAGGGTCTCACATGATTTGCCCCCTGATTTTCAATTCTAAGGCACAGTGGAATCTGTCTCTTAAACCAGAAAAGTCACGTCATGACTAAAGAGTATTTTCTTGTTGACCCATGATACCTTTGTTTTGATACTGCATATAAAGGCATTATGTGCAGTTGCTAGTCATTCAGCTAGTTCCATGAAAAAATTCTAATTTATTTCTTCTCTTACTGTCACAGATGAAAGAAATATTATTTTCTTCTTTTACTGTCACAGACTGTGCAATCATTTAAAGATCAAGGTACAAATATATTCACTTAATTTTCTGCTTTAGGAGGTGTTCAGCTCACCACAGCTTACAAGATTGCAGAAATAGAAGAAAAACACTTGTCTTGGAAGAAACAATTTTTAAATTTGTCTCATTTATTGATTGTGTTAAAACATGTATTGGGTTTGCGTGGCCAAGCTTTGATAGTGGGGGGGGGTGGAATGGGCTAAAGGGGTGGCTTCTGTGAGAAGCTGCCGGAAGCTTCCTCCATGTCTGGGAGTGCCAATCCCTGGCAGCTCCAAAGATGGACGTGTCTCTGGCCAGGGCTGGGCCAGATAGAAATGGTGGTAACAACTCTGTGATAACAGATAGAGGAATAAAAAAAAAAAGAGAACTTATTTGTGCAGATGGAAGCCAGGGAAAGAGAGGGTTGAGGATATCTGTGAGGAACAACAGTGCAGAAACATGGGTCAGTGGAGAAGGTGGCAGAGGAGGCACTCCAGGCACTGGAGCTGAGATTCCCCTGCAGCCCGTGGTGCAGCCCATGGTGAAGCAGCTGTGCCCCTGCAGCCTGTGGATGCCATGGAGATGCTGAGATCCACCTGCAGCCCATGGAAGAGTGACCGATGTTGCAGCAGTCTGTGGAGAGCTGTTCCCTGTGAGGTGAACTCCTGTTGGAGAAGTTCATGGAGAACTGTCTCTCATGGGAGAGCCCCCACACTGGAGCAAGGTGACTCCTCCTCTCCTGAGTAGTGGGACCAGCAACATGGGACAAACTGACCCTAATCCCCATTCCCTGTCTCTCTGTGCCGCTGGGGGAGGAGGTAGAGCTGGGAAGGAGGGAGGGATAGGAGGGAAAGCATTTTTAAGGTTTTATTTCTCATTATCTTGCTCTGATTTTGTTAGCAGTAAATTCAGTTAATATTTCTAGTTTGAGCCTGTTTTGCCTGTGGCAGTATTTGGTGAGTGATATCTCTCTGTCCATGTCTCAACTCATGGACCCTGTGCTACGTGTTCTCTCTCCTCTCCAGCTGTGGAGGGGAGTGATAGGCTTTGATGGATGTCGGGCATTCAGCCAGGATCAACCTACTGCAGAGCACAAGGAGGAAAAAGCATGATGTTCTTTATATATGCCCTGCTTCTGGATGACAGTCAGAAGACTGTGTGATGTACCATGGGATGCACCATAGTGTAGAAATAGACATGGATATAGTATTTACAACATCAGTACTGTTGGCAATATAGCTCTCTAGATGTGTTTTAATGTGAAACCCTAACACATGATTGTGTTGTAAGAATTGATCTTAAATAATAACTTCAAACAAACCCTTACAGTCAATTCACAGTAGAAAAGCAAAGCCATTGTTTTGTCTAGCGCCAGCTTCTCTTTGGAGGAGGAAATTATTTAACACACAACATTGAGTTGGTTATGAAGAATCTCCTCTCTCACATCTGGAGGCTATTATCAAAGTGTTTGCAAAACTTCATATGGAAAATCCTTCACCATGGGGAATACGGTTTGAAGATTTTCTTGGTTTTGCCCCAGCCATATATAACAGTTTCCAGTATACATAGGGGAGGAGGACTTCTTAATGAAATGCTTCTAACTGATGATGTCTTGAATTATCATTTGAACATTTAAAAAAGAGGCTCTTTTTAGTCCCTCTACAAAACTCTTCTGTTATGTATCTATGTATGTGGAAACAAAGTTTCTGATAATTCAGATGACTTTAGGAACCTTCATAGGGTATTTAAACAATTATTAGTCTTTAGCAGAAAAACTGGAAAGAATACTGTTATAAATCTTTCTGGTAATAAAGACTAGATACAGCTGAAGACTACATCACCTAATAAAATGAAAATCAGTGCTACAACACCACACTTAAATCATAGATGTGTAAGAGATGGTGAGTAGTGAGAATATGAAAAGATAATGTGCCAATAAATACGTGCACTCTCGTTTCATTATTCGAGAAGTATACATCCATTGTTAAAACGTGTGATTCGATTGTGACTATAGTTTGTGTCATAGAGAAATTGTGTGAACCGGTTTAAAACTGGGGTAACAAAATACTTCAGGGATTGCAGTATTGGTGCAGCCAAACTAACAATATTTCTCAATATTTCTTGCATTAAAATAACTTTAAAAGGTCTTGGATTGACTAGCCAAGTATTGTCATGCATCAAAAGCTGCTTGTAAATAAAAAGTAGATATCAAGAAATAATTTTTGTTGGTGACAAACCATACAGTGACTTAGTGTGAGGTAGCACTTTGCACATTTGAAAATCTTTTGGGTGTTTGGGAAATGTGATGAGGTGAGCTGGTTTTGTTCATCACAGGCAAAGAGAATTTCACAGAATATGTATTAAGTCAAATAATTTGAGTGGAATTGATTCAGTGGGAACTTTTAGGCTTAATGTTGATTAAAGCACAGTGAGGAATAATGAGAGAAAATAAAATATGACTTCCTGAGGTTGTAAAGGACTATATGAGGGGATTCTGATGCATCAATTGAATGAAATCTTTGAACAGCTTCTGTTGAAAAACGCTATAGAATTTAGTGCTGGGTAAGGAGCCAGATGGTGAATACTATCTTATGCTTCCCTTTTATGAATCATATGTGTATGCTCATTTGCATACTGTGTGAATGTACTCAGTGCAATACTGAAGTTGGAGTGAACCTTGCCTCCAAAGGTATGAGATAAGTATATGATGAGAATAATATGAACCTGGAAGGCAAAGAAAGTAGTGGCCCAAAAAGGTAAATGGGAAACCTCTGCTGTCTCAGGTAATAAATACTCAGAAAACAGATTATTAAATTAAAATGAGTAAGTTAATTGATACATTGGATACAAGTTCTGAAAATTACCGTGGCAACACATTTCTGAGACCTTGAATTTAAAATGATCATTGATCACATCTTATGCCGGTTTTTACTAAAGAGAGGTAAAGGTAGATTTTCGGGGCATCTAGTAGGATTTGTCTATCTGTAGCTGCCCATATCAGGCTTTTTGAGCTTGCCACTATTAAGGTTAAGAACTTATGCCAATATTGGATTGTTTGTTAAGAGTTTATACATGGGCAGACTAAGTTCTTCCCTTCCTGATCTTGACCATTGAAGTCTAAGTTCCTTCCTACTGCTGGTTCTGAAATGTATCAGATCTGTCTATGATCTAACTATGCCTGTCAGAAAAATATCCAAAACTTTTCCCAGGAGTCTTTTCAGACAGATCAGTAAATTAAATTTAATCACAAAGTTATTCAACAAGTGCACTGGTACTGCATGGCCTGAAGTAGGGCAGGGTGAGTAATAGGAAAGTGAGGAGATGGTGGCTGCAAGTGGTTAAACAGGATCTCCATGTCACGTGGAGCCAAAACCAGACAGAAATTCAGACCTGTTTGCCAACCAGTAGTCAGAGTGGTACACAGTTCAAACCTGTCTCCAGCTAGCTACAAATTTGGTTGCATGTGATCACTTCAAATAGTCCTCATTTCAAAAGAAAGAAGAGATTATAAAGATTCTGTATTGTTGCAATAATGTGAATATATATTAATTTACAGATTGTTCTGACATAAAGCATAGTGGTACCTGCTTTTAAACACAAGAGAAATAGACTTGGGTTTAAAGTACCATTTTACTTGGAGGAAGAAGGACATTACTATTGCATGTAGTGGTGAAGGAACAGAGGATGTGCAAAAATTGTTTTGAATGTTCCAAATCCTACTTTAATAAAAATACTAGATCAATGATATTGTCTAAAATACTCAGTTCTAAGCAAAATATATTTTGACAAGGTTGTAGTGAAAAGAAAAGGCATGTAGTATTTTCTTTGCACATCATGAATCTGATTTTTGCCATGGGCTTGTTCATGGCCAAAGAGTACAAGATTTATTACACACAGTGATAACAGCATTAGAATTATCTTCTGCTGAGCAGGAAGGGCAGACTTTTGCTTCCTTCTGCAGCATTGTATTCTTGGGAAGCATACTTTCTTGGAACTTTTCCTTGCAGCTGTCCATAAGAGTTGCTGTAACCAAGATGTCAGCATTACATGACTGATTTTTGCAGAGCAAAATATTCAAGCGCTATTTAAAAAGCATTTTCTAATTTGTGCCGTGAAAAGTATTTTGGATTAAGGCATCTGATTTTGCTCATTTTATTTGCCTTGTTCCCCCCTTCTGTTGCATTCATATTACTATGAGGAATCTTACAGCTTTACAACAGAACTGTGATTCTACTGTGTGTTGATTATGAAGATATTATATGTGGGTAATTGTACAACCCCTCTCCCGATTTGGTAACAATACTTGTCCCATTTATGTGATGCTTGAATTCATTTTGTAGTTACTTAAAAATGTATATCAGGGAAGTTACTTCAAGTAATCCATGAACTATCTGCTCCATATGCTGCTTTTATTACAAGTATTAGTCAGTCTTTTTACTTTTTCATATGTTCAAATCAATTTAATATCTAGGCTCTTGGAAAATAGACTGAATTGCTTGATGTAAGTAAAATAATACAGACTATGCTGTTTCACCAATGCGAAGAAAGTGGTAAATTACCAATCTGTGATTTCTTTGCTTGTGATTGGTCAATTGGCCGGAGCTCCAAAACAAAGCCCTAGCGTAGGTCAATCCCCAGGGGAAGATTAGCCAGTTAAACTGTTTACCCAATCAGAGGGGTGTCACTTGGCTACATTGCTGTTGCTATATTAACTTTACAAATGTATCATGAGGTGTAATCACATCTGGAAACCTGTTCATTGGCTTCCCATGGTGACCAGGATGTAAAGAAGAAAGCAAATAGTCTGTGTCTCATAGAGTGTACAATATGGTTTATATCATCTTTTGTTCAACTTTTCATTTTCTTTTTTTCCCTTCCCCAGGTTATCCAAAGCCAGTTAAATGACTTGTCAAAGAGTATAGGTTAAAGAATTTGTAGGGAAAATGGAGCACTGCCCTTCTCTAGACTTGCTCCAGCACTTCAAAGTCTTTCCTGAGTGGCCCAGAATCAGAAACAGAATTCAAGGTGTGGCCTCACCAGTGCCAAGTATAGCAGAACAGTCACTGCCCTGGTCCTGCTGGCCACACTATTTCTGACACAGGCCAGGTGCCATTGGCTTTCTTGGCCACCTGGGCACAGCTGGCTCATGTTCAGCAGCTCCAAGCCAGCACCCCCAGGTCCTTTTCTGCTGGGTAGCTTTTCAGCCACTCTGCCCCAGCCTGTAGCACTGCCTGGGCTTGTTGTGACCCAAGTGCAGGACCTGGCGCTTGGCCTTGTTGAATCCCGTAGCACTGGCCTTGGCCCATCAGTCTGTCCTGTCCATGTCCTTCTGCAGAGCCTTCCTGCCCTCCAGCAGATCAGCATTCCCACCCAACTTGGTGTCATCTGTGAATTTCCTGAGGGTGCACTCAATCCCTTAGTGCAGATGATTGATAAAGATATTAAATAGAACTGGCCCCAAAGAGAGGTTTTCAGCTCTTGTTTTTAATTAGCACAGTCTGGTAAATGTCTCCTTACAAGAATAGGCATTTAAGACTCCTTTGGCAGATACCTTCTGTACCTCTTTTTTTTTTTTTTTTTTAATTAGTGACGGTAATCAGGATTAAGTAATGTGTTTACAGTCAGCATTTATTATTTTTACCATTTCATGAGTTGTATTGCTGTTTTTTTCTTTCTTCTGTCATTTCCTGCAATTGCGTTTTCATTGTTTTCATGTACATAGCCTGTTGTTGGATGATAAATTCTTTACAACTGCTTACTAAATGTCCATCTTTCTCATCTTCTGTTGCTTACAGCAGATAAGCTCTTAATAGCATAAGGTCTTGGATTTAAGCACTAAGCAAATGATGATTTACCAATGGTGATTTTTTGGTATTTCTGTTCTTATAGAGTATCCTGTCCTGTACTGCCATTCTGCAACTGTGTTGTCACCATCATTCCTACTCCTTGTACCACAGGTTTTTATGGAAATAGGGTCAGTTGTAACACCATGGTCCACCAATAAATTCATTCAGTTTCATAAGGTTCTTTAAGTTTATCACTTTAGGAAGGGCTATGGAGACAGTATTGGCCTAATTTTCATGCTCCTCATTTTCCATGTGGCTTAATGTGATGCTGTTCTTGACACTCAAACTAAGTTTCTTGTCACAGTCGGTCTTGTGTAGAGTGTTGATTACCTTTATTAAAGGCATGAGCTGTTTTGAAATGAAGGTTATCAAAGTAATTTGCCTTTTATGTGTTTCCCTGTTTTTCTTGATTTCTGGGTTTATTTACCCTTTCCAGGTTTGGTTTGTATTATAAAATTCTATTGATATCAGCCTGTTAGATGTATTGGCAGGATGTTATTTCTTGGTTATTACATCAATATTTGGTGCTGTCTCCTTAGTTAGTATTTCCCTTGTTTGAGTTTTAGCTTGAGGAATGGTGGAGGGGTGTGTGTGTGTGTATAGTGTGTTGTTTGGGATTATTTTGATTGTTTGTTGTTTAAAGAAAAGCCAACAAAACCTGACTTACTACATTTGTCATTTCATTTGTCAGGAATTTAAAGATTTTGAAATAACAATTATCTGGTCCTCCCAACATGAATGTTTTTATTTATTTTCTTTTTCTCCACACTTTAAAGTCTCTTTTTTTCATGTTTGCTTGATGCTTCTGGCTGATAGATAGGAGATAGGACTGTATCTGAGGCCAACGAAGACTTCTCATCCTAAATCTGCACTGCATAGAAGTATTTTTTTCAGAGACACGTCTGTGAAACATTTTGCTATGTTTACTATAAGATCTGACACAAAAATATAATCTATTGTTAATAGTTAATGGCAAGAATTGCCTATAGTACTGCTTAAGTCATATGAGGAAAAATGTAAAAACATTCTAATGACAGAGTTGCATTATTTGGTTCTGCTGTGTTTTTGGCGTTTTCTTGGCATCTCTCCTTAAATTGTCCTAGCTCTTGAATTATCATCTGGGTTCACATCCACTTGGTTAAGTTTTACTTTCAAATATCTTTTATATTTAATCCTAGTACTGAAGTTAACTTACAGCATCATCCCTGTTACAACAAATGGTGTTAAATTCTCTCAATTATTGAATTTCTTCTTTCAGTGATTGCAAAGGGATCTTTTAAATACTGATTGTCTCATAAAAAGACCAGGGAAAGATAAGGATTGTTAAACGTAACTGCTTTGGAACCCTATGAATAAGCAGGTGTAAAAACTGTAAAACAACTGCAACTTGCATGCACTTTCCCCCTGCTGTGACTGACTTGGAGGTTTGTGCTTGTTCTGCCAACTGCAGCAGGGTTTTTCTAGATCTCCCTGCTGCTTCCTCTCTCCAAGTGCTGGTTGGAGTCTTTTATCTATACTGATTACCCTGTCCTCTCTTGGTGTTTATATAGCTCCCCTCCCTATAATACTGGAGTCATCAGTGTGTTTCAGCAGTAGATGGGCTTCCTGATCCAACAAACCATTTTCCTAGATCCTGCAGATCTGAACAGCAAAAGTTAGTATTCCTGTCTGAGGCATAGCTCTTGCGCAAGAGCCACAGCTGAGTCACATAAGGGCAAGCTGCCATACTGATTCTGTCTTTGGAAACAGGCCACATGTAAGCTGCATGTGAGATGTGGGCAGTGTGTGAGCAGACCTTTGGCAACCTCTTGTGTATGTTTCAATGCTGTTGAAAGGTTGACCGTCTCACAAGAGGCTGCAGGTATTGTCCCTCTTGCCTCATTTCAGGCTTCTAGTCACCCTGAGCTGCTTTCATGGTTGGTGGAGAGTTCCAGGGCAAAACTGGGCCAACATCTGTAGATGTCATCATAGACATCTGTGCTTGAACTCTGGGTCTGTGTATTTCTCTCCAGTGGGTGAAAGGGTAACCAAGAGTGAGTGGCTTGCATACTGCATGGTTGATACAATCAGATGAGCACCTTCCTGAAAGCTTTAACTTTTCCATTTTCAATATGTTCATGACATGCTGAGAGTGACTTCAGCAGTCTTCATTTAGCTGTTCTCGCTAGTTTGAATAAAGGCATTTGCATTTCTTCGGTGTTATAATCCAGTCATTTCACTTACATGTTTGCAGAGCCTGTGAGAGTAAAATCTTGCTCTGATAATTAGAATTTCAGGGCAGTGTGGTAAAAATGGCAATAAAGTCAATTTCTAGAATAGTTACAATACTTCTGTTTTTTCAAGCCAACTAAAGTACCAGTATCTGACAAATTAATGGCCATGTGTTCATTCAAGAGTGATGCAGAATGAATTTAATCATAAATGTGCATAGCTGTATTCAGTTTACATTTGCTAGAATTAGTGTTTAAATTGACTGCTTAGTTGTTTGGAAAAGAATGGATGATGTTATATTAATATTGTTCCTTTAATATTATTAAACAGTACTTTTTTAATCTCCTTTTTGCACAGAGTACAGTAACAGGTTTTTGTGATGAAAGCTGCAAAGTCTGTATGTTTTTATATAAATGAATATTAGTGTTCTAGATCGTTTCAACTGTACAGCCAGATTTCGGTTAGACAGTACTGCTGTAATTTGAAAAATTAGTGAGTTCCTGTTACAGCTTGATCACATTTTTCAGGAATAAAAGCTGTCTTAGTGTGATAATGAGTGGTTTCCAGTTTGGACATTCAAAACCCTAAATTATTTGGCCTTTTAGCCTTTTGTATCTAGAGTTTTATTTTAGATTTTCATTAGCAGATAATTTTAGCAGGTCAATTTCTAGCTACATCCAGGACTCCAGGTGAGGCCACACCCGCAGAGAGCAGGACAATCCCCTCCCTTGACCAGCTGACAGTGCTGTGCCTGATGCGCCCCAGGACACAGTGACAAGTGGCCCTGTAACAGGCAGACCTGAATTGTCAGTAGAAGGATGGTTTTGTGCTTTCAGCTAGGGCTTTGAAACATAACTTAAGAATATTTTTAAGGAAATGGACCAATAAGATACAATTTGTATCTTTCTGGGCTGTAGATGTAAAGTCCTCTTTTTTTTTCAGTTTGTTGCTGTGTAGGGGTTTTTTTCTCTCTCTCTCCTCTTTTTTGTCTTTGTGGCAAATTGGATTTTACTTGTACATTTATAGAAATGGAGAAGTACTTTTAAGTAATGTACTATAGGAAAGGTTGCTGTCAAACATTTATTTTAATTTATAAGATCTAATGGATTTAAAACTATATTTCAAAACTCAGGAAGGAGAGAGAACTTAAAGACAGCACTTTCATGTTGGAAGCAGGGAGATGCTTAATAATGGAGAAACAACTCTAGAATCATTTGTGTGACACTGTAACAAAAAAAAATTGTGGTTAAAGTGAGAGATGTATTTATTGGCTGTGTGAGTTCAGTCTTTTTTTGTGCTTTAGTGTTACTATTTTGGAGGTGAATTTGACCCGTCAAGATTTATGATTCTGTGTTCCCTCTCGTATCTCTGTTTTGTGTACTGTGTATACTGTGTCTATAGTGGCCATACCAAATCCTGTTGGTATGCAGTGTGGCTGTCCTTCACAGTTTTAACCTAAAGATGCTCAAGTGACATGGAGGAATGGAACACAAAGACTAATTTCACTAAGGTCATACTAAGAGTCTCTGGCATATCTGCCTATTCTATGCTGACATCCTAGAAGTTATTCTTATCCTCTAACAAACACTATTCCAAAAGTTAGATCTGTAACTTTTTATTTCTTCAAATTAAATTCTTACTTTAAGTTTTGCCAAATCATTGTATTGGGAAGCTTCCATTAACTGGGGTTGTATAATAATTAAAAATAAATTATTTTGGTGGCATTTCATAGCAATTAGTAGTTCTTAGCTGTGCTAGAAGAAACAAGAAAAACATGTGGTGAAATTTTTACATAATGTTGATAAGGCTAAAGATGTAGCTCTGAGTATGCAGAAAGAGTAGATCATAGTGTCAAGACTTATTTTACATGAGGGATTAAATTGTCCAGTATCTAGTTTGTTTAAACTAGCTAGAAAGGTTGTGCATATGTACAGTACTGTGTGAGGTCTGTGCCTCAATAGAGGCGGAGTATTAAGAGTGGCCTCTTAGGCTCCTCTAGTCCTGGCACAGCTCTGAAGCATCTGCATTGTACTGTAGCCATGTGTTAGGCCAGATGGCTTACAGCCCCTCACACTATTCATACTGAGGTGAGTCCTCACTTGGAATTGCAGTGGAACGGCTTTGAGGAAGAGATGCTGCCATCTCCAACCTCGGTCTGTGCATAGCAGTTTCTGAGCTGTACCCCAGGTCAAGATTGACAAAATAAGCAGAACTGCAAAGTGGTTTTCAGTGTCTAAATCTAAAATATCAATAAACCTTTAAGTATCAGATTAACACTTCCCTTTTTCTGATGTTTGTCCTAACTGTACAAGTACTAACTGTGATTGTGCAGCAGAACATATATTGATAGCACTGCATCCTTTTAAAAAGTCTTGTTTAGTAATAAGCAATAAAAGCAGAAAGAACTCAATTTTTTTTTCCCTTGGTATTTTTCAGATGGTGGTAAAAACCTTCATGGATATGGACCAGGACTCAGAAGATGAGAAGCAGCAGTATCTCCCATTAGCCTTGCACCTTGCATCTGAATTCTTCCTCAGGAATCCCAATAAAGATGTGCGCCTGCTTGTAGCTTGTTGCTTGGCTGATATCTTTCGGATCTATGCTCCTGAAGCTCCATATACTTCCCATGACAAACTTAAGGTAAAATGCTTCATAAACTGAAGGCTTTTCTCCTGCCCTATTCTTACTGAGAAAAATATAAAGCACCCCCTCCCCCAAAAAACCCCAAATGAACAAAACAGTCCATCCGCCCAACAAAAAACCAACAGAGAAAATGTTTTTATTCCCATGTATACTGATTTTCAGTTTTATTAAAGAGACATTGCTTTAATTCTGTATGTCAGTGTAATACTTAGAGCCAGAGACGTGTAAAGGAATGCTAGATGGCCAGTATGTCTGTTGGTGATAGATTTGTCAGTGCCTAAAAAAGACAATTTCATGTTCTCATGTTACAAGTTTGAAAATGTAAGTAGATGTCACTACTAAAGGATTGTATTTTTACTTTCTGCTGAATCAAGCTTGTAAACTTTGTTTTTTGACAGGACATATTCTTGTTTATTACAAGACAATTAAAAGGCTTGGAGGACACGAAGAGCCCTCAATTTAACAGATACTTTTACTTATTAGAGGTAACACAATAGTTGTAACTTTCAGTAGATGGTATTAGGTCTGTAAGCCTAAGAAGTGTAATCAGTCTTTCTCCTGATGTGCCAATATGCCTGGCAAATTTCTTTTATTCTGTAAATCACACCAGTCTCATTAGTGCTTATAATGCTGTTGGTGTTTAATAAGTTTGTCAGTCTGTAGTTGAGGACATGTTAAAACAACTGGTATATATTAACATTTAGCCTTTATCTCACAATTCCATACACTGAGGGTTTTTTATTAAGAGAAAAAATTTCAAATGCTGGTTGAAATGCAAATGTGTCTATATTGGTGATGGGAGAAGGAAAGTAAGATTTTTGCTTTAAAAACATTGCAAAACCATACTCTTGACAAAAACTGAGTGGTGGGGTTCCGTGTGCTTTTAGAAATAGTATCTCATTTCTAAAGGAGATATTTGATGTTTAAAACATGATGTTTTAAATTGTATTGTTTCACAGCATGAAGGAAAAATAGGGTCTTACTATACTGCCATTCTGTCAATCAGCTGTTAAGAAATCAGACTGTTCTGTATTTAGTTTTTTCTGGATATATCTTGCAAAGCCTCTCTGTTAGGAGCTCTTTATATGCAAAGCAAATATCCAGTCTCTCCCCAAAGCATTTACATCTATTGTATATTATTTTTCCTTAAGTAGAAAAAAAAATATAACGTGATTATATTTGTCTGACTTAATGTGAACTTATACTAGCCTAAATATCCTAATTTTTGTTCTAGAATTTAGCTTGGGTCAAATCTTACAACATCTGCTTTGAGTTGGAAGATTGCAATGAAATTTTTATTCAGCTTTTTAGGACTCTTTTTTCAGTTATCAAGTAAGTTGAATCACTTCCATTATATTGAACTGTCAAAATAACATCAGGTTTGGGGGTAGACTGAATCATAGCATAGTCTACAGATAAATATGTGTAAGCAGAAGTCTTTATTTCTCTAAATGAAATAACAGGGAATGAAAATCAATGTGAGCTGCTGACATTATGGAGGGGTGTGTGTCTGAAAGTAGATGTGTTTTAAAATTTGTTGTCCATGTTACAACAATATACTTCATTCTGATTAATTTATCTACATTTTTGTATTGGTTGTTACTGTCCTTTTTTATTTTGATTCTCTTAAAGCAGAGCTAGGTTGTTCTAGGTTTTTGAATAAGAGAGGAAAGGCACATAAAAGAGTTTTGAGATGTGGAGAATGTAAGGGGGAGTAAACTGGACATATATTTATGGCATTAGATATTGGGTCTCAGAATTTAATATTGGTAATATTTTTTATGATCTTAGTAATAGCCACAACCAGAAGGTACAAATGCATATGCTGGATTTGATGAGTTCTATCATCATGGAAGGCGATGGAGTAACTCAGGAGCTGCTGGACTCAATTTTGATTAACCTCATTCCTGCACACAAGGTCTGCCAAGTAAAACATTATTGTAGTATACTGTTATAATAACAATAAGTCTTATTACCTTTTGCATGTTGTTTATCTCTTTATATACTTTAGCTGTCGTGACTGTTTTATTTTCTCACATTCATTTGGGAATTGCCTGATTCTGTTCATTAGCTATGTCTAGATTATTCGACACAAAGAGATTGTGCCACCTCAGGATCTCTGTACTGTAACATAAATAAAGTGTTTCCAAGCAAATACAATAGGAAAACATTATATAGTGAGGACTGTGGGTAGTTGGTTGTTTTGCTTTTGGGATATGTTGGGTATTTTTTGATAGAGAAGATGTGAAGATTTCTCTATTTTTTTAATTAGAGAAAAGGGGAGCAGGGGAAGATATCCCCAAGACTGCTGGTTCCATTCTGTTCTCCTCAGCTTGCCAGTCAGGCTTCACTCCTCCTTCCTAGTTGTGCTGCCCATCCCTTCCGTTGTCTTTCTCCATTTAATTCACTTGTAAGGGACAAAGTGACACATAATCCACATACACATAATCCCCTTCCTAGAGGAATTTTATACAAGCTCTTCCTCAGAGAGGGTGTGACTGAGTCTGCACTTGAGCTTTTAAAGTACCTTCTCTGTAATGCCTTAATAAATTTGAGAAGAGAATAAACACAACTCCTTTGACTGTGAAATAAGGGAAAATGAGATGCAGTCTGGTGATGCCTTACATTTACAAAGAAAATTCCCTTCCTAAAACCCTTGTGCTTACCAAAAATAGTATGGAGTACTGTAAGTTTTAGTTATTAGTTATAGCAGATGAACTGTGCTCTGATTACCAAGTATGTGTTTCTGTTTGTTAATTTAAAACAGTAACAAAAATTAAGGCAGGTCCATCCACGACTACGTAATTAAAGTTAAATTATTACATAAAAGCAGGGATTATTCCTTTGGTTACATAAAGAGGGAGAATTCATGGAAGTGTGTAGCATCAGATTGACTAAGTTGTGGCCCTTGTCATTTACCTGCGAAATCTCGTCAGGCATATACAAGTATCTATTGTCTGAGATGAGTTTGCATTCCTTCTGTCATAATCATGAGACAGGAATGCCATTCTATCAAGTCATTTTTATTGACTGCAGTGAGATAATGTCTTATTGAAACTGCTGACACAGAGAGGCCTCTTATAACAAGAATCCTTCTGAAAATACACTGTTCTTTGTACGTTGCTTTAATGAATTATAGGCAGTAGTTATCAGGAATGGAAGCAGAAAGTGGCGATATATGTATGTCAGGTGATGCTATTAACAATGGCAGACACTGCTCTGAGGGTACAAAGGCCCAGTAAAACCTTGTACAACCTGACAATGTGTTGTGACTACTTGGTTTAGGCAAAGTAAAAGTGAGTGTGATCTTTTAGCATTAACATTGTTACGGTTTTGCCTAATGAAGAAAATTCTCAAGCAAAGCTCTGATAAAGATGGAGGTAAACTTGGTGTAAATTTTGGGTTGTACTGCATATTTAGTATCACTTAGAGGACTGGTGCCACTCTTACAGGCTCTTGGTCATGACTAAGTCAGTGCTTAGTATTGTGATTTGGTCAGTATGTTGGTCTGTGTTACTTTGTTTCCTGTAACAACAGCACTTAAACTACTGCTTTACCATGTTAGTTCAAAGAAAAAAAACAACCAGAAAGTTCTTTTGTCTAATCTGCTTAGCAGAATTTGACTGTTGTAACTATGTTCTCCTTTCATGAGCAGATCCTCTTGAAAATTCTGTGATTATATTGCTTATCTTTAGATTTGTAAACCAGAAGCACTGTAATTAAGAACACAGTTTATTCTCTTGTAGAATGCAAACAATAGCAGTGCTTTTAGATCTGTGTAAAGCAGTCAAATACCAGTCATTCTCTGCTATGACATAAGAAAAGTTTCAGTCTGGCAAGACCTGATGGAAGTTTGTCTTTGTAAAGAAGCTGAAATAATGTGTTTTGGATAATGCAGTCTGGTTTTGGTTTTTAGTTAGACATGATATACAGTCTATCTCAGAATCTAGATTATATTAATTTTTATGTCCATTCTTAGTAAAGTGATGGTGGTGTACATTGTTCTCTGCATGTGCTAATGGGACTCTCATCTAGTAAATAAAGGTTTTCAATAGCAGTAGCATATGTCCCATTTTGCTCAGACGTGTGGCCTCAAACTGTCGTCCTTTTTATTAACTTCAAAAGCAGTGCTATTCAGTGAATATTTTTCTTCACACTTTTACTGAAGTTATTCCTTAAAAACATTTTCATGTGTTAAAAATCTGTATTTTCTTCTGCTTGTTCAATAGCATGGCTAATCCAGACCCACGGGGTTTCTTTTCTCCTAGAAGATTATTTGTTTATTATTCAATAATAGCTGATTATATTATCAAGATATACATTACTTTTCTAGGCTATTTTGGTTCTTTGGTATTGTGGTGTTTTGTGTTTCTCTGTGTATTTGAGTTATTGCTTTGGTTGTGTGGAAGAAGCTGTATTGAATATCCATACAAAATGTATTTTAGAGTTTGAGGTTGGAACAGTCCTTTAGTTTAGTACCAGCATACCAGTCAACAAGATTTTAATCATGGCCTGATTTGGAGAGAAGGTGTTGGGATATTTTTTGAGAAGAGTTTATACGTATCTGTCTGTCTTCTATAATGAGACATCAATTTAGCACTTTGGTGACTAAGGATACATAGATATTTGGCCACTTGTTTCTCTTTACTATCAGTTGGTGAACTGTATTTGTCATCTCATTAGTTAAAAAAAATGAGGGAGTTGTTCTCAATGTAGACTTGCCAAATACCGTCTTCCCAAGATTCAGTCATCTCTAGGCTTTACCTATATTTTGTCTGCAGTGATTTGTAATTTTTAGGGCAATCAGCTCATCCATTTCTGTTTCTTTTCCCTCCAAACTGCATTAATCCTTAGATGATATGAGATACTGCATATGAGATTTGGGCAGACTTGAATGGTCAAATTTTTCAGATATGCAGTTACATTATTTTTCTTACTGGAGAGCAGTATAAACAATATTTAGATGTTTCATGTTACAATCAAATGTTTACTTGGAAAGTTAACTCCTAACTCTACCCAAGTGTAGGTGCTTTCTGTAGTCTCACTGTGGGCTGTCTCAGAGCATATGGTACAGTCTGTGGAGAAGTCATTGCAGTTTTGCCCTCTGGACCAGGCTGAACTTGCTACAGAGTGTAACCCTAATGAGTATGTGAGGGGCAAACAAAACCACATTTAAATACTAATTTAAATTCATTCATTTTTCAGTGCCAAATTTGGTGCACATTAATTTTCAGAGTATGGAGGTATGGTAATGTTTCTTCAAAATTTGTTACTGCATGTGAAAATGTAAGATTTTACTATATTTTCTTTATTTCAGAACCTTAACAAACAAGCGTTTGATCTTGCAAAAGTCCTGTTGAAAAGGACCGTCCAGACCATTGAACCGTGTATTGCCAATGTATGTAAATTAATTAATCCATGTTACCTGCAAGTAACAAGTATTCTTGTTACTGACTTGAATTATTGGAGTTATGGTGGGGGTTTTTATTCTTTTAAGTACTGTTTATAGAAGCTACATTTTGTAATGCAGCTACAAGAATACCGTTTTCCAAATAGGATGTCGTTGGCTTGGTTGTTAAGTATGTGGAGTATTTCAAATAAATGAAGAGAAAATTAAATTTTTACTCATCTCAATCTAATGTTCAACCTAAATCTATGCTGTGAATATAGGGGACCACCAAAAATCCTATTAAACAAAAAGAATTACTGATACTTGATATGTCCAGCAACCAGGCGGCCTCATTTCATACCAAGCGTTAGGATGAAGCATTTCAAATTACTGGTTCTTTGCTAGATTTTTTTTCCTTTTTTAAACTTCCTTTGACTTGTAGTCATAAAGAGTAAAAGAACTATGCTTTTTACAAGGCTTCCTTCAAATTATAATTCCTTCTTGTTGAATGTTAGTGTTGTATGTTCTGCCTATTAATACAGCTACTGCAGTCTTTGGTGAGTGTGGTCTGATCCATTCTCTTGCCTTTTCTTGGTGCTGAAGCCAATAGACTTCATAAAATTCAGAGTAGTTTAAAAAGGAATTAGGCATATTCATAATAGGTTAATCAGTAAGTATTTAAAAGCTCAAGGAGTCTCACTAATAGTTACATTCCAATTCTCCTGATTTTTAAGCTTTTTAATTAGTCATATCTGGAAACAGGATAGTGCATAAAGTAACCTTTGAGTTGGTTTTATACTGTTCGTATTACTTTCTTTTTCAAGTGTGTAATAATTTTTTCCTCTTGCATTTTCCCTGCTAAAATAATATTAACCCACGGTATCTAATAGGAAGTATTAAATTTTAATATACCTTATATAAATCAAAAAATAAATAATTCACAATTTAGGCTGCTTTGGTTTGTTTCTGTTAGATCACTAATGACCCTGATACATTACCCATCAAATATTGCAAGACATAACATAAAGACCTCTGATGTTCTTTAAAATGGATTTAATCAGAGAACCTTTTTTTTTTCAGCATTTGATGATCTTCAGTTGGATTTGGTTTCAATTATAACAAAATTCTTTAAAAGTACTAATTTTTTTTTAGTCCATGTTTTACTGGATGAATATGCATATTAAGTTAACAATTCTTTTATTACCTGTTAATTTTGCTTGGGAGATAGTTATTGAGATTTGAAATTATCAAATTGTCGTGTATTAAACTATCTTGATAAAATTAATAGAACTGAACTGAGAAGGGTGTTGGTAATTTGCTTGAGCCAAAACTGTAAGGGTGAAATACTTCAACATAATGAAAAAATTGTGCATTGAGTGTCTTCCATTAGTATAAAAACATTAATGATACTGCATTGAAATAATTTTTTAAATTAATGTTTGCATTAATGAAGGAAAGTGTACTATATAATATTGTTTGTATTTAAGTTTTTTAACCAGGTTCTGGTACTGGGAAAGTCTTCAGTAAGTGACTTATCAGAACATGTGTTTGACTTGATACAAGAGCTTTTTGCCATTGATCCTCACTTACTGCTGTCTGTCATGCCACAGCTGGAATTCAAGCTGAAGGTGGGTTACAATGTAGCTTTGGACATTCAGTAAAATTTCTGGAGATATTAAAAGTGCAGAACTATAGATTTAATAAGTGTTCTACTAGAGGGATAAAGCTTCTGTGTTTATTGGGGTTTTTGAAGATAAATATATTACAAAAGAGGGGTTACTAGAAATCTGTATACAATTAATTGCCTATTGTGCTTGCAAACAAGTATTATGCACAGAAAATATATACAATCATTATAATGATAAATTAATGCAATCTAATGCAAAAGCTTTATGTTCTTTGGATTACACCCAAAATTTATAAAGTAATTAGGCTGTGGTTGGCTTACCTTATGAAATGCAAATGTGTCAGCTTCAGTATTGATTTGCAGAATTTTCTTCTATGAAATAGTGTTTTAATAATAAGAGGAAGTATTTCCTCATATTTTATCAGATTTGTTATTGTCAGCTGACTGCTTTTGAATCCTTGAAGATAGTTAATTTATCCTGATTTGGAGGTTTGTGGAAGTTTTAAGTAAAAAGCTGTTTGTCTTTCCTAACATTGTAAGTGGACAGGAGAAAAAATTTTGTATGTGTGGATGTACACGTAGGCTGTGGTTGCAACAAACACAAGTAACCAAGAAATGGGTATTTGGTGAAATTACGTGTAGCTTTCATTAGTGCACATCTGTTTATAACATCTTAATTGGTATCTTTTCCACAAACATGAAATAGTCTTAAAGAATGTCTTAAAACAAATCATTAATTTTTGAAGTTCTCAAATATATGTTAGTCAGAGTACTGTATATGGGTTTTTACTCCTGAAAGAGAAGGTACTTTCCAAGCACAGCCATCTATTCAATGTCTGTAATATATCAGCTTAACAGGTATTTGTATATCTTGCCCCATATTAATCCAATAAGATAATTAAAGAGAATGAAGGTTATGAGAAATATTTTCAAACTCAGTTTTAAATCTAACTGTTCAAAAAACAGAAAGAAAAGGAACCCAGAAATTATTACTAGGATATTACAGGTAATGATCTACAGTTCCTTTTTCATGTTTTGATTTTTAGAGCAATGATGGAGAAGAACGTTTGGCTGTTGTTCGACTTCTAGCTAAACTCTTTGGCTCCAAAGATTCTGATCTGGCCACACAAAATCGACCTCTTTGGCAGTGCTTTCTTGGGAGGTAAGAGAAATGGGATAGAATTCTGAATTTCTGTTCTTTTTGTTGTGAATGTTTTTACAGTGTTGCATTTTTCATTGTGTTTTTAGATGTAACTGTCTTTGAACAAGTTACTTCGTTAGACCTTGAAATAACAGAAAACTGCACACAGTTCTATTTTAGAAGGAAGAAGCCTGGAGGGCTGCTGCTGTAGTGCTGTCAAGCTACGGGCATATAAGTTAGATAGACAGCACATTATATGCATAACAGAAATTACACAATAGTTAATTACCAGCATTGCCTGAAATTTCATACTGTGCAGCTGTACCTGCAGCTCTATCTGTTTTGCTTGGTATTTACCTTTCTGAGTGAAGAGATACATCCATTTAAGTAAATGTAGAAGTTTATAATTTTTTTTTAAAGAGAGTGTTTTCAAATGGTATGTGTTAGATGCCAATTTACATTTCTCTTCTTTTGTGTATGTGTGTGTACACACACACATACATTTGACATTGTATGGAGAATTGTATTCAGAAGTCGGTGGGCAAAATCCATTGGGTCAACGTTTTATCCACATACAGTGTATTCATTCTCTAATTTTAGTCCTGACTGAATTTCACAAGAAATAACAAATATTAGTATGAGGTACATTACGGAGATAAATTCCAAACATTTATATTCTGTAACTTTACCATATAAAATTATTCTAATTGTTAAAACAACACACAATCAACACATGGTACTACATAGAGAATAATACTGATTTGCAAAGCTAATTAAAAATTAACATTCGTCATCTTCTGTCCCTCTAGGTTCAATGATATCCATGTCCCTGTGAGATTAGAGAGTGTGAAATTCGCCAGTCATTGTTTAATGAACCATCCAGACTTAGCAAAAGACCTCACTGGTGAGATGCTCATATAAGGGTTTAGAATAATCTACAAAATGAGCAGGAGCTGTATAATTATTTTTGTACATAGCAGTGTAGTTCTGAAATGTATCAAGTCTAATGCATGATGCTGGATGGAAGAGGTATCTGCTGAGTAACTGATTTCTGTTGAAGACGAGTGCTAGTTGTTAGAAAGAGAGGAATGATTTTGTGTGGACTTTGTCAGAGTGAGCCATTAAGAAGCTACCCATTGCAGAATGAAATCTAAAGTAATTTCAAATTCTAAAGAAACTTTGGTTAGGCAAAGCAAATATTGATGCAACATCCTGACTTACTTTCAAAACCAGTCACTGTGTTCCCCACTACTCTCCTCCACTGAGATCAGAAAATGCCTTTTTGCTAATGTAAACTGTGAAGTTTCTTCTTTTGCTACAGTATCATTTTAACTAGGAGAAGATTTTCAGGCTTAGCTGAAAATACTGTTGCTTTTTGATGCAAGCTTTTCTACAGCAATTGTCAGTATTTTTCATTTGTGATTTACTCTTTGGTAATGAGAGTTTCTTCTCTTTTTATTTCTTTTTATTCCCTCACCCCCTTTACTTAGAATATATTCTAGTCAAGTTTATTTCACTTTATTGCTTCTTGCAAATGAGGTTATCATAAAAGCTATTCTATATTCTTCTGATACTTACAGTTATCTAATTGTTTTATATCTAACATAGAAAACATCACAACAGATGTTTCCTGTGGGTAGCTCTATATTTAATAGATTACATGGTTGTGACATACGACTGACATTTAATTGTTTTAACATTATTAATAAATCAGAATACATCACACCTATGTAAAAAAGCCAAGATTTTTGTTGTTTCTGCTCATAACAGAGTATTTGAAGGTTAGATCACATGACCCAGAAGAAGCCATTCGACATGATGTTATTGTTACAATTATTACTGCGGGCAAGAGAGATCTCTCTTTAGTCAATGACCAGCTGCTTGGCTTTGTAAGGGAAAGAACGCTGGACAAACGGGTAAGTGTTAATATTGTATTTTCAGCAACTACCTGCTTCTAATATACTTTAGTAAAACTAAAATTAGAAAAAACAATCAGAGAATCTTTAGTGTTGACTAGTAACAAGAATACTGCAGGGGGAAAAAATTATTTTCTTACGAGAACATTGTAATGAAAATTCCCTATTCCGGTGGCATCAATCAAGTGTTGTCAACCAAACAAGGTCACTGACTTGTGATAAACACAGTCATATTGTAAGAACATAAAAATGGTTACACTTATTTAGACCAATGGTCTCTGTAACCGATTATAATTCTAACAGTGGTCAATTTTGGCTTCCAGCAAGTTGGGATTTAAGGATTTCTTAAGTGCTGGCCCACGTTCAAAATAACTTTCAACAGAACTTTATTCCATGTATTTATCAAGTTCTTTCTTGAATTTATTTGTACTTTATAAGCCTCTGGCATATGCATCAGTAAATTCAAGTTTAAAGCATGTTTGGGAAAAGTAACTTTGCTTGTGTGTTTTTAAACTTTTCTGGTAATTTGGGTATCTCCGAGTTCTGGGATTACATAAAATAATAAACATTCTTTGACTCATTTGTGTTTAATAAATGTGAATACCATATCTTCTCTAGTTCTTTGTTTTCCATTCTAAAGAATCACCTTATTAACTTCCACACAAATTGATTATTGTATACTTCTGATCATTCTTGGGTGCATGTTCTATATCCTAAGGTGGCTGGACTTGGTAATTCACACCATGTTGTGTGCATACTTGATGAGAAGCTTTTTCTTATTCTGAAATACTTGTCTGTATCTTGCACTATTTCTGAGCACTGAGCTGACAGTTTTGGAAAACATTCACGTTGACTTCAGTTTTTTTGTCTTGAATAACTTCTGATTTAGATATACTGCCAAATACTGTACATGCAGAGTTAATGCTGCAAACTTAGCCTTAATCTGAATTTCTTACATTGCATATTGTAACAATTAAGTAGCATGACATTTTTCTGCAATTCTTCATTACAATGTTACATCTGACTACCTCAGTAAATTTTATACACACTGTTCTGTTCATTTTCTAATAATTTTTCATATTTAAGTGTCAGAGATTCCTTCCTGACTCCATCTGTAGGTTCCTTTTGTCTCCTTCTTTGTCAAATTCAGTCATTTATTTCCACTCATTGTCCCCTATATTTTAGTTAATAATTAATTTACAACAGAATTTTTATTCTAAGGCCCTCTGGTATGAGACTGTTGGAAATTTTTTTTGAGATCCTAATGCATTTTACTGATGTACTTCTGAGTCTGCTAAAAGTTATTTTTTTTCTTAGGTAAAACTTCCTACTATATAAAATTCAATGACACATTTCCATAACTTATTTTTCAGTAGTCTCAGCTCTTTATTGTCTTTACTCTTCTATTTCAACCTGTTTGCCCATTCAAAATCATATGCTCTGATGAGTGGCACATTGTTCCTCTTCAGACCCTTTGGTTTCTTTCACATTAGCTGTCTTCAGTCTGTTCATTAGTAGATTGCTGTAATAGAATAATTAGTATTCAGTATATAATGTCTAAATTCCGTAAAAGTCATACATTGGATACTACCTGGTCTTAATGATATTGTTCCTGCTTGCTTTATTAATTTTATTTTAATATCTCTTAATGATACTTTAAGAAACCTCTTCAGCCCTCTCTCCTGGAGCAAATCTGTTTGTCTTTCAGCCATTCAGAAAGGGTCTGGAAGGCTTCCTGCTTCTGGAAGCTTTGATGAAGATGTTTAGTTAATATGCTTTGAATAGCTTCATTTTGAAACTGTTGCCCATGCGTCATCAAGGATTTACTTTCAACTTGCCTGAGCTTATACTGTTTCCTGTTCACATTTTTTTGGATGTGGCTCCATGCTCTTTGGAGGGTTGATGTTTAATAGCAGACTTCTCTGTGCTACGTAGCCATGTTGATTGTTTTCCTTACTATTGTTCTTTTTTAATAGGCTATAGAAAGGATACCTCTATGTCATTCTAGCTAGTTAGTTAAATTATTTAAAAATAATTTTACATTGCTTTGTTCCCCTTTTAAGTGAGAATGTTACCATAATGGATTTTGACAAAAGAATGTTATCTTTACACAGAGAAATACTGATTTTGAGTATATTCACTATTATAAAGCAGCTCTTCAATTAGTTGTACTTGCAGCTTGACGTCGCATGTTTCTCAGGAGTGATCAAGATCACCTTCCTTCTTTTTCAGCCACTAAACATGCCTGAAAGGTCATCTATGAGATTTAAAAACTTTTAGTATAATCACCACTTCCTGCTGGGACTTCCACCTAGTGAGAATGGGATGATTGTTATTGTGTCTTCAACACAGTGTCTCTGTTCCGTTCTCCTTTTGCATGTTGCTGTCAGTAAGAGGCAGTCAGCTATTACTGCACAGCTGTAATACTGATTTCTACAGAGCTAGGTCTTTTTCATATGGCATTAAATCCAGTGTGGCGGCACTTAATGTTCCTCATATGTTTGACTAAGTCATTTCACACCAGTGATAGGTTTGATATATTGCGTTTCAAGGTTGGATACTTTTTCAGGCAATCAGTGAAGAATAACTTCATCTGTGCATAATGTTTCTCTTATAAAAATCTCTGGAGAGAGCTTTAATGAAGATATATCCTGAGGATAAAATAAAATTGAGCACTGAAATGAGACTAGAAATGACTACAACAAATACTTAGCATTTGAAGTAGGCCTTAGCAATATAGGATGTCTTTATAATTAGTGTTATGAAATTAAGATCAAGGACTTGTAAACTTTCATCTGTTTTATTTCTAGGATTTTTCTCCCGTTTGGGAGAGGAGCATTGATAATGTCCATGTAACTATGTTTTCTGTGTAGGATTTTCTCAATTCTGGGCAGAGTGCATTATACCTATTTTTAATCATTCTTTTTCTTTAAAAGAACTCTTTATTCTGCTAGTTGCATTTACCCTTTGTAGCTGGATTTCTTTTGGATGCATCTACTGGAGACTCTTAGATGATTGTTCATCTTTTCATGTTTTTAGACCTGCAGTAACCTATCAAATGAGTATTGCTATTACTATGAAAAAAATGCTTGTCCAATAGGCTGAAGTAAAGTGTCAACCTGTCATTTCAATTCTACCTTTTATCTTTCTAAAACAGGGAAAAAATTTAAATTGTGCTAACTGGTATGCCATTTAAGTGATCTGTATTTTTTCCTGACCGTATTCTAATTGACACGTATTAGTAAGGGTAGTCTAAATACTTTCTAGAGTAAAAGTTTCTGGCTAAAAGACATTACTTAATTTTTTTAAGGAATGTACTTAGCTGACTGGATCTATATAGACATCTGCATGACAGTTGTAGTTTTGAAATCACCAGTAGTTTTCAACTCCATTTGTATTGCTCCAGATGGAAAAGTTAACTCTGGTAACAGATGTTTCCCAAAAACTGAAATCTAGTCTTTGGTAATAATTGTTCTGAGCAAAGCTCCCTTGGAAAACTGTCTCAAGGGTCTTTCCAGCATCTTCACTTGTCAGAATAATTAGGAGACATTTTTAAAACAAATAACAAAAAAATTGTTTTCTATTTCTATTATACTGGAATAATCTGAAGGACCTGAAAAGTTAAGAAGAGAGTTTTGACATCTGACTTCATTGGCATTTCTCCCAACAGCCTTTATGGAGTAGAGACTTAGGCCCTTCATGAGAAGTGACTTGCACATCATCAGCTTGAAGTCAAAAGCTGTAGAGTGAGGAGCCATAGAAACACTCACTTTTTTGGTTCCTTTACGCGTTTTTCTGCATGTGTGTTAGTTTTAACTGTTCTGAAAACCATAGTGGCTGTTTCCAGATGAAGGAGAGCACTTAGAAGGTATTTATGAAGGGAATAGGTTAGTTATTCTAATCAGTAAGGGATTGTATTGAATTTTCAATAACAGGGGTTTTTTTTAAACTCAGTCCAACAGTCATCAGTGGAAGAATTTAATTATGTTGGTCAACCAAGGAAGCTAAGGTTACCAAAATTACTTTGTTAATTAAGTCAACGTAGTAATTCTGTTAGCTGTGTTTGTTCATATGCTGCATTTGAAAATGCTTATTACATTCCTCTTTATTTGCTGTTTCGGCCTTAATTCTCAGAAACATCTTACTCTTTTTTTCCCTACATGTATCTCCTGTTCAGTGACTTGCTTCCATGTTGTCTCAAAACATTCTCTAAGGGGTTTGGTCCAGGGTCTCCTCTTGTCAGTCTGAAACTGCCTTTCCACATATTCTGAGGTCTACAGTAATCAGAATTCTATTGGCAATCCAAACCTCCTTTTCTTTGTAACCCCTTGTTATTCTTTCATTTTAGACTTAAATTTTGTGGAATTATTTCTAGCAAATTTTTTTTGTTATCTTCTGACAATTTTTGCCATCCTTCCTGTCTTACAGGAGATTTGATGAAGCTATAAGATACATTCAGATATACCCTTCCTGCATTGGAAGGGTATGTCTGAATGCAGAAGAATATTAATACTTTTCTGAAAATGTTTCCCTTTTAGGCCTTTATTTTCCTTAAAATGTGCTTTAGATCACAGTGGGAGTGAACAAATTCCTGCAGAAAAGTTAAACAATAACATCTATTTATAGCTAAAGTTTTCTCTTGTGAAAACTAATTATGTTATGTTCTAGAAAAGTCATTACTCTCTTGACCTGCCATTTACAGTTTTAATACTTAAGAAATACCTAACAAAATACAAGTTTATTTTTTCCATCTTACTGTTGTAATAACCTACTCCAACAGCTAGTGGTGTCTTGTGGTGACATAAGCCATATTATCTTCAAGATTTGTCTTTTCTTTGCCCTTCAAGAAAAGAAATTCATTTAGTAAAACTATTAAGAAATTAAATGTGCAGTACTTCGATATTATTGAGACAAGCCTTCAGTTTAACAAGATTGAGCAAGTTATGCACAGTATGAATAATAGTATCTACATTTATTCTTCATAGAGTGAAATGATCTGAACATTGTTAGTCCTTGGGAGTTCAAGGCCAAAAGTGATATCTAGTTCTGGAAGAGATTATCTCTTTCAGTTTGAATTCAATGCATTTCTTTTAAATGATGTGGGAAGACAAGTTTCTTCAGAGGCTTTCTGTGTAACTCATTCAGCATGAGACTCTGTGCTGTCTAAATTAATCCTCAAGTCAGTTCTGATATGATTGCTTACACAAGTCAGCATAGGAGACCTTATGTCTGGTAAATTGTTTAATAATGGGATACTTGTTATTTACTTGAGTGGATAAAGTATGCCCACCTAAAGCAAGGGTGAAAACCCATGAACTCCTCCTGTAGCTGTTGTACTCTGGGTTTTTTTTCTTTACTCCCTGGAGTCTTGGAGTGATTGCTTCAAGGCTTCAGCAAAATGGGCCACTCCCACTGTCCTGGAAAGTCGCCTAAGAGTTCAAGCCCTAGCAGGTTTGACTTGGCCTAGGCTCCAGATCTCCCTTTTCTAGGCAAGGCTTCTATAAGATGGGAAGAAGGCAATGGGAATAAAGAAGGGCCACCTCTGGTGCCTGTCTTTGAATAGATAAGCCTTCCAAATCCTGACTCAGTAAGACACTTATTCAGGCATACGTGTTAAGCTGTACTTAACTTCTTTTCTGCTGGCTAGCTCCCAGATATTCTTTGCTCAGTACAGAGAAGTACTGGATTCTGGGGTACTGACAATGTTTAATCTGCACAATACTGGAACGAAAACCCTTACCTAGGCTTTGCAAATTCTCATCTAGAGGCTTTAAACAGCATTTTTCAGCCTTTGAAGTGTCTAAATATAGATCAGAAAGTGGCTATTTTGTCTTTCATGTTTCCACATCTTTACTTTGTTTTGTATGTGTGATTTATTTATTTATTTACCAAAACCAATTCCCCAACTTCTTTTCATTTCTTCCCTCTCAAGTGGCGAGTGAGAAAAGAAGCTATGATGGGTCTTGCACAGCTGTACAAGAAGTATTGTCTTCATGCTGAGGCTGGAAAAGATGCTGCAGAGAAAGTGAGCTGGATAAAGGATAAACTTTTGCACATATATTATCAAAATAGCATTGATGACAAGTGAGTCAATCTAAGTCTTTCTAATTTTAATTGTGTAGTGATGAGAGATACTCGGAAAATATGTATTTATGCTGTGAAAGCTGTTGTATTCTTTATTTGTGGGTTGATGTATGGTGTATTTAATTAATAATCATGAAGATATGTATGCAGATATTCAGCATTGTTGCATTGTCTGTTCATGGATTAATTTTTATATATTGGTGGAACTAGAACTATGATGGTAGTAGATTTTCATTAACTAAGTACCGTGTAAAAAAAGAAAATTGTCAAATTTGATATTTACTATGCTAGTTCTTGCTTGCTTTACTGCTTTCCAGAGACCAGGCTGTTAAAATCCATGATCTGTGAGTGTTATTTGTGTCCACACCACAGTACATGCACAAACCTCTCCTTTTGATATGGACCCTTTAGGTAGACCAAAAGCTAAAGAAACATCAGTGGAGCTTTCACATTTGTTTCATCTTCTGTATTTTGTCACTCAGTCCCTTTGACTTTTTGAAACACCATTTTGGTGTTGAAAAACATATTTTGACCAAGGTTTTGGACAATTATTAAGAGTCTTTCAGAAAGTAACTGTGAGATCCCACAAAGGTAGAATTTCACCCTAGATTTTTAGTATGGTAGACTCAAAATTCTTGGTAGTGTTTTTTTCACCTTCCTTACACACTCTGCTACTTCAGTGTGTTTTGTTATCTTGGTGGTTAGTCTGAATGAGCTAACAGCCTCCTTCAGTTGCCAGTTATGATGCTAAAGTTTTAACCACTGCGGTGGTAAAAGCTCTTGTTTTGTTCATCTGTCTGATCATAAGTGGGCCAGAGTTACATTTTTGATTAGTTGGCACCATTTTTGAAAATCAGGAAATCTTCACATAATTTGTACAAAGCAATTCAGCATGTACATAAAAATATACTGTAGTTTGCATTGAGAGGTTTCTGGTTTTTTCTACCACCTTCACATCTCATAGTCCGTACACAGGTTTGGTAATGGACGGAGAATGAATCAAGAGTTGTATAGTGAGTGGGGCAGATGCTTTCTGTAATTCCGCTCACAGCAAATATAGAACACTATTGGAAACGAGGCAAGGAAGTTTAAGGAAAGAATGTCATCAAAGCTGGGTTTCTTTTCTCTGACGTGTCTTCTGAAAGTCTGATTACATCATTGAAACTAGCTTTTTCATTAGGAGGCATGGATTGTATCCTGTTTGATTTCTGGGTATCCACACAGAAAGATTGGTGGCTTGATTTTTAATGTTCTTGTAGGTCAGTTTGGTACCCTGAATTTCAATTCAAATTCTACAAGTTTTTAAGGCTGACAATGAAGTTCTTGCTCAGTCACACCATCAGGTTGATTTCCTGGTCTCAGTGGAGGGATAAATGTATTTCTGTTATTGTCAGGATTTTATAGATTTAACACCTGAAGAGCTATAGAAATGCTGTGATCTTTTAAGACTGAGTCTGTCCAATCCTTTAAACACATAAGCAAGCATGAGCCAAAATTAGCTGTCTCTGGCCTATTTTCCTTCAGTAATGTAGCAGAGAGGATAAAAAGCAGTGGACAGCTCTGAGCAGAGAGGATAAAAAGCAGTGGACCCCTCTGAGCCTTGGAGTATTTTTTAGAGGCTGCATGGATAGCACAGTTCTTTCAGAAGATAATAGTGCAGTATCACACAGCATTCAGGCATGAAGTGGAATAGAATAATTTTTTTTCCCACAAATTGATAACTTAGTCACTTGATAATATTTTTGTTATTGCACGACTGTTGATGTAAACATTTACTCAAGACTGAAAACTTCTGACTGTAAGAGCTGCCTCTCATATGTTCTCTGAGCTTCTCTGTTTTACAGTGGATAAGGAAGGGAGTGAAATGATGACATCTGTAACAGTGCCCTGTTACCAGCTATTGCTATGCTAGCCAGTCACTTTCCTCACAGGAGAGAAGTGTGGCTTGGAGTTATTCCCACTTTGTAAATCTTGACCCTGAGCAACAGGGACCAGGGAAGTGATGATACAGTCTCTCCATTTGTATGCTCAGCTTTTCTAGAACATATATCTATAGAGGCATGGGCTAGAGCAATGCTGATAAATTGGTAAGAACTCTGATGCCTCCAGTCTCCTAGTGTGTTAAACAGATAGAGTCCCTTGAGATCTGAAGATCTTGTTCCCCAAACAATTTTATTCTTGGAGTTATCAGTGGGAAAGTGTACATTTAAAGAGACAAAGCCAAGTTTTCTCTAATACTAACGAGCTGTCTTGAAATAGTTGTATGCATATTCATGGTCATCCTTTTATTTCTCTGCCTTGTCATCATATCTTTTGGAATTTTCTTTGAACAGCAGTAAGCTGTGTGAGCAGAAATAAGGTGTTTGATCTGTGCAGCTGTGGTCTCTGTACAAGGCACTCCCAGAGTACTTGCTAGTACTAGTACATAGTGAAGAAGTTTTAAAATTCAAGCACACAAAGTATTTGTCCATAAATCTCAAACTCCGTAGCTTAACACTGTTCACAGCTTTCATTAGGATGAAGCAAATTAGTGTTTGAATGTTCTTTCATTTGGAGGGGCTATTATTAGATTAACTACTCTCTTGTATTTTGTAGTTCAAAGTTGGTATTTTATGTAAAACTTCAAATTTGTATTTTAAAAAGATAATTGGAGACTGCTTTTGCTGATTTGGTTTGTTCTCTCTTAGTTTTTCTTTTGCCCCTTTAGTTGTGTATGTGTTGGTGTTCTTTCATCTCCACCTTTTTTTTTTAAATCTCCTGATTTTTAGCTTGTTTATTAGAATAATGAGTAGATTCTCAGGTACTACAGTCAATCTTAACCATTTCCTCAAGGTTATTTCAGATTTTTACTTTTCCTCCCCTTCAAGTTCTATTCTCGTATTTTTCCTCCTATATTTGAGCTTTTTACTGTTCCTTCCTTCTAAATATTAGAAAAAACAAAGAAAGATTCTCAGATCATAAAAACAGGGAGAATTTGGATGGTGAGGGCTTACTCCCTCTTAGAGGTGAAAGAATGTGGAAAAGCTCTCAAGGAGCAGTTCTTGCTAATCTTTACAATGGAAGGAATCTTTACTGCTGAGAAAAAGGCCACTACTTTTTTGTCTTTGTTGAAAAATCTGGTTTTAATGACTTCCACTATTTCTTACTTTTCTAGCTTGTCTGAAAGGTATCCCTGCTGTTCAGCATGTGCAGGTTTTTTCTTCTTTTTCTGCAGATTACTGGTAGAGAAAATCTTTGCTCAGTATCTTGTTCCACACAATTTGGAAACAGAAGAGCGAATGAAGTGTTTGTACTATTTGTATGCTAGCTTGGATCCAAATGCTGTCAAGTGAGTATAGTTTGTATTCAACAAATACTTGCTTCCTCAGGCTTTACTAACATCTGTTATCTTACTTGTATTATATAATAAAAAGAATGTATGCTTAGCATTATTTGCAAGTAGCATAGTATTTCAAAACATTTCCCTATTATATACAAACTTAACACATCCATTAGACAAAAAGATCCCATGATATTTGAGAAAAGTGGTTTTTTTTTTTTTATCCATTCATTTTCATCAAATGAGAACAATGCAGACTTAAAAATATGCAAGTGATGACTTCTAGGTTTGCTATGTATTAGGGACCATGATGAAAATACCTGTGACTGAATTCTGGTTGATGGTGGCCCATTTTTTATTTGTGTGGTTTTAAGAAATGCTGTGGGTGTCCTGCATATGTTGCATTGTTCCAAGAGAGATGATATTCAGTAAAAAGAAAATCAGTTCCACTTTGTTTTGAACAGTTACTTTTAATACTCACTGTGTTTTGATTGTACCTAGCAGGTGTTGCACTTCTAAGGTAAATTAAACAGTCTTGTTTATTAAAACATCCAGCATGTTCTTCCCATGAAGAAGCTTTTCTTTTCTGGTTTCCCTTTTTTTTCAGAGCGCTGAATGAGATGTGGAAGTGCCAGAACATGCTAAGGAGTCACGTACGAGAATTGCTGGATTTGCATAAGCAGCCCACTGTACGGTTTTGGAAATATTTATACTTTATCAAGTGGACCTTTTGGACTAATTAACTGGGGGATTTTAATACTGTATTCTTTGTTTGGTGTAACTTTGTTATTTGTTGATTTCTGTATGTAGACAACGTTCCATTCTCATTAAGTAAAGTTGCTTTCTGTAATGCTTGAAGGTATATGATGTTCTTCTGTTGATCATTCTTTCATAGTACTGCTGCAGAACTTTGGAAGAAGTTTAAAACATTTCAAAGCTTTTTTATTTGCTTTTGACAGACCTTTCTTCTTTTTCACTTTCTAACAGGTTTTGGAAATGGAATATATTGCAACATAAAGCAGTGATTTCTTAGTTGGTTAGAAAAAAGCCAAGTTTTTAAGTATTTGTACTGGAATTTTACTAGTAGAAGTTTTAAGTAGAAGGGCATTGCTTTCGGGTTTTGGTGAGAGAGTGGGCTTGTGGAAATTTCCTGTTTTGGGGGCTACTGGGGTCTTTTTCCAACAATTGATTTTGACCTGTTATGTGAATTAATGAATTTTTGCATTTTTTTTGATGTTACAAGATTTTTCCCCTTTCTGTGTGTAGTAGCTGCTAATCCATAGTTACAGTATTCTAGTATCTATTCTTAAAAACGTAAGATTCAGGAGTAGAAAGTAGTGCTGTGGAAGAACTAACAGACCAGCTTAGAGGTGTATTTTATAAAGGAGAAATGGCTGATTTGTTTGTCTGTTTTTGCTATTGTCCTCAGTCAGAAGCAAACAGTGCTGCCATGTTTGGAAAGCTGATGACCATAGCAAGTAAGTGTTACTAACTTTCTATGAACATACTATTAACTACTGCAGCATTCCTGGAAACTGCATTTCTGTAACTCTTGGTATGCTGAAGTGGCAAATTTATCTCATGTTAAACTGTTTTTAATCATCCAGAAAACCTTCCAGATCCTGGAAAGGCACAAGATTTTGTGAAGAAATTCAATCAGGTTTTGGGTGATGATGAGAAACTTCGGTCCCAGCTTGAACTGTTAATTAGCCCTACGTGTTCTTGTAAACAGGCAGATGTCTGTGTGGTAAGGAAATGGAAAAGCAGACTTTTATACAATAAGTGTTTGTGGTTAAAACAGCTACCTGGAATTAATAGTTTCCCTTATTACCAAACATGGTTTTTACATGTTTCCAACTTCCATAAAATGCCTCTTTGGTTAAAATCTCTTCCTAAGAGATTAGGGAAAAGATAATTAGGATCATCTTAAGAAAACATTAGTTTTATTCCTTCCTGAGATTATGAGCATCAAGCATAATGTCTAAAAGACTAATTTATTTCTTTAAAACATTGTATTTCAAGTGCCTCTTTTATGGTAGGGTTCCCAAACTGTCTTCTCACACTGATTCAGCTTCCAAGTACCAGCAAGTTATCTATTACCATCTACATATTATTAATTCATTTTTCATCCTAGAATAATATTATCAGATCAATCTCTCAGGGTTTTTAACCTCTTTGATGAAAATACGCACCTTAATATTAAATTGTAGTTTTCCAGATTCTGCCAACCATCACAAATTTATTTTTTTTTTAATGTGGTCCAAAGCAAAGTAAGCAATTTCATTGACAGAAATTACAAAGATCACAAAGAATATCTACAAACAAACATAGACTTCTTGGGTTTTGTCTAATGGCTCAGAAGTTGTGCAGGGAAGGGAGCAGGACAATTTTTTCATTCTTATGAAGTCTCATGTACTACAGGTTTACCCAGAGTTTTCTGGATTACACTTGACAACAAACATACATTCTGTGCACTGCACTTCACTGTTCCTTGATTCTGTTCTGAATCTGGGCTGCAGTTCTTAAGAACCCCTGAAGAACTCTTAACTAGAAACCTATTCAAATAGTTTTGTAAAGTAAGTCTCCTTTGAATATAACAAGATAAAGAACTGTGTGGAGATACCAACAGCCCCCCCTTAAATATATTTCACTATATGGACTGTGGTAAAAAGAAGTGACCATATTTAGCTTACTCAACATGCTTAAGAAGTAAGTAAAATGAGTATAATTCTTGTTTGTATCTAACATTCTTGTAGAGGGAGATAGCCCGGAAACTTGCAAATCCTAAGCAGCCAACAAATCCTTTTCTGGAAATGGTCAAATTTCTTCTGGAAAGAATTGCCCCCGTACATATTGACTCAGAAGCCATTAGGTAAGTTTGAAAGGTCATGAACAATTGACTCATGGATGATTGTAAAGATGATAGAAATGGCAAAAGAAAAATTAATTTTCTTGGGATTTGAATTGGTCTGCCCTAGCACTGAATGTGTGGGTGAGTTTTTAATTAAATTATGTAAGTGTATTCATTCCCAGCAACCTAGAGGATGCAGCTTTTTTTGATGCTGTTTTATGGTGCTGTCTGCAAAATGATTTTAAAAATGTGGTAGTTCATGGTGAAAATTCTATTTGTGGCGCTTCAGGTGAAAACTATGAACATAATTTTCACATAATTAGCTGCAACACGGTCTTCCATGTAGCAGCTGAATTAATTAGCTTTTGTGGGATTGTGTAAGAGAATGTTTTGATTTCTTTTGAGACCTGTCTGGCAACCTAATTACATTCTGTAACTTGTGCAAGTATGTGTTGATCTAATGCCACCAGCATGGTGGGGGTTTTTTGAGATGGATTTTTTTTCCCTCCTAAAGAATTAGTTATGCAGAAAGTTAAATTAGAAGGAAAAGGACTAATGTAATAACTTAAATAAAAATAGCAAAAACTAAACAGCAGTGCCAACACCACCCGCAAAGGACTTTTGCCTTCCCTTTATATGTTGTGAAAACCAAGTGATCTCCTGCTTATACTTCCCTCCAACATTTAACATTGTCATACTTGTTTGTTTCTTTTTGTGTCTCTCATTTCAGTGCACTAGTAAAACTAATGAATAAATCCATAGAGGGGACAGCTGATGATGAAGAGGAGGGTGTAAGTCCTGATACTGCTATTCGTGCAGGACTTGAACTTCTCAAGGTAATCTACATTAATGCAGCTGTAATCTGCAATGAATGGGACAAAAGTGGTATGAGTAATGAATTAATGTTAGCATGGCTTTAATAGTTATTACTTAGGTAATTACTTTTTAAATGTATGAAGCTGGTTATTAATACTCACTTGAAAGAAGAATAATGAAAAAGAGTTTGTTGGTAGAAGTATGTTTTGAAAAGGGTGCCAAGAGTTGAAATGTACATGTTAAAGCAGAAATCATTTTCTGCTTAGGGAAGTAGTAGAGAAGAAGGTGGAGAGGTAAAGTGAAAGGAACAGAAACAGCGAAACTAAGAGAAACACCTTCTTTGGGGTGTATATGGCCCTGGAAGGAAACCAAACAGCTCAAGAGCCTTACCAGAAAGTGAAAGAGAGGGAATTTGTGTTTTCAGTGGTGCTGAGAAGTGGAAGGGAGAGAAAGGGATTTGAAATATCTGTGAAACAGTAGCCCATGTTTATTGTGAATATCTTAACCTTGGTTTCTTTTCTGCTCAGGGACTGTAGATTCTAGGGAAATTAAAATTTCAGCTCAGTTATTGAATGTAATAGTTTCATATGGGCATGTAACATTTATGCTGATGGTAATGTTCATAAACAGCTGTCATTTAGTTTTTCCAATTATTAATTTACTATGAATAAATATACCTTTTAATGTGTATCTGCAGGTTCTGTCCTTTACACATCCTACCTCGTTCCACTCTGCAGAGACCTATGAGTCTCTACTGCAGTGCCTCAGGATGGAAGATGATAAGGTAGCTGAGGCAGCCATACAGATTTTCAGAAACACGGGTCACAAAATAGAAACAGACTTGCCACAGATACGATCGTGAGTATTCTGTTACGTGCTGCTTTTCATATCTGGAATTCTGCCTCTTAATAATTTGTTCAGTGTGTTGCTCCTAAATAGTCTTGTTAATATGAACAGCTTCTCTTCCATGATTTTGATTTCCTTCAGTACCTTTCTGTCCCCATCTCTTAATTTTTAAATTCTGTGCTCTCGCAGTTTTTACGTATTTACCGAACACATTAGGAATGTCTTTAAAATCTTCTTATAATAGATACATTAAAACCAGTGCAAATTTCCTAGCTTACAAAATAAGAAACAGCAAAAATACAGCAAAGATATAATTCCTTGGCGTAATTTCTACTCATATCTGTCCTTCATACAATTTTTCTATCTTTGTAAGGAATGCAGATATAATCTCTAATATGGTTAACAGCTCTGTTTGTTATTAAACAAGATGGGAAACAAAATCTAAAAGCAGGCATGAATTTCTAGCAAGGAATAATTGGCTGTCTGTAAGTTGTCATGCAATTCATGCTGTGCTGCTGATTAAAGCTGCATAATGTACTATTCACAGACTATTAAATACCTTGTGAGTAACATCTGAAACCTTAAAATCAGCCTGTAAGTAACTAACGTGTCCAGATTATAAATGATGGGGTTTAAGTTTTCATATATTGAAATAGTATTTTGGATATTGCCATGCTGAAATGCACACTAGTGTACACTTCTAAGCTTGCTGTAAATTAAAGCTGTAACCTCAGTGATTCTTTGGAATATGGATCAGATTTTGGACAAATGAAAAATATTACAAATTCAGGTATATGAGATAGGTTTTAAGATATCTGTAGTGGTAAAGAGAAGGAAAAGCCCAGCAGTCCCCATTGACAGTACATTTCCCAGTGCAGTCCCAGATGTCTTTGGTTCCCTACCAGAACTTAATCAAGACTCTCTATTCCTGGGCTGTATCATGTTCTCTCAAAGGATCTGGTATGTCTGTCTTTTTCTTTGACTTTGTGCCTTAGCCAGGTATTGGTGAAGTTTAGTCTGGGAGGTCTCAACTTAAAAATGTAACTGTCAAAGTGGAGGCAGCATGGTTTCCAGGCAAGTCAGGTTGGCGTTCTGAAAGCCAAAAGCCATGTCAGTGTTTACGCTTGCCACAAAGAAAAAGAAGATTGAGGACAAGATGATGTTCAGATTTCATGTATTCAGAAATCTTCATCATAAAGACTTGATACAATCAACAAGATAGTTTGTTTCAAGTGACCTGTTTGTGGTTTGGGGTTTTTTTAAATGCTGCTGTGAGCAGGCTACTTGCTGTCCTTTGAAGCAGTGTTCACCAGTGGCTACTCAAGTTCTTCCTTGTACAGGAAATGAATAGGGTTTTTGTACCAGTTCGTGGACAAAGACTACCGTATGACTCGGGAGCCTGATGGAAACACTGGCCATGCTCAAAGAGAGCCTGTGGACCATGTGTAAACTTGTAGATGTGAACAAGTAAAGGTGCATTTCAACATGTCATATTTTACCTTTTACAGATTTGTGTGAGTTGGGATGTGCTGAGGTGTGGTTTGTAACTGCTGCACCAAGGCCTGGCAAAGACACTTTAATGTACATGTACTTAACACCCTGAAGACTGTAGGTTAGGCATTGAAGCTTACTTCATCTGTAGGTTTTCCTGAATTCTTTACTTTTTTGGTTCTTAATCCAATTTGTGGAATCTTGGCGTGTTTGAGATGAGATTTTCTACTTCACAGTACTGTTAACATGTTTCTGAGGGTCTTTGGTTTGGTTTTGGATTTTGTGGGGGTTTTTAGGAAAATGTTTGAGGTTTGATTCTTTCAACACAGCAAGTTGCTCTTTAGCCTGTGGTTGCTGATTTTCATTATGTAGAATGTGTCAGTGAATGGTGGATGCTGAATAATCCATGTACTGAATACTGTATTGTGAAAGAGCTTTTCAGGAAAGCAGGGAAATTTTGGGGGATATTTCTGTGTCAGACTTCCTAGGCGATTTTGTTTTTTCTGTCAGTTGCTGGATGAGGTGCAGGGTGAGCCTCCCAAGTTAGTGTCTCGGCTGCTGAGCTCTGAGGGCACAGGCCTCCCTTCCAGCACTGTCTGGGGAGGGAAGCTGAATGGTCTGACCAGCCTGAACCTGGCCTCTGGAGTGGCTTCTGCCCTGCACTTTACTTTGGTGCCTTCTGATCAGCAAAGAGGTTTCAGGAGATTCAAATTCAAAATCTCACAACAAATAGTTGTTTACTTGGGTATACATTGCAATTAAAAGTTCCAGTTGTAAAAGCCTGTAAACACAGTGATGTTTAGTGGTTATTCTTGGCTTTCACAGATTGTCTTCAGCCTTGTCATTCCCAGACTTGGATAATAAGTCCAGGAATTCACCCAAGCTGAAACTGTCATGTTTCACCCACCTTCTATTTGTCTTCCCAAGCAGCTTTATTTTGACCATTCTTTTCTTTCATGTTTGATTTTTTTTCCTATGGACTATTTTCTGCTTGTATGTGTACAGTCAGATATTCAACAAGTATTACTAAATACAATTCTGTCTTGCTTTTTCATTTGTGATTGTGATCTTTCCTGAACAGTCTTCAAAGGAATGCTTGATTTATAAGACAGTGAGCATAGATTTATATGTGTGAAGATGGTTATTTTTTTGTAGATTGCAAATTGTATTTTGAAGTATTCTATTTAATGTTCACAGAACACTAATTCCGATTTTGCATCAGAAAGCAAAAAGAGGCACTCCTCATCAGGCAAAACAAGCTGTTCACTGTATACATGCCATATTTTCAAATAAAGAAGTACAACTTGCACAGATCTTTGAGGTATGTCTTGCCTTTGTTTTTAAGATTTGTTTCTGTTATTAATTAGTATTGGTCATTAAAATGAATTCCTACTGTTTATTAACAGATAAACCATAGGAATTTATAACATGTTTATGAGGTCAGGAAGTCTGCAGGTGTATGGTAGTTGAGATAAGTCATTAATTTTACAATAGCAAGTTATTAATATTTGTGTCTTAAAGTCATGATTTACTAACATTCTCATGTCTGATAGATGAAGGTTTTCCTTTTTGTCTACATGGGAGAAGTCTGGGGGGAAGTAAGCTAAATATGCTGGACTGATCCATGGCAAATCCCATGGGGACACACACATTTAGCAGATACTAAATGAGAGATAACATCCCCTACTTTCCGCCTGTATTGAATTACCCTGCCTTAAATACTGTGCACATACAGCCTTGCTTCACTGAGGCAGTTAGTGCAGAACAACTTGACTGTAAGCTCAGATATCAGTTTACTGCTCACTTACTGTTTCCTCAGACAAGTTATTAAGCAAAAAGACTTTCTATACAGAGCATAGAGTTTATTACTTCTCACTGTAGTCTTTCAAATAATAGCATTGTTAATCTGTTCTTGTAAAATACTCTAGATTCTTAATCTTGGCTATCTTTGAGCCTGTGCATCATTTATAAGTGTGAAAAGCTTGCAGAGTCCAATCTCTGCTTAGATTTCTGTGAGAGTGCTTGTTCCCTCCCTAGTACCAGAGTGTGATGCAGTGGTGTGGGGTGATACAGGAACTGTCCTGGTGACTGTTACGTTGAAGGTAAATGCTGATGGCTAGTAGAAATGTCCCTGGTGGTTTCCAAGGTTTTGAGTGCTGTTTTCAACCATTGGCAGTTGGGATTCAGGTTTTCACAAATTCTGAACAGAATTGAGTCAAAGTTTTTTCCCGTGTCTCTTAGGTTTGAATGTGTTTCACGTTAAAGTAAGAAGAGAATACAGTATTTGTTTTGCAGTTACATTATGTGAGAGTTTCCTTTACTCTGTTGACTAGGAAATGGTATTCTTTATATTTTTGATTGTTAATTTTATTAATTCTTTTGGAAAAACAGTGAAATGCATCAGCAATCCAGCAGTAACATAAACTATTTTAAGACATGCTACCTTATTAACAGAAGCTGAATTTTGAAATTTTTTTTATTTTTCCTTCCTCAGCCTCTTAGTAGAAGTTTGAATGCTGATGTACCAGAACAGCTTATAACTCCCTTGGTCTCTTTGGGTCATATTTCAATGTTGGCTCCAGACCAGTTTGCTTCTCCAATGAAATCTGTTGTTGCAAATTTCATTGTGAAAGATCTCCTAATGAATGACAGGGTAAGATTTTTTGGGGGTTTTTTTGGTTGGGGTTTGGTTTTTTTTTTTTTTTTTGTTTTTTTTTTTTTTTTTTAAGTGCTTATTATGCTCTTTGCCTGTTACGAACACTGTGGGGAATAGAGCTTTTTTGTCAAATGAGTCCATAAAGTAATGTTCTGTAAGTGGTTAGTACAGTGATAATTGCATTATAAAAAGTATTTTTGTGAAAGAAAGCCTGGTTCGTGACTTTTTTCTATTTTTACGTCTTTATTTTTTGTATTAATTGAACCAGTTTGTAAACTTACATGAATTTCTATAGTCAACAGGTGAGAAAAATGGAAAATTGTGGTCTCCAGATGAAGAAGTCTCTCCAGAAGTACTAGCAAAGGTGTGTTATCTGCTGTCAGTAATAACATGTATATCTGCAATTAAAATTTACTTTTCTTCAAGCTGTGCAATGGGAAATCCCTTCAAGTGTTTTTGTATTAGTCCAATTAGAATATTATTGGTTTTGTGGGTTATGCACAGAACTGATAAAAGTGATAGAAACTATGCATTCTGTTGTCTTCACTTACTGATGCTAATTATTCTGAGTGTTGAGGAAACAAGAGATTCAAAAATTATAGTTTTCCTTACAAGAAAGGTGACTTCACTGTGATTTTACTGACTTGTAAACAAATAAATAGAATAAATGAAATAAATAGAGGCCCTGACAAATATGAATCTAATTATGACCATTTCTAGGAATTTTTATCTAGTTGCTCTTACTTTTAATCATATAGCAAGTATCCTGCATCCTCTAGATGCATTTCTGCAAAGACAGTGGACCATAGTTGAAGTGTCCCGAGATCACAAAGACTGCTTCTTCCTTCGTCACTCTAAATATTTACTGCTTCATTCTGTTCCTTTCCAAATGTATCCACTCTACTACACAGGAATCTATGGGAATTTCAATTTGACCAACAGTAGGTTTTAGTAATTTACCAGCTTTGGCAAGGAAGTTGATTGTTGATTTGTTTGTGTGTGACAGGTGCAAGCAATTAAACTTCTGGTACGCTGGTTGTTGGGTATGAAAAACAACCAGTCAAAATCCGCAAATTCCACACTCCGGTTATTGTCAGCCATGCTTGTCAGTGAAGGAGACTTGACAGAACAGAAGCGAATCAGGTCAGATTTTGTTCCTTTCAGGCTTCCATAATTTTTGTTGCAGAATTTCAAAGAATGTTGGTTTTTTTAGAGTGCTTTTGGAGTACTAAGGTTAGCATAATGTTGGCTGCAGATCTGATCAGAGTACTAATATTAGGAGTGGAATGGCAGCATAAAATGATGTTAGATACTCCCTCTTTCTTGCAATTTGCTAATGCCTACAGAGTTCCAAATTAGATTATTTTCCTAGTCAAAGACATTGCAGAGAGTAAAACACCTGCAGAGGTACCTTTGAAAACAATCGAGTGTTAATCAACTTCCAAGCATGTTAGGTTTTATCTTGAGTGGAGCTTTATTCCAGCTGATGAGGTTACTGCCCCTCAACTTCATTGTGAGAGTGAAGGAAAGAAAAACTGTGGCAAAAGTGTTGCTTTCATTTAGACAGTGATAGGGAAACAAGAAACTTGACTCGTCTCATTTCACTGTTTTACTGGAAGTAGGGGTTTTTTTGTGGGGAAAGTAGAGCACTTTATTTTTCACAAATTTGGTAGGGTTAGTTTAGCTTGATCTGAAGCTATATTATTACAACCTCCTTGATTGGTCATTGATCTTGTAAAAAGAAGAAACTGAGACATGCAGGTAATTTAAGGATAGTTGTGGTGAACTGTGATTAATTTTTTGTGTTCTTTCTCTGGCATATTTAGTAAATCAGATATGTCTCGACTGAGATTAGCTGCTGGTAGTGCAATAATGAAGCTTGCACAGGAACCTTGTTACCATGAAATAATTACCCCAGAACAGTTCCAGCTCTGTGCACTCGTCATTAATGTAAGTAATTGCATTAGAATTGAAGTGACCCTTAATTGAGTTCTGAGTCCTTACATCTGAGCTTTTGTTGCTTCTACACAGAGTATATTCTGTTCCTCACTGCAGCTTTCACGAGAGTTATTGACATCTCAATTTCAAATGTTTATTGTACTGCTTCTGTTTGTATTTTTAAAATACCTCCTTATAATTCCACTTTGAATGCCTTTTTTTTTTTTTTTTAATAAGACCAGTATTTTGATGTTTGCACTTTTATGGTTTGTGTTGCTGTAGGATGAATGCTACCAAGTGAGGCAGATATTTGCCCAGAAGCTGCATAAGGCACTTGTGAAATTACTTCTCCCTTTGGAATATATGGCAATCTTTGCTTTGTGTGCCAAAGACCCTGTGAAGGAGAGAAGAGCACATGCCAGACAGTGCTTGCTCAAAAACATCAGTATACGAAGAGAATATATTAAACAGAATCCTATGGCTAATGGTCAGTATTTCAGTAAAATTGTTAAGAATACAATTATACTAAACTGGAAGGAATAAATATTGAACCGTAAGCAATTGGGTTCTGTAAAGAAACGCCAGATAAGTTTAATCTGTTTCCTCATCTTTGTATTATACACATTCAAACCTAAATTTGCTTAGTTCAGTATTAGCATAAACCGTAAAATACTCCTCTGTACATTGCTGGGAATTAAAAATGTAAAATACAGTGCTCTTATGGTTGTAGTTGTGCTCAAAAAAAAATTTTGTGTCCTGATATTTTTAGGCTTTATGACCTTTTTCCTGAAGCAAGACCAAATTGTTTTATAATATTAAAACCTGTTCATTTATTTTTAATGATTCATTAAAAGTAAAATTTGTAGGAAGAAAATGCACATCAGAATTTTACATTTTGTGTTTGAAAAAATTATACTTTGAAAAAGTTTTTCTTATGAAGCATGTGTATGTGCATAATATAGAAGCGATTTTTTGTTGTCCTTGTCACTGTAGAAAAATTGCTGTCCTTGCTGCCTGAATATGTGGTACCATATATGATTCACTTACTGGCACATGATCCAGATTTCACGAAACCTCAGGATGTTGATCAGCTTCGTGATGTCAAAGAGTAAGTGTCAAGTGATTCTAGAATTCTTATGCTGAGAATTTTCTGCACTTGGAAAAAAAGTGATTAGAAAGAGGAAAAAACTAATTAGGAAGAAGAAATACTTGTTTTATCAACAGTATCTTGCAAACCAGTAAATGGAAAAAATGGAAATGTGCAACAGTTTAACCATGGGAAGAAGGCATCAACAACTGCTTAGCAGTATACTCTGAAAGCTGGAATGGTAACCTGTAGGTCATACTGTAGTATACTAAATCAGTGAGCTGTGTATGCTTCTCTTAAAGTAAGTAATGATTTTAGAGTCTTGTCTTTGTGCTTAGGAATATTTATAGGATGTCAAGTAATGTTACTTCAAATATTTTGGAACTTTTAAAATAGAGCGCTTCTCCAAGGCTCAAAAACAGTGAGGCTGGGTAAGTCCTGCCTCACTGGAAACTTATTTTCCCCTTCCTATGCAAGCCTACTAGAATTCATTCTAAGTTTGCTGCTGACTTCCTATTTGCACTGTACATCAGCAGTGCAGACTTAGTACTTCTTAATGTATTCAGCACAGATTACTGTGTGCAATACTGTCGTACTTGGCAGGAGCTTGTTCTGTGCTGTTTCCAGATTCAGACTTTCTTCTGTGCCTCAAATAATATTTCACATCTTAATTATAACTTCTTTTGCTCCTTATGTCTTGCAATGAATTTTAAAATTTTGAAAAATAGTTAACACTTAAAAATTGTTAAAGCATATTGTCTCTCCCACCACACAGCTCCGGTTTTAGTATTTTGATTTTTCATTGTATTAATTTTTGATGAAACTGAGCTTTGTTGGTTTTGTATTAGGCATTTATAACCACATACTACAACATACATAATCCAAAAAGCACTTCTTTTTTTGCACCAGTAGGCTGGTTCAGATCTTAATTCTTTTTGCACCTTCACTTATGATGGTCCAAGTCTGATTCTTCCTGTAAATGAAAAGGTTGGTGTGTTCTGATTTCTGAGTTACTTGATTCGCACCTGGTCAGACCTGAAGTCAGTGAAGACTTTTTACCTGATCAACAAGTCTATATTTTGTCTCTGGACTTCCTGTTCCTGGCAACATCTGAAAGCATTCTCCAGTATGTACTTTATCCAAAATGCATGGGAACAAGTTCTAATTTTCAGTCACTCAGTTAATACTTTCTTTGAGAATCACTTTCTAGTGTGCAGAGCTTTTTTGGACGCTCCTTGTATAGCTCTTCTTTGTTGTTGAATTTCCTCCCTCATGTTTGTCACAAACTGGCTGAACTAGCCAGAAAGGACTGCTCCAAACAAAGAAATACTCTGTAGGGGAATTTTGGCAGGAATACTTCTCTGAAGAGTCTCCTAAGATATGAGAAAAATGTTTTCTATTTAATGTGATTCAGTGTTTCTTTTAACAGCTCTGAGTGTCTTAGTGTTCACTTTAAAGTGTTAACATAAATGCTTGCAAAGTTGGAAAAACAGGCTTTTCGGTGTGTTTTGTAGGTTTCTCCCTAGTTAGTTTTGGTTTATATGGCCTAGATACAGTGATGTACAGTAAACGCATGCTTAACAGTTCCTGAAACAAAATCTGTGACACTTTCTGTTACTGATGAAATTTTTTAAGCTTATCCTGCAGAGTTATGTTTGGGGTTGGTTGTTTATCTTGATACTGTCTCAAGTGTCTCTCTCTTCCTAATTCATATTCTGAAATTACTGAAACAGGTACAAAGAATAACTTTGTGACTGTGTTCCTCTAGGTGCATATTCTTTTTTTTACATAAAATCCCACTACTTTTTGGTTTTTTGACAGGTCTTGTTCAGAGTTGATAATTATTTATGTAATTTGCTGACTTAATGAGAAACTCAAGATATTGAATATGAGTTAACTGGAATTACCAGAGTATAATGTGTTCTAATTGCTAATCTTTGGGTGACACTGGATTTTGCAGAACTTGGGCCAGGGTGATATGTTACTGGTCCTGCAGTCATCCTGTTCAAGTTCTTGAAAACAGTGGATAGATGGATGTAAATCTGTCTATCAGATTGATTTACTATAGCCTTTGTAGCTCTTGGATGCAAGTCAGACTAGCGACATCTTAGTTTCTTGAACATCAGATAGCTTTTGTGAGTATTTTGATGCACAAGCGTCTGAGCTTTTGAGAGAAACGTTCCCTCCTCTCTTTCATTACAGTTTGGATCAGCTAAGAAGATTGGGGCTTTTGTGAACAGGGAATTCTAATGTTCAGTCATCCTATTTTTCTTGGGTTTTATTACCTCTTTCTACAAAATAATCTCTCTTTCAAAGCTTTGGAATTAAATTAGCTACTGGTAAAGCCTGTATTTCTCAGAACCACCCATATGTCTTTCCAGCGAAATACTATTTCACTATATTGTGACTGTTAACCCTCTAACCATACGCAGCTGTGGAGCTTGATAGCAAGCAATAGCGTGGATGGACCAGTTGTGCCTTATATCATAACTGGAAAATTTTTAAAAACAAACTTTCTGTCAAAATTAAATGTATTCTCACTATAAATAAGCTAGATTTAAAGAATGAAACCTAGGAAAGCTAATTTCATTATGTCTTACCTGGGAGAATTTTTGTCCCATATGGAACATAAGCAGGAATTTGACCTGCTTTTTGGATCTCCTCTCCTATTTGAACTGCGTTATTAATCCATCTTGTGTGGGTAGCTCTCTAGCAGCAGCATGATTTGTTTAAGCCTGCCTTGAGTGTGCTCATGGTACATTGTTGGTAGGGACATAGTGCCCAAGGTAGCGATTACAGAATTTCATTTGGGTGATGATAGCACCAGAATTTCTGTTTCTATTCATATATTGAAGAGAAAAAAATTTGATTGGCTGGACAGTATTTACAAATGTAATAATAAGCACACTAATCTGGCAGGTTTACTCCAAGGAGTGTAGTTAAGACTGTGTGTGGTAAAGGTCTAGCCTCTGTGTATGCCATTATAGGATGTTATCTGTTTATGTCTTCAAATTGATTTTGATTTCTTCAGAAAAAGCTAGTACTGTTAAGAAAATTTCATAAAGCTTTGCTGTATGTAGGAGCTGTAGTATAAAAGCTGGAGTGTAATTGCTTGTGGTTTTATGGCTTTTTAGGTGTCTGTGGTTCATGCTTGAAGTTTTAATGACAAAGAATGAAAACAATAGCCATGCCTTCATGAAAAAGATGTCAGAAAACATCAAGCTTACCCGAGATGCTCAGTCTCCTGATGAGCCAAAGGCCAATGAAGTAAGAAATGCAGTTGAGATTAGTGCTGGGTGATGAGCTGAGGGTTTCACAAGCAGGATTTGCAGAAATTCTGAAAGAACTGGCTCTGATATTTTTATGGTTTTTTTAGAGACGCTGCTAATTGCAAGCACTGTCTGTGTGTTTCCAATCTTATTCTTACAAAACCTTGCTGACCTCAGTCACTACATAATATCTACAATTTTAAAAATATTCCTGTTACTGCCTGCCTTATTTTAACAACTCCTGCCTAGTTTCCTGACATAAGTATCTTCTGCTGTTGGGGGAGGAAATACTGCATTATACAGCTGCTGTTGAACCCATTCATTTCTAGTAGAGATGAGAAACCATTTAAGGTGATTTGATTGAGCAAGAGGTTGAATTGTACAGCACAGTCATGTAAAGTACTCCTAGTTTTTATAAATAGTATCATATGAAAAATGAGGACTTCTCTGTGTCTTTTAGGACCCAGCAGTATGGTCAGTGATATAATGATAAAGTATGTCCTTAGTGGTGGTTATTTAAACGCATGGTTTAAACTTTAAAAAGTATTGCATTCTTTCTACACTGTAAAAAGAGTAAATAATTCCTAAAGTATGCTTTTCTTTTTTTTTTTCTCCAGAAACTTTACACAGTATGTGATGTAGCACTATGTGTCATTAACAGCAAAAGTGCTTTGTGCAATGCAGATTCACCGAAGGACCCTGTATTGCCAACCAAATTTTTTACACAACCTGAAAAGGTAAATTTGTTCATTTTATTTCCAAAGTAGTAAAGGGACATACATTTGTTTTTAATGATCGAGAGCTGGTTATCTCCATAAGATAATGAGTGGGAAAATGCATCTTTTATTATCAGCAATTAATTTTGTCAGCTCTATGCTGTGCTATCTATGTATTATGAACACATGACAGAAATGTTTTTAACAAGGTGAGAGCTAATTGAAATTAATACTGATATGTTAGCATGTATTGCTGAATCATTTCTTTAGTGTGTTTTACAAGTGCATCTGAATATATGAGAATATATGTGTATTCTGACTGTATATCTGTATTAGAATGCAAATCAGACCAAAAAAAGGGAACATTATTTTATGTTACCTGTGGTATATTTCTGTCAATAGCTGTTCAGCTGTTCTGCTTGCTGTACAAGTTGGTCCTCTGATTGCCCAGTAATCGCCTTGGCGAGTACAGCTCTGCTGTCAGCAGTGGCACTACTGCTCTCCAAGAGACAAAGTTCTGAAAAGTGTAAAGGGAGCACGAGTAATTCTCTGGACCAGACCTGATGTTTTGGTTGTGCTGGAGAATGTACTGGCTGACATATTTTCCATGCCTTAGACTGTTAATTTAACAGCCTTTACAGAGTCCATTTAAGCAAAATTTAGGTTCTTATTTAATTGTGAAATGGCAGATGCCATATAACAGTGAGCTGGTGACTGTGCTAGCTGCCTTTTTCAGTTACAGGATTTTGGCCTGTGTAAATTCTGATACTCTTGAGTGGCAAAGGTAACAACTTGAAATTGCTTAGAGAAAATGGCACCTCTTTTCCTCTGTTAAGACTTCCCATTAAAAATGTGCAAGTGAACAAATAGGGAGAGCAGTTTTCCATCATTTTGAAACAATTCATGTCACATGAGAAGGAAGGTGTTCATCCCAATTTCAGGTATGGCATACTGTCATTCAGTAATGCTCGCTGCAGATCTCCAACAAAATACTAGTTTGACCTATATTTATTAGATTGATTCATTGGTCAGCAGGTTGCATGGTGTGAAGTATGTGTAACACTTGATAGTTGGGTGTATATAAGAAAAAAGATGAGATTGAGACATCAAACACAAACTAATTTTTACCTTTTTTTTTATACAGGATTTCTGCAATGACAGGAATTACATTTCAGAAGAGACAAGAGTTCTTCTTTTGACAGGAAAGGTACTGTATTTTGACAGGTTATAAGTCTTTGAATATTACTTGTGATTTTTAAAATGTTCTGGACTGTCATGGTTTAAAAATTATGAGTTCATGTACAGTAATTTTTGAATCTTTTATTTGATGACATATAATTAATTCCTTGAACATACTACCTGATGACTACACAACACCAAGATTGTTATCTGTGCACTGAGGTACAGGTTCTTGATAACAGTTTCTTCCATTACTGAAATAAGCTTGGTGTAAAGTTATGATGCATATAGAGAATTGTGATACCACTAGCATTGGAGATCTTAAATTTTCAGTTGTAACATTTTTAATATTGCTATTAATGCTGTTAAATTCAGCTGCAAATGTCTATGCTCTTTTGAACATCTCATCATGTTTCAGAGAGTCCATTCCAACTGGAGATGTTCTATGATTCTAACATCCTGTATTTGCAAAGCAAAGCACCTCTGAGAGAAGGTTTCCAAAGCGTAATGCAGTTAGGTTCAATACAACAGTAGGAAATACCACAGAATGATTAAGGTTGGAAAAGACCTCCAAAATCATTGATTCCAGCCATTGACCAAACACCACCATATCAACTAACCACAGCACTGAATGCCATGTTGAATGCTTCCACTGATGGTGACTCCACCATGTCCCTGGCCAATCTATTCCAGTGCTTAACAGACCTTCCAGTGAAGAAATTCTTCCTGGTTTTCAGCCTGTACCTCCCCTGGCACATCTTGAGGCCATTTCCTCTTTCCTGTCATTGGCTGCCTGAGAGAAGAGGCCAATCTGCACCTGGCTACAACCTCTTTTCAGGCAGTTGTAGAGAGTTTTAAACACCCCCAGCTCCCTCAGCTGCTCTTCATAAGACTTTGCTGCAGACCTTTTCCTCAGCTCTGTTGCCCTTCTCTGGACTCATTCCAGCACCTTGGTGTCCGTGCAGTGAGGGACCCAGAATCCAAAACAGAATTCAAGGTGTGTGGCCTTACCAGTACTAAGTAGAGAAGGACAGTCACTGCCCTGGTCCTGCTGGCCACACTATTTCTGACTCAGGCCAGGTGCCATTGGCTTTCTTGGCCACCTGGGCACAGTTGGCTCATGTTCACCAGCACCCCCAGGTCCTTTTCTGCTGAACAGCTTTCCATCCACTCTGCCCCAGCCTGTAGCACTGCCTGGGCTTGTTGTGACCCAAGTGCAGGACCTGGCGCTTGGCCTTGTTGAATCCCGTAGCACTGGCCTTGGCCCATCAGTCTGGCTTGTCAGGTCCTTCTGCAGAGCCTTCATGCCTTCCAGCAGGCAGTACTGCCACCCACTTGGTGGCATCTATGAATAGACTGAGGGGACACTCAATCCCCTCCTCCAGATCATCAGTAGAGATACTAAACAGGATTGGCCCTAACACTCCTCCCTTGGGAACATCAAAAGTGACCAGCCACTGCTGCATGTAGCACCCTTGACCACTACTTTCTGGGCCTGACCACTCAGCCGCTTCTTAACCCAGTGAAGAGTGCACCTGTCCAAACCATGCGCTGCCAGCTTCACTGGTAGGATGCTTTGGGAGACAATATTAAAGGCTTTAGTGAAGTCTAGGTAGGCTGCAGTTAACTTGGACTGATGAAAAATGATGGAGTAGCTTGGTGAGCTCTTCCACCAGCCCCCCTCAGCACCCTCAGGGGATCCCATCCAGCCCTATAGACGTGTTGAGTGCCTGAGTGGCTCACCAGGCCACTACTTCCTCTGGGATTGCAGCGGAGCTGTTCTGCTCCCTGTCCCTGTCTACGAGTTCAGGGGCTGGGTAGCCTGAGTATAGCTGACCTTTCTGTTAAAGAAGAGACAAGGAAGGCATTAAAGTCTTTCAGCTTTTTCCTTGTCCATGGTTACAATGTTCCTCTCCATGTTTTCCTTGGCCCTCCATTTGTTGTTAATGTATTTGTAAAAACACTTTTTTATTATCTTCCATTGCAGTGGCCAGATTGACTTTTAAGTGAACTATTATATTTTTATATTTATTATATACTTTTCTATTATATAGTTATATGCAGAAAGATGGTTTAGAAGTAAACGTACCTCTTGGGGGTTCTCTGATACAGTTACAACATTTTAGATCTTGCCATGACTGGTGACTTGACCTATGTGCTCTGGCTGAGTAGGCAACAAGAAGTTTTTTATTTTGTCCCTGGAGAGCAGTCAAGGAAGGTTTTGTAACTGGCATGTCACATTTTTCATGTAATTTTACATTTCCTTTGAGGCCAAGTTAATAAATTAAGACATTCTCAAGAAGAAAAAATAATTCCCATGTGTGGAAGCTATGATGGAGCAGGCAGGAGAAAGATATTACAGATGCTGAAAAACATTGGCTAGCAAAAAAAGCAACAATCTCTGTAGAAATGGCTTGTAACTGGACAAATATTCAGTGATTGCATCATTCTAGTGCTGATTCTGCACAGCATTTACTTAAACATATTATTCTTTTAATATAATTGTTTGCCCGGTTTACTGAGTAGCTGAGTTTACTGCATGTCCCAAAGAAGGAAAATGAAATGAGTGATGGATCTGGAGCGCAAGTCTTATGAGGAGCAGCTGAGAGAACTGGGGTTATTTAGCATTCCCCCAGACATAGTGTTGTAACACAGGGCTCTGGGGGTCCCAGGGCCTATCACTGAGATTGAAGACAGCGAAAAAGATGGGGTTAAATGTTTCTGCTTTGTTGCCTCCTGTTTGTGAGGTGACCAGCCTCATCAAGTAATGGCCCAGTGTTATCTCTGATCCTCCTTTTGCTTTTGACGTATCTTAAAAAGCCCTTTTTGTGATGTTTATAGTGCTGGCCAGCTTGAACTCTAATCAAGGTTTGGCCACATGAATTTTCTCCGTACAGTGGTAAACACCATCTCGGTAGCCCTGCCATGTTGTCTGTTGTTGCTTCCAAATACTGTATACTTTCCTTTTCTGCCTAAGTTCCAGAAGAAGATCCCTGCTCAGCCAGGCTGGACTTCTGCCTCACTTCTGTGACACCTTACTCTTTGCAATTGCCCGCTCCTGTGCTTTTAATTGATGGTTCTTTAAAAGTGACCAGCGTAGACTCATAGATTGCAGTACCTTCAAAAGTAGATTCCCAGAGCATCCAAAAGTATTCCAGCACCCAAAGTCTGCTGTCCCCATTTACAGGGCCAAAGTTGTCCATAAGGCCAAGGGCAGTTGATCCAGAAAGATCCTGTAATTCCTTGTAGAATTGTTCATTGCTGGTGGCATCCTGGGTGTTCAATAGTAGACTCCCACAACAATGTCCACTTTATTTGCTTTCCCATTCACGCTCTACCCAGAGGCTCTCAACTCTAATATTGCCTAACATTTTGCCTTCTGTTGAGACTTCTTCAGCTGGTGTGCCTTCAAAGCATGAGAGAGAGAGAGAAGGTCAATTGATGAAGTGCTCTTAAATTGCAAGAAGTAAAAGGATTAAACAATGGTTTTTTCAGTAAAGATATGGTTTGTCGCTCTAAACTGATGGCATTGTAATAAAGACTGTTAATCCAGAAAAAGTATTTTAAAATACTCAAGAAAATATTTGTAAAATTAAGTATGTATCTGAAGTTTGCATTTTTTAAGATGTAAACACTTTTTTCTAGCCTAAACCAACTGGTGTATTAGGTACAGTAAACAAACCATTATCTGCAACTGGAAGGAGACCATATATTAGAACTACAGGATCAGAGACTGGAAGCAGTGTAAACTCTGAGTTGAGCTCTTCTGCAGGAAACAGATCAAGGTACAGCAGTTCAAAATACTTTCATCAGCTCTTTACTTCATGTTCTCCACTGTGCTTGCAAGTTTTAGGACAGGAGATGATTTAGTGTGTGTGCTTATGTGTTTGAGGAGTGTCCTTATTTTGTCTGGTTTTAAAAAATGTTATAGTTCTCAACAGGTAAAATCTCCATACTTGCTTTTTGGTTCAGTTTGTGTAGTTTTGATGTATAAGAGGATCAATCCTGATTGGAAACAAGAAACTTTTTTGATGTAGGTGAAATATTCTGACCTACATAAAATTAAGAATGATAAAAAGACCTTGTTGAAGCAGGCCAGGGTCTCAGTGGAAAGGTGCATCATGTGATTGTAATATTCAGTGATTCTTCTTGCAAACATTATTTTTACATGGATAGAGAGTTTTAAAATTTGTTGTAAATCGGGAGAAACAGTTTACTCTTTCAGATTTGAATATTTTTTCAATTTGGTTTGGAATTATGTGACTAAAATAAAGGGTTAAAGAAAGCAGAGACAATTAACTCTAGTTGCTACATTTCATAAGGCCAAAGGGAAGTATAACTGTTCAGAATTTGTTCTGTAAGTGTGCATGATACAAGTTGTAATAATCTTGGCTTTTTGTTTTTTGTTACTTTTTTTTTAAAATCTATGAAGTTTGGTCATTATTGATGTTTATTATTCTTCACCACATTTTCCAGTATTAGCTCTTTCTATCTGGAAAAAGAACACACCCTATTTTACAGCTCCGGTCTTAAGTTTTCAAAAGGCATTATATGGTGATGTGTCTGTGGTAAGGGATTTGGCTCGGTAACCAGCCAATTCCTTTCACACCTTTCCCAGTTCTTGGAAATAAAATACAAGTGTGGACTCTGTCAAATTCAAATGTTTTTAAACTAATTTAGCCTATTGTGTTGACTCCCCCATCCGCCTTTTTGTTTCCCCCCTCGCCCCAATAATTCCGAACATTTTTCTTCTTTTCTGTATATTTTTGTTTTATTATGTCTTCCATGATGCTCCCAGGGAACAAAGTTCAGATATATCAGAAACCGGAGTCAGTGAAAATGATGAAAATCCCGTGAGGATTATTTCAGTCACACCAGCAAAGACAGAACCTGTGAAAAACAAGGTATGTCCAGGGATTTTATGGACTGTGTGTCTATAATAAACTTGGCATTGGGCGTTTTTTCAGTCCACATCACTGTGGGTAGACTCTGAGGAAATGGTAACATCCTGTTTCATTTCATATAGTGCTATCACTTTTCTAGCCTAGCAGAAGACCCCTTATATTCAAAAACTGCTGTTTATTTCATCCAGAGTAATTTATAGAGCTCATTTGAATGGCCTTCACTCTTCTTGTCTAAAATTCCAAGGTTATTCCCACCTTTATTCATGTTTTCTAAAATAAGTAAAGGTGAGGCTGGGATTTAGAGTGGAAGTTCACACCTGTAATAGCTTTAACTGAAGTTATGGCCAAGAAAATGTCAAGTAGTCTTATAGCATGAACCATCTAATTTTTGGATTTTGTCGCAACTAAAATCATAATTAAACTATTAAAAATAGATTTTATGGTTCTCCCCTCTTTCATTAAAGAGAGAACACCATGTGTAAATCATAATGATTTTTTAACTTATAAAACATACAATGGCATGTATTTTAACACAGTTGAGTCCTGCACATGGGACAAATTAAACTCAAACAGCTGTACAGCATGCTGGGATCTGCCTGGCTGGGAAGGACCTGGGGGACCATCCCCAGTGAACAACCAACACAGCATGAGCTGGCTGTATGTCTTGGCAGCAGTGAGGGCAGGAAGCTGTGTCCTGAGTAGTCAGCACATTGAGGGATGTGGTTATTCCAGCCTATTTGGCATTCATTAGGCTATGCCTGGAATACTGTGTCCTCCTCAGTTTCATGCAGATACTGAAAAACTGGATAGAGCCTTGCAGGGGGCACCAAGATGATAAAAGTGTGGAGAAGTTGTTGTGTGAAGAAAGGTTTGAAGTGTTGGGTTTGTTCAGCTTAGAGAAGAGAAGCCTTGGAGAGGATCATTCCAGTCTTTCATTATCTAAAACGTATTTATGGAAAAGATGGATAGAAGGAAGTATTCTCAAGGCTGCTTGCTGTAAGGAAAAAAGGCTACTGGGAGAAATTGCTTCAGGGAAAATTCTGTCTGGATGGAAGCAGGAAAAATATTTAAAAAATTAAAATCTACATTGTGAAGAAATTTAAATGCTGGAACAGGCTGTCCAGAAGAGTGGTGGAATATCACTGTTCATGGCTTGACTTTTCAAGGTCCTGGATAACCACTGAGGCCCTACTGCCAGCAGAAGATTTGACAGAATGAATTTTCAAAGATCACTGCCAACCTAGATGATTCCGTGATTCAAAATAGATTTTTGTAATAATGTAGGGATACATAGATGGTTTAGGCTGTATGCTTTTTAAAAAGTTAAATATCTGCTTAATGTCTTTTTATTAGATTAAATCAGAGTAATAAGCAAGTGTTTTGCATTTGTATCATGAGAGAAACGTTAGGCAAAGCACATAAAAAGTAAATCTTAAAAAAATGCTTTCTAGGTTCTTGAAGTTGAAATTCCAGAGTGGCTATCTGTAAAGTTCATATGAATAGCACTTGTGTCTGCTGTGTGTCTGCTATGAAGCTGCTAGAACAGTAGTAGAGATTACAGAGATTGCCTGACTCATTTGAACACATAAATAATAGTAGAGTATTTAACAAAATAAGTCCTTGGTTCAGATGCAGCACTTGGACTAGTGACATTGGTTTGTTGGAAATTACTAAGTCATCCCAGCCTTACTTCTTCAGGATCCTTTTCTCTACCCCTTCTCCCATCTGCTTTGGAAGTCAGTGTTCAAATGAAGGGTTAGCATGCAATTGCTTCCTCTTTGAATCCATATGAATACTTCTCTGTGTAGAGAAGTACATTGCTGACCCTTTGTTTCACATGTACAGACACCTCTTTGTGGTATTTAATCACTTCTTTACCTTGTTCACTGTATTGAGAAAAACATGCATGTAGGCCATACCTATTTAGACATCACAAAGAATTAAAAAAACCAGCAAGTTTCATCTTTGGTGTGGTCTTCTTTATTCCCTACAAGCCTTGGGTATTTCTTTACTGGCACTTAGGACTTTGGTAAACAGCATCTTCACTGAATGTTGATCTCAAAATTTGCATGTATGGAAGTAAATAGTAAATATTGCTGCATGGGAATAGTTCTTTTGCTCCTCTCCTGTCATTTGACAAAGAGACAGTAAAAGGAGCTTGTCTAGAAAAACCATAATGGGAGGAGTTGAAATAATTAGTCTTACTGTAATCTCTGTCTCACACAACTAAAAGATACATTAGGTGCAGATATTAACATTAGAAAATATTTTTGCAAGAATAAGGTTCAAAATCCCATTTAATAAAACTTGCTACTAAGTCTAAGACCATGTGCTGTGTTTTCATAACAATACTTATAGTTTTAAAAACTCATATTTCTCTTGAAGGAAGGTAACTATTTGAGTATGCCTTTGGGAATCTTTTTTTCTTCACACTCAGGATTTTTATTTTCTAGGAGATTAATTCTGATCAGACTACACAAGGAAATAGCACTGATCGTGGGAAAAAAAGAACAGCAACAGCATCTGGAACTGAGAATATTCATCAAAAAACAGAAGAAAAAAGCGTGGAAGAAACAGGCCCATCGCTCGCAGCAAAAACCAGAAGAGGGCGACCAACCAAACCGGAACCTCAGGGTACCACTGCAAAAAACGAGGAAACAAATAAACCACCTGTCAGGGGAAGGAAGAGGGCAGCAGCCAGCCAAGAAAGTCCAGGGAGTTTAGAGGCAGGTAATGCCAAAGCACCAAAACAGCAAGACACAGCAAAAAAGCCAGCAGCAGCACAGAGACAAATTGATCTACAGAGGTAAAAATAAATAAATAAATAATAAAATACATTGGGGGGCGAGGGGGAGGGAGAATGTGATCCTTTCCTGTCTCAAGTCAGACCCTGAATTTGCAATTACAGCAGACCTAGCATAGTTAGGGGCACAGCTAAGCCACAGCGGATGCCATGGTCCACCATTTGTTGCATTGAGTTCTGTTTTTCCAAGTGAATACCTGGGCAGCTGGTGTTGGACAAATGAATTTGTTTGGTCAGGACAGGATAAACTTTACGTGTTTTCATCAAATGTTACTTTTTGTCTGTTGCGTTCTCATTCCCCTTCGTGGCATTGCTGTGTAAAAGAAGTAAGAGTTGAGGGTGTTTCAGTGCATTCATTAATGCCAGGCACACATTTGGGTACTCTGCTGTGCTTCACTTCATTGATAGCAAAGGCTTGGAAACTGACTCTCTTTAATGAACAGGAAAAATTGTAATTCTAACTGGAACTATTTTCTGTTATTTTGAGTCTGTGCTTGTTTTAATATTAGCAGTACTGTAATCTATTTTAAGTAACTGAAAATTATCATTTGGAACTTTGTGAACTACAGAACAGCTTTGGATGATAATCTGGGCTACTTTAGTGTTTAAATGTGTTCACTTGGTTTGCAATATAAGCAATCCATAATGTGCATAAACCCGAGAAGTCTGTTTTGCTGGACCTGGTACCTAATTAATGCAAAAGTGTCCAAAAGTGGTAGAGCAATAAGGTCTGCAAACCAGTGTTTAACTTTAAGAAATCACAAATTAATCTAAAGGAAGAAAGAATCATTGGAATAGTTTTTCTGGAGATTTCTAAGTTGAAGATCTTGCAAAGAACCTTGAACAAAAATTGTTACCTTTTCTTCTCAGAGCAAGGTTTATACACCAGTAAAATGTTCTGTCTGTCAAGAGTGTCATATTTGTGTACTGCTTTGCAATGCTTGTTTAATTTGTCAAATTTCAAGTCTTCAGACCAAATTGCACTATCCATATAAGCTTTATATCCATATAGCTTTAATAAGGTACTGTATCAGATAGCATCTTTAAAATATAATATTTCAGTGTTTCTTGGACAAAATACCAAAACATTGTTAACGTTTTTCAGAAGCCAGGTGCTTGGAAGTGATGGAGATTCACTGTTGGAGATAGACTCAAGTTCAGAATGCTCTCAGAATGCAATGGATCTTTTTAAGGCCTGTGGGAGCAGCCAGGAAGATACTGAGGATACAGAGATAGCAGAGGGAGGCTTCCTTAAGGTGTAGCAGGCATCTTATATAGGACAATTCTCTGTTTTTACTTCTTTATTGTAGTTTATACAGTAAGGAATCAAAGAAATTTGTGTGTAAAAAAAGCTGTGTCTGATAGGTTTTTTGCTTCTAAGTAGACATGTACTGTAAGTACTTGGAAAATATTTGAAGTATTCTGAAATTCTGAAATATTCTGAAGTAAAATGGGCTGTTTTTATAAAACTGTTTTTATAAATTACAGCTAATGAGATCAAGTTACTGTTCCTAATCTCCGATTCCAGTGAAAGCAGTAGATAACTGGTTATATTTATGCTGAGAAAACATTGTTATGGAATTATGAAATGCACAATTCAAGTTGAGTTACTTTCAAGTTTATCAGGAAGTTGTGCTATACAGTAAGGAAATTCAGTTGTATTCAATTAATTATGTAATTGTTGAGAAGATATGAGAGGGAGTTGGAAAAATCACAGTATAAAGAGTGTAAAAGCTGAAATGTAAACAGTATTTGGTAGGATTTTGATTCAGAATCACTTGTAATTTCCATGTCCTTATGATTAACTTTCATTTCCTTTTCTCCCCCCATAAAGGTAAAAAGAAAACTTGCTCGAAAAGGGAGGAAATGAAGGCCAAATAAAGGCATGCTCCAAGCTTCTGCAAAAACTAGGATTCAGAAATTTCCTGTACAGGAACTGAAATTACTTCAAAACACACAGCTTTCAGCTCTGAAACCAGAAGGAAAACTATGCTTCCCTTTCACATGAAATTAATCCTTCTCAATGGAAATGTAAAACAGAAACTCTTGAGAAAGAGGCTAAAAGCATCTGTACTTATTTCCCCAGAGACTTTTTTTATGAAAAGTCAATAATTAAGCAAATTGCTTAACACTTGGTTCCAGTTCCTGCATTCTGGAGTTTAAAAGTGTATTTACACCATTAACTTTCATGCTGCATTTTTTTTTAAAGAAAGTCAGAGAAGGTCCTTACACTGACATTGAAAATTCATGATCCTAGAGCCAGGTATTCCCATGTTTCACAGAAAAGGTAGAAGTCTACTGAATGGATTTTAAACAAGACTAGAGGAAAAAAAACACAAAAAAATTTTTTGCTTTACTTTTGGAGACTGTTTTATGTATAATTCTTTCTGCCTGCCTACTTTTCTGCAAAAATAAGATGTACAGATTTCAGTTCCCTGCTATGAAAAGTCATGTGGTGGCAATTTTATAAATGTTGCTTTCTGATTTTTATCAGAGTGGGAAAGTAATCACTTAAAATTATTATTAATTCGCAAGTAGACATTTCATTTTTTAATTTTCCCTCCATTTTAGTTTAATATAATTTGCAATAAATGTACATATTGATGTTTGTTTTATAAAAACATATATCACTTTTAAGTGTTTTTACTCCTGCGGTTCTGTTGGAATATTCTAAATTTTAAAGGAGTAAAGACAGTCCAGCATTTGATTTTATAATGTTTGTCACCAGATTTTTATTATTGATGTAAAGAAAAAAAAATCAGTTTTTAAAAATAGTTGGACTTTGGCAGCTTTGTAAGGAAAGTTGGAAATGTTTAGGATTGCTCTCAATTTTAAGCATTGTGCTGATTGGAAGTAAGTCTGTTTTGCATTTTGTCTTCCTGTCCAGGCTCATTTTTTAATGTTTATTTTAGAAGATTGTTGCATCAATATTACGTTTCCTGGCATTGTTCAGCATAGATACAGTGTACACTTTTATGTACACATGATCATATTTAAGTTTGTTGCATAAAATAAACGCTTCTAGGTGTCATGTGGTGGTCCTTTTTTGATTATTTTTTTTTTCTTTCACAGAAAACTAATTGCTATATCTTGGGCTTGGACATTCACAGAAGTATTGTACAGAGCGAAGGAGTTGTAATGCAGACAGTAACGTAGTTTAAAAGTTACATTTTTTAGGTAAAGTTGCAGTGCTTTATCTTGTGAAGGGGGTTGGGTTGGTCTGCAGAGCGACAGTGAAGAGTTTGCTTTGTTTCCCCTGCCTCAGTTCTCTATTTCTCTTCTACAAATTTTGAAATTCCGTGATTCAGATAGAAGAGCTGGATACTGGTGGCATTAGTTAAGGATTGCTTGTGCTCCTGAAATGGGTAGGGTGCAATTGTGTGCTCTTAAACATGACCTAAGTCTCTCTTAGCAAGTGTACAGCTGGTGCTATTTTTCTTCTGTAACAGGAAATAAGGCTCTGTGCATAAAGCAGTGTGTGCAGCTCCCCTTCTGAAGCAACCTGCAGTGCTTTGACCTGACGGATTTGAAATGCATTTGACAGGGAGACCGAGAGTTTTTAAAATCATTTAATTATGCATCTATCAGGGTTTGATTTCTAAAACTGAAATAATTTTACTAGGTGGATTTACTGATGATAATGCAGTTTCTTTTTGGTGTTCTGGTCCAATACTTCCCTCTCACAAAAGTTAAGAGTATTTTGGTTTAAACTAATTTTAAAATGTTTAGTTCAAAGTGTTCTAGTGTTACCTGAAAAAGATACTTGCTTTTAGAAATGAGTTCTGGTTCCTGTCTGTAACAGTGATCTGAAATCTGGACTTGACGAATCTTGCAAGCAATTCAGATTTGTTTCCAAACAAATGCTGCTTTTTATTTTTTTTTCTCCGTTTTTTTGAAGTGGATAATTATTGGATTTTTTCCTTTTTACCTCTTTTGGTCAGTTTTTAATTAGCTACAATGTCAGATTACTCAAGGAATCATCACAGAATAATTTAGGTTAGAAGGGGTATCTGGAGGTTCAGTGCCATGCTCAGGGCATGGTTTTCAGTTGTCTTTCTCCAGATGGGATTATGTTGAGTTTCTTTCTCTGTTGGTTTTTTTTTTTTTGGTGTGGACATTTAAGTTACTTTCATATGTTGATTATCAGCAGAGTCAGTTGGTACATTCATGGAGCAAATTATGCTGAGCATAATTGGCTGAGCCAAAATGCAGCATCCAAGAACTACCAGAGGGGTCTAGTGGTGACCCCCACTGACTCTTTTGAGAACTTGCCCCAGAAAAGGCTGCACACAGAATTTCCCTACCTGCCCCCACTGTGCGGTTCAAGCCCTCGGGGCAGCTGTGGTGCTGTCAGGAGCTGCCTCAGTGATGGGTGGGCACCTTGGTGCCAGAGCTGCACCCTGAGTGCTGACCACATGCAGGAGGCAGCCTGGAGAACCAGGACAGAAAGCACAGCCACTATTTTAATACAGACATAATTTATGCATTGCCAGTGCTGCTGAGGCCTTAAGATCTATTAAAGAGTAATGAGTATAAAACTCAGGAATTGAAGGCAAAGTATTTAGAAGAAAATGGAGGGTGGTGGGGTGTGTTTACTTGGCCATATATCAGTTTTCAAATATTGTAAATAAGAGTGGAGATTCTCCCATTATAATAAGGAAACTGATGCTCAGAGTTCTTCACTTGTTAATGTGTGATTAAGAGGAAGCCTAATAAAATACAGTCTTTATGGGTTTTTACCAGTGTAGGATTTAAAGGTGCTGAGGTTTCACATTTAGTTACATAGTTAGAGCAAAGTTCTTACCATCTTTTAAGTTCCCATCTTCATAAAAGTCTGTGTTTCTTAGCAGACATACATTTATTTCTGTTTCTTTCTGTCTTCTGATGCCTGGATTGCTCAGCTTTCATCACAGTAAGATAGGAAAGCTGTTCTGAGAACATACTTTGTAATGTTCTAAATTAAACCTGTACCACTCAACAAAACTAAATTTGAATAATTGTTTTGGATGAAATAATGTTGTCTAGAGCAATCTTAAACAGGAGAAATAATATGCATTACAAAGCTTTTCGGCACATGCTGACAAGCTCTGTAAATTTTAGAACTGATAAATAAAATGTTACCTAAAATGTACGTGTAGCTGTTAGATACTTAGCTCACATTGTTGGACCAAGTGCAGCATTGAGTGGTTATTGAGTGTCAAGGTAACTGGTGGGGCTGTCACAGTTGAACTGTTTCCTCTAAAGATGAAGAAAGATTTAGGATCACGAAACATCCTAGCTCTCTTGCATGTGTGCTTCATTATTGTCTTTGTCAGCAGTGGTAGTTCTATTTGTGCCTGGAAATCAAATCTCAAATTGGTGCTCAGGGAAATAGCCCAAACTGAAGAGGCTGGGCTATGAAGAGTTGCCAGCCTGGCTGCAGGTGCACAGAGCTGATAACCAAGCATTAGTCACACAGTGGCTGGTTTCAGCCCACAGCGTTGTATCTCAGTGCAGGAATAGATTTGCACAGGGAGCAGCAAGGTGTTAAAAAGTAGGGAGCAAAGTCCTTCTGTATAGCAGCACTTTTTGTGTCCCTTGAAACCTTTCTCTTCTTGAATTTCTGACAGGAGAGAATCATCGGCTGATGAGTACCCTGGGTATTCAGATGGCCAGAAGGAAGCTCAAACAATACTGTAAAATATTCTTAAACTTCAAAGACCAACAGTAGCTTCCATTCCTTAAGGGATTTTAATCCAGACATTCTGTGGATCGATTTGCCTCAGTTCCTCGAAGGCAGTAAACAAGACCGGACTTCCTCAGGAGCAGAACTTGGAAGTGGTTGCTGATGACCTGTCCCTTGCCAGCTGCACAGCTTGAGTCAGGAGAGTGGATCCAGGATGTCCTTTTATTTCTTATTTCTAAATGAGAAACCAAAGGAGGCAAATAACCCAGTTGCTCCCATTAGAGATTCCTTAGCACCAAGTCAGTGTGGGGACTCACAGGATGACTACTTCCACAAATCATGCCCTAGTATACTTCAGATTCAGAATAGGAACATCTCTGACTCCAGGGAGCTTCCCAGCCCTATTTTTTGCAGTCTGAAAAGGAGATAAGCAAGTTTCTGTTGTGCACCTGCTTGTAAAGAGACTAGTGGGACCACAGCCAAAGGCTTGTTGCAGTTCAGACCGCCTGCTTGCTCAGGCCAAAAAAGCTGAAGGCAATCCCATACTCCAGTGATTGGTAGGAGCGGCTCTGCAGCTGAACTCGGTTGACATCACGTGCTGGGAGATGCTGTGAGCATGTTCCTCAGAGCCTGCGTGTCATGTCAGGCAAAGGGCAGTCATCATACCATTGGAACAAACTCTCCTGTTTATCTGATGGAAAGGCATTTCCAACCTGCACCAGGAGCCTCTTCTCTCTGCCTAGGGAAAGTCCTGACCCTGACACTTTTATCAGGACTGTGGGCCTGCAGTGGCTGGGTGTTGTGAGCCAACGGGAGGAAGTCAGGCTTGTGGTGACCCCTTCAGCTTTGGCAAGAAATTACTAAGGAGCCATTCAACTTTGAACTTGGGGGATTCATCACCAACTGTGCAGCTCTATCCATGGTCAGCAGAGCTGAGACATCCACAGGCAATGCAAGTGGGTGGTGCAGTTTGAGTCTTGTGTTAGTTGGTGAGGAGGGACAGCCAGCAGGAGACACCTGGGAGCACAGGTTATCCAAGATAATTTGTAACTCACTTAGGTCATGCTGGCAGCCATGTAGTCTCAGCAATGTGCCAGCTCAGGCAAAAAGCTCAACCAAATAGCTGTGGAATACTGAGCATCCTCCTACAGCCCTACCACCTGCAAGAGCTTACATCATAACACTGCAGGTTGGGCATGCTCCAGAACAGGAAATACATGTTCTGCTCCTTAGTTCAGGCATTTAATTCTCTCCTGGCCCTGGAAGCAGAAATTGATGTGTTGACTCTGATGCACCAAGGAGCTCTTGAAGCAAGAGATGGAATGTAATTATGGCTGGCTGTTTGGTACTGGGTCTAAAAGCAAGGGGGAAGTGACTGTGTGTGCCCTAGGAACTGTCCCCAGACCAGAGACAAGCTGGGTTTATGCTGGGGGCAGAGGTCTGAGCCATCAGTCTCAGGAGGTTTATGTGCTGTCTCCAGAGCACATGGCAGGGTGCCCTGTGCTGCTCACTGTTCCTTGCTGCCCACACATGAGCTCTTCTCCACTTCCTGTGAAATTAGGAGAGACTGTCACTGCCTGCATAATTCAGGCCATCACCTGCTTTCATCCCTGAGTGTTCCCAGGAGAGGAGAGACTAATCTGTAATCTGGATAAATTATTCTGGATAGTGGTAGCAGCAAGCACTGTTCCATCCTTCCTCATGCTGTTACACCAGGACAGGATTCAGGCTCTGACGTGGACAAGGAAGCTGCTCTGCACACCTGCTGTGTGAGGATGGCAGAGTAGCTTGGTGCCTTTCCTTAGTGCCCTTTCCAGTTCCCTTTTCTGAGCCTTGCAGTACATTGGTTCCCAGCTATTCTTCAAAGCCCTCTTTACTGTATCCATCGATGCCTGCGCGTTGTGTCTTCTGCATTACGTTCTCACTTGAATCTACATGAGCTTAGCTTTGAGCATAAAAGGATTTGGGAAGAAAGCAGACTCTGCCTTGATTAATTTCTGAGGCTTGTGGAGGGCCTGCATGTCACAGTTTTATCAGGCTCTGCTTTAGTAACGAGCTTCTAAGGTCTGGTTTTCCCACAAGGACCCCATGTTCAGTGCTGCTATCCTCCATCCTCCCTCGGTCAGCACCTGGTTCCTGCTGTTACAACTCCCTTTGTCAGGAGGGTTGTTAACTCACAGTGTACCTGCCATGCAGGTTCGGGCTCACGTTACCTCTGTGCTGCCAGACTTAGCCATGTGAGAGCCACAGTCACCTCTAGAGCTGCCTCAGTCTGTCAAAGTGTACTAAATGGCCGAATCTCCAATGCTTTAGGGAAGTTATCTAGTCATCTGGACTACTAGAGGATATGACAGGAAATCCAGCATCCCCTCATGCAGAAATAGGGTGTATTTTTAATCTTTTGTAGCTTCCACACATGTAGGAAACACCAAACCCCCACAGACTGCACACAGAAGATAATGGTGGCAATTCACAGCAGTCCTGGTGTGTTGACCATGAGGTAGACATGGTTTTGTCTCTGGCTCTCCAAGTTTCAGGTACCTTCCTGGTGAGATCTTCCTTCAGAGTGTTATCAATGTGTATAAATACCCAAATGGGAGAGTGTAAACAAATAGAGCCAGAGGTACAGCCCTAGAGAAATGAATGGAAATAGAAAAAATTTCCTATTTCCAGGCCAAACTTACTCCCAACCAATTAATACTAACCTGAGATCACGTCCCTTGTAGGTGACTGGTCACAGCAAAACACCCAGCACTGCATCCACTCCCTTGACTCATCACCCCCACAGGCTGGCTGTAGGCTTCTGCTCCCTGGAGCTTTTCTTGTACCTGTGGACAGGGGGATGGGCATTGCCTGTGTGGTGGCACCACTTCTTCCCCACTGCCTCCCTCCATCTCCTTACACACTTTCTCCAAGAATGTTGTGTCTGACCAACACAAAATTTTCCCATGTAACCATCATGTATTAGATGCTGTTTGGTCATTTTTGAGGGCACCTCTACCCCCAGAGCTACAATCAGAGGCAGAGGGGCCTTCTGTTAAATTTACTAAGACAGATTTGCCATCTTTCTCAGATCTCAAGAGCTCAAGTCTACTTTTTATTTGGTCACTCTTCAGCCTTGAAATGGTAATGTGTTTCTCCTCTCACTTATCCTGCTGTGCCCAAGTCCCCTCCTGCTGCCTCATGGGAACTACACCACGTGCCAGGGGTACTCACTGCCTTTGCCAGGGGAGCAGGGCGGGGTTCCTGCTCTAAGAATTTCCCTTGCATTGTTTTGTGAGGGTGGTTTTGGAAGCTGCCCAAAGCAGTTGGCCAAAATGATAGCAGAATTTCATTTGATTCTGCATCACTGAGCTGCTTTCTTTCCAAATCACCTTTAAGCTAAAACATGGGTTGTTTCTTCTTTTGGGTTGATGGTGGGTTTTTTTCACCTTTTTGCTCTTAAGAGGGCTTTGTCATTTCACACTTGCAGGATGTGGCCCCTTTTGTGTATTTGCTTCTTTTGCAGTCGCATCGAGCAGACCCAGACCCCTGAGTTCACAGTCTCTTATGTGGACAGCTGCCTCCCTCCAGCCCATCTCAGCAGAGCAGGACCTGGCTTCCCACTGGATGTGGCCTCCCCAGGGCTGTGCAGAGAGGCAGGATCACCTCCCTCAGCCTGCTGCTGACACTGCCTCATGCAGCCCAGGATACTTTGCTGCCTTTGCCATGAGCACAGGTTGGTGGCTCACATTCAGCTTGGTCCAGATCCCAAATCCCCAGGTCTTTTTCTGCCAAGCTGCGTTCCAGTTGTCCCAACTTGTACTGGTGCCTGGGTTTTATCTCCCCAGGTTCAGGACTCTGCACTTCCCCTTCCTGAATTCCTCAAAGATGAGAACCATTCACAGGTGAAAAGAATGGCACACAAACCACAATGGCACACAAAGAATTACTCTCCCTTAGTTTTTAAGAAATTTTGGGGTTGGTTTGTGCTTTGTTTTTTTTTCCCCTCCACCTCAGCATTGTCTGACCCAGTGAATCTTGGTAACTACTTTGTTCATACATGTTTTCTTCCAAACAGGTCCCTCTCCTGGTAAGTATGGCCTGGAGACAGTTTATCCCATCACTTTTGATGTAGTTCAGACCATTAAAGGACTGGAATATGGAATAAGCTATAGTGGGCAACACATATGCCAAAGCAAAGAGTGAGAACATGCCCCCATCCCAGCAAGTCATTCACCTATAGAAAGTTCATATGCAGGATTCATTTCTTGGAGTTGCCTCTTTAACGTAAAAGCCATAAACACCAAGTGCTTTCTTTCCATTTGCTCTGACATCTTTGGATCCTTTAAGCCACTTTCTGCACAGATAAACTGTTTCACACCCAACAGTTTCTTGCAGCAAGGTGAAGATGTGAAGGCCACCACTTCCAGAAAGACCCAGGACCAACTTTGTGTTTGGCGTTTGTTCTCCAGCCTTGCATTGATGGAAATTTAAAGCTGTGGCAATGACACCATTTCCAGTGCCTGCTCTTTGTTATTGCAGTGTGAAATGGGACCAGCCAGTTGTAGGTCTGCTTTTGAACGAAAATCCATCTTTTTGGGGGGGGTTCCTATTTTTTTGGGCTGTAACCATCAAAAGGTTCCTCCTTCAAGAAAGACACCCTCCCACCCACCTCTGCACCTGGGAGGCAGGTAGGTGTACAAAAATGGGGATAGCAGGCTTTGCCCTGATACAGCAATGTGGCTCAGCTGCAGGGAACTTCCCAAACTTCTCAGGGTCAGCAGGAGCTTTGACTATTCACCATCATCATGTTTTTAAACTGCCAGTTGTGTCAGGAAAGACAAAGGAAAAAGACCAGGGGACTCTCCCTCTCCCCACCCTGCAGGAGCAGGGGGCCACAAGCCCATGGCCTGCACCACTTCCAAGCAAAGGTAGCTGTACACAGAGGACTTGGAGTGCTAAAGGGGTCTGGTGGCTCAGGTATCAGCACAAAACAAGTTCTCTGCCACCTCCCCTCTCCCCCGCCCCCCCCCCCCCCCCCCTTTTCCCCCCCCCCCCCCGCTTATTACCCTTTATTTTATAGCAGGCTGTCACAAACCCATCTAAAGAATTAATGTATTTCAACACAAAGCAGCCACTAAGTGAAGCAATGTAATTTATTTGACATTATACCAGACACGGGTGCTCCAGATCCAGACTTGACCTTAAAAACAATTTAAAATCCTGGATGTGCTGTATTGGAGGTATCAGTTACCCGTCTGAGAGCCAAATGTGTCAGTATTACAGCCACTGAAACAGAAAACTAAGTACAGGACAAGTCAAGCTAGCAAGCACCATCAGTCCATTTCAGCTGTGAACTCGCTTCCAGTTTTGGGGTGCTGGAAGAAATGACAAGGCTGTTGGACAACTTCACAAGTATTTCAGTTATAAAGCAGCTCTCAGTTACTCATGTCAGTGTCTAACTACACAAACTGGGGAATATGGACCTTGTTTTTTCTCTGAATTAATATCAGGCTAAGACCTGCAGGAGAGGGACTGGGGAGTGCTCCCTCTCCCTCTTAAAGAATGAGGTACCACAGAACAACACAGCTCCCGATGACAGTAAAATTAAACAAAAAACCCAAACATCATCTTACACCATAAAACTGTGCAGCACTATCCCAGCTGGTAGAGCCTGCCCAGCAACCTGCAAAACCTGCCCAGGGACAAACACCTGAAGATGGGATGCAGATCAGAAACAGAGTATTACAACCAGCTCCACAGCAAACTCACTGCACATTGCTTCAGCTGTGCAGCTGCTGCCTTCAAACTGCTTTACTCCATTTAACAAATGTTGACAAATGCCAAAAAAGTGAAGTTTGTACTGGTAGTAAATCCATAGTCCTCATCTCTCCTAGATTCTTCCAGAGCTGAACAACAGCGTAGTGTCATTAGCCACCAGGCTGTCACTTCTCTGTGCATGAACCAACTGCAGTTTGAAGTACATAGTTTAAAATGAACAAAGATGACATGAACATAAGCAGTGCAGGAAAATCCAGAGAGAACTTTTCCTCTGAGTTACCGGCTTTGTTTCTTCAGACGCAGCCTTTGAAAGGAGACAAGAGGTGGTGCGGCTGTACCTGTAGTTCTCAGGCCAGCACAGGAGGCAGTCCTAGTTGAAGTAACACACGCTTCCATTACACAACTTCTATTTACAACACAATTGCCTTCTTCAGACATTTTTAATGTGCACCTTGAAAATGATCATCCCTTTCACTCGTTACTGACATGGAGGCAGTAGACCCTATAATCTGAGAACAATCTGAATTGTCAGAAATAAAATGAAAACTATTTTCAGGGAAACATGCATTTATTGTTAAGCATTCCCAGTGAAAAATCAACATCTTTTAAAATGTGTGTTTATTTAAAAAATCATTTGTGTACAAAAGTGTTTGTGTAGTTTTTATTTTCAAGACAAAAAATACTGATGCTGCATTCCAGCCTCCCCCCCCCGCCTTCCTCCTCCACAGGAAGTCTGATGCTCAGGAACCAACCATGTGCAGTATTTATTGGTAAATACTCATTCACTAGAAAAGTCAGAATTTAGGATGGGAAAGGTAAGTGAAAAGCAGGGCTCTTCAGCAGTTGACATCAGCATTCCTATGCTGGCAGCCTTCTTCAGACACTGCACCAGAGCAGCAGCAGGTGCTGCAGATCCTACACCAGACAAGCACAGCACTCTCACAGTACATTTCCTTGTCTGTCGAGCCGTGGATCTGAACTTACACTACTGATGAAGGGCTCAGCACCATGAGTGATCCTGGAGCCAGTTTGATGCCTACAAAGCAGGTAAGAGCACAGACTGAACATCACAGCACAGCACAGGGCAAAGGATTTGCAAGGGTTTGTCCAGTGAGAACAAATCCAAAGTCAAGTTGCTGCCAGCAGAGCACTGCACCTGGAATAACCAAGCCAGAAGCCAAATGCATTGACGACAGTTGGTCTTGTGAGTCTGATGATGAATCAGCTGATGACACAAACACCACAAGCAGAAAGAGCTACCTACATCATTCACAGATAGGTTTGGAACAGATCAGAAAACTAGAAAGAAAGAAGTGATTGCCCCTTTGCCTAGCTCTAGGAGAAAGCTGTGCCTGGAAAACGAGGATGGCAACACTGAAAACGTCTATTTGGTCTTCCCAGAAGAGGCTTTAGGCACCCACAAGCATCTTGACTTTCATGCTTTAGTTCCATGATGCAACAGACACTGATGAAATGCACTTTTGCTACCTCTAGTTGAGCCAGCTGCTCATCAAAACCATACAAAACTAAGCACTTCGTCACAAATCAGTGCCCCCCACTCCTCAACTCCATCAACAAAACAGCAGGAGAGGACACCTCATCTTCTCATTGCCTCTGCTCATCAGCATTTAAGTAAAACCAATTTTTTTGCTAAATAATTTAACGTTTCCCACTTCAGGTAAGCCTCCAAGTCTAAGCCAGCTTTTGGTGATGCTTCAGAAGGGAACAAGGGACATGCGGAGTTGACTTCCCCTGTGCTAAAAATGGAACTTCCTGACACAGTGCATGACCAATGCAGTAAACAAGACCTCTCGCTTGAATCTGTTTTGATTTGCCCCCGCTCCCCTTCTCCCTTCCCCAATGACACAAGCAATCCATAAGCTCTGAAGTGCCTAGTCTGAGTCACAGCTGTTAGGCTTAAATTTGCATAGTTTAAATGTTTCTGTTACCCACACCATCTAATGCAGATCTGGTGTTACAAGGTAAGATTCTTTCTGGCTATTTAATTCCTCCTTTCAGACAACAACAAAAAAAGTTTCTATATTCCTTATGTCAGTGTTCCAATACCAATCTACATGGAAAACATCTCAATATAGTGATAATTAGAAAAAAACCTAAGACATATTAATACACCAGTAGTACTTAATTGCTCATAAATACTACCGAACCAATTATAGTCAAGGCCCCATGTACTCTGTTGCAAGCTTTAAACAAAATAATCATGTTTGGAGTATGCAGAATGCACTGAATGACACATCCTTCCAGGATATGTTTCTAAGGTTTTTTGTCTCCAAAATGCACCAATTTGTCACACTGAGAACACAGCTTGTTCACAGAAAGAATGGGAGGAAGCTGTGAATTTGGCAAGGGGGTGGAATACAGTCAGGGCTTTTGGTACTCATGGGAAAATGGAGGCTTTTGGCAAAAGGAAAGGGCATTCCTCTACCTCCAAACAAAGCTGTACTTTGGTCTTGGAGGAACTGGGTAATATGGATAAACCACTTTGCTGGATGAATGTTAAAATGTTCAGCAGTGAAATCCAAAGGATGCTCTGACAATCCGTGCTATTACCAATACCTTATTTAGGAAAATGGGGCCATTTAGACTTCAAAAATGACTGTTCCAAGTCATCTTCTGGCACAATAGAGAAAGACAATGCATGGTTTCTTTGTACTTCGAAAGCCACTGTACCCATGTTTCATGTCTTGTTGCAAGGAGTGGTAAATGTGCAGCCTGAGTGCACAGCTGGAGTGGGCTGCATGGCCACTCCACATCTGTGAATGCACAGGGCCCTGAATATAGCAATGTTCAGTGACACAGAAAACGGAACTACCATTTGTATGTACAATGTCTCACAAGGAAAAGCTGAACACTAACAGCAAAATTCCTAGGGCTCAGCCCCAGCTGCAGTTAAACTAACCTCGTACAACATTATCCCTATATTCAACTCTGATAATTACCAAGAATACAAAAACATTCCTTATAAAGGAGTGACATGTCAAAATTCAGAGGGGACTTCAGACCAAAGATGTCTCCGTAATGCTGGGTCATACTTCCTTCCCAGCTCACTTCTTGAGAAGCTTCCTTCCTGCCAGCACCTGAGCTAGCATTAAGCTACTGAGCACATGGATGGAGGGCAAAACCCAGAATCCAACATTTATACATAGGGGGAAGGGAAAGGCAAGTGTTTTGCAGTAGAGAAGAAAATGAGGTAACTTTGTGAGAGAAGTATAACTTAACAGGGCATTCTTTCAGAGGTGACCATGCTCACTTAAGAACCTCTTTTTTGCCTCTCCCCCTTTCCCTGGCTTCCTTTATCACTTCACACATACTGTTGGAGAAGCCTGCTGTTCTTAGGAGACTGTTCTTATCAAAAGACATGCCCAGAAGCCCATAACTGAGAAATTTTATGTCCCCAACAATGATTTCCAAGTTCATTCTTTTGATAAATAGCAGCGAAGAACAAGGGAAAGTAGTCAGCAATTCGTATTTACCACCAGGGTAAAAAAAAAAAAAAAAAAAAAAAAAAAAGGTGTTGATGTAATCAATAAGTTCTTAGCCTGTATAACAGAAAAGACAGCAACTTGAGATTAACACAAGTAGCATTTTGCCAGTTTCCTACTGTCCCTGGTTTTCACCTAGCAAACCAGCTGAACAGTAGCAGCTTCTTGTTAAAAAAATAAATAAATATAAGGAAAGTCAAAACAACTCATTTCCTTTGGCATCATTGCAAATGATTTACACTAACTCAAGAAACCTGATCACTGACTACACCTTAAAAAGCAGTAAGTATAAAGACTAATATGCAAATGCATTTAGTATTGCACTGATATGAGTTCAAAGTATTTACTGTCTGTGCCCTGTTTTAAGTTTGGACACATCAGACAGAGCAGTACAGGGAACATCCCAGAACTAGTCAGGTCTTGACAGCTGTTTTCCTGTTCTGTTCCCCACTACTATGCTCCAGGTATTTAACAGATATCATAATGTTCCTGATTTCATCTAGTATGAGTTATAAACAGACTATGAAGTACAAAACTATTTCTATGTGTACTTCATAGCTCTAGAAAAACCCCAAGCAGGCATATATTTCCCCACCCCATTAATCCACAGCTTAGGAGGAAAAGAAAAACCAGAATAAAACAGAAGAGTCGTAGAAAAGATGACTGATACAGTACTCCATTATCCACAATCCCCACTCTCTAGTCTCAGGATTTCTCTGAACTTCCTTGTCAGATATACTCTCAAACGTTAGCATCATATTCACAAAGACATTACAGCTCTCTTTAAATAGATGTACTAGTGTTTGAAGTTGCAAGACTAATAATTTTCAAGCTTTTGCACTCAGGATGAAATGTCATTTTAATACAAATAAAAAGACTGACTGTATGTACAAGCCAAGGTAAGATTTCAGTTCTCGTTTATCAGAAACATCAATCCAAAAAAAAAAGCTAAATTGAGAACACACTTCTACTTCTATGTGCATTTGAAGTATGTACAGTAAAAACACCAACACAGCCTCCATGTGTTAACCAGAGAAAAATGCAAGCAAGGATGAATTTTAAAGTACCTGGTAAGCAATCCTTAAACTGAAGCCCAAAATAAAGCTAGAAAACTGCTGCAAAAAACAGCTGATTGCATCATATCAAGTACTCGAAAAAAATTTTTTTTCATTCTCAGTACACTGGAGAATCAGCTTTGTCCTCCTTCAAACTGTGTGAAATCATATTATCCAAAATGTACTGAAGAACACTTTACAGGTATTTAAAACAAAAAAAAGGAAATGAAACCAGCTCCATCTTTCTGGGCTGTATCGAGGCATACTCCTTATATGATTGTGTAGAAAACATGATGCATGAAAATCACTACTGATAATTCAAAACATGTATTTTTAAAGGGGAGCCTAGACTACTGCAATGGCACACATAATACCCACAGATGATGAAACATAATCAACAGTATGATGTAAAGGAGAGAAGAATCAGGTTTCCCAATTAATAAGCTAGAAAGAAAATGGCTCTGAATAGGTCACCATTTGGAACTTTGGGTAAGTCTCGAAAGTCTGTCAGGAAAAAAGTTACAAAAGTAATTGAGTATTTCAATGGTGCTCTCTTCAGCGACCCTACCTAATATGTCTATTAAGTACAAGCATGCAAATATAGGTCAATCCACAGGCACATAGGATCCATGTTAAAAACAGTAAGATAACTGTGATGAGTGGCACCAACAATTTTGATGACTAACACTCAAAATGTTGCTTTCTGAATTACTAAATCAAAATCCTGAAGCAAGTTCCTGCTAGTCTTTGTCACACTGCTAAACACTAAAGTAGGCATGGTTTTCCCCCATTATCTTAGCTGAGCTCAAAGAATTTTTACAATATTTAGTAAGAAAAAAAAAAATTAAAGTATTTCCCCTTTTTAAATTTACACAGACGTTTAATTAGCTTTATTTACAGAGCGCTTTTTTCAGTCTCCAATAGTGCCTAGATAGCATCATCAGGCAAGAGTGCCAGTTTTGAAAGAGAATCTATATAGAATCCTAGGAATAACAGATGGTGATGCTCCTCCGGAAGGGGCAAGCTGGACTACAGAAGCAGCTCTCTCTATATGGCTCAGTTACTCAGGAGTAATTCTGTTGCAGTCTCTACATCCCATGATTTTGAAGACAAGGCCACTATTACTGCATTCTGCAATGAGAAAACAAAAGCAATAATATTTTCAGTGTGTGAACCTGCAGCTCCAGGAGGCGGAATGAAAAGTTCACAGATTAATTAAAACACATTAGTTTACCATTTCTTAAATACCAAATAATTTATAGAAAAAGTGTTTCAAAAAGGCAGGGGTAGCTCACAAGATTTATCTGTAATGTAGTATTTTAGAATGCCAGTTCTTAAAAATAATTAGCAAAATAGAATAATACACAGCATCATGGAAATAGCAAATCTACTTTAGCAGATTCTGATGATACTGATGACTTCCTGTATTTATACACATATACTTGGCCTGCCCTTACTGAAAAATATGTTATTTATACTTACCCTATCAAAGCCCATAGCACAAAGGTTTTCTATTTTTTTGGTGTATTCTGGACTAGAAACTGGTGCTCCAGCATACACATGTGCCCAAAGTCGAGCTGTCTGTTTAAACATTTCTGGATTTTGTTTGTACTACACAAAAGAGAGAGGGGGGAAAAGGTGAAAGTTAAATCTCAGCAATCCAACGACACAGCAAGACAACATGGCAAACTGCAATCCATCATTCTTCCTACAATATCTTCCACAGTGTTTCATACTATCATGCTGCTATTTCTGAAGCAAGTGTAGAGGTGAGGATTACACAATTACCTATGCAAGCATTTGATATAATAAGTTTGCCTTCAGGGTAAATTTTACACTATGGATATTTGATGTGTACAACCAGGTAGTGCTCTCAATCGCACTGATCCAAGCCAGGTAGATATATTTAGCACAGCTGCTGAAAATTTATATTCAGGGTGACAAGAGTACAAATTATCCCTATGTTAACATCTCCTGACCATGGTACTGTGTACTACTCTAATGCATTTCTCTAATCACTAAAAAATATATATGGTTTTACACACTGCAAGTAGGTCTGCAGTTTTTCAGTCCAGGCTAACATTCTACTACTAGGCTTCTTTCTGAGAATGAGGATCTTGATCAACAGGTGACAGAAGAAGGGCTGAAAAATGGCTGAGCAAGTGCAAAAAGCTAGGGAGCTGCAACTCTTCATGAAAGCTATTATTTACCAGAAAAAAAAATCATGTCAGTATGTAACTATATTATATAGACCAATCTCGTCACTAACTAGTTTTCCAATAAACAACAGAGTGGACCATATCAGAGAATTTTTAGTGTGTGCCAAGAACTCCACTGCCAAGGAAGTGGGTCATCTGTCATAAACTGTACTCAGAAAAGTTAAATAATTTTCCCATTTTAAAAACTTTGGTATGCAGTACCAATTTTTTTGCCTTAAAAAAAAATCCCTCTTCCCTTAAATCATCACTTTAATAAAAGAAGATATTAGCAAATATATTTTTCAAATGTTATGTACATTTTAAGAACAGAAACATGGCTGATTATCATTCTTAGACATTTCATTCATTACTAAAAATAATAATTAGATCTATAAAGCATGGTAAAATGCTGTACGTTTCATTTTGCCTCTCCTAAAACAACCCACACCAACTACACTGCTTTGTGTGCCTTCCCCACTTCCCTCTAATTCTGATCCACATGTCATAATTTGTGTATTTACTATCTGGTGGCATTAATGGCACTAGAAGAAACATGGGAGGCAATCTATTGTTGGAAATAAATCACTGTTAAAAATACAGTGGTCTGCAATAAATTTCTTTTGGTGTAATGTAAAAAAGAGGAAGGATTAAGTTAAACACCAGTAGCATAATGAAGTACTATTTTCTTCTGCTCTTAAGAGGTCTTCCCCCAATTAATTTTTTAAAAATATTTTTGAGAACACTGCCAAGCCTAGATAGCAACTAGCTGAAGTGCAAAGGATTAGTCATAATTGCATTTTACTCAAAACTAGGTTTCAGTGTTCTATTGATAGAATTCCTTTACTTGGGTATCTTAAAATAATCCTGAATTTTCTCACTGAATTGAGATAAGCCTAAAGGCAACTTTCGCTGATGTTCTGATATCGGGAAATCTGAGGCAGTTCATGTTGCTGTACTGAAAAAAAACCCAGCAACCAGAGCAACTAATACACCAGACAGTTGGTGTCTGAAAGTACTGCTCTTACTCAAACAGGACTTCTCCCTAGGATTCAGCTCAAGAGCTTGTACAACAGTGCCATTTACCTGGCTACACACAGTTTAGTAAAATTGCATAAGTGTGGAGAACAATTAATTCCTTGTGAATTTTTCTTCTGGAAAACACAATCAACCCCAAACAAAGTAAAAGAGACCCCAACACCAAATAAACACATGAAGGAAGCAGGTGTTTACCAACATATCTCTCAAAACCATTATAATCACTTCCTACTTACACATGCCTGTAACTCAATGCCCAACCCCAGTATAGTTTTCATGCAGGTATTTGCAGGAAACAGGGAAAATAGAATCCTCCCCACATCAGCCATGCCAGAGTCACACTGGACACACCCCACAAGCACCTGAGAGGCAGCCTAGAAAACTGCTCTTTGGAATTTAGAAAGTTTCATAAAGTTTTTTGCCTAGGAAAAAATTCTTACCAGCTCAAGTGCTTCTACTGTTATGATTCCCACACAAAATTCTACCATCAGAGCCAGAATGGGAAACACTATTTTTGTTCTTTGTGAAAAAGGATATAGTGTTTTTTTTAATGAAGAGGGAGTGTGACAGCAAGGGCATACATCCGGAAAAAAAAACAGTGCAGGGACATGCCTAGTGGCCTTTGTGGCCTTTACAACACTTCTCCCTGGGCAGAGCAATTCAGCCTGACAGAACTGTTCAGGGACATTTATGCAGAGCAGCCTTACTGCAGAATCCCATAAGCAAACCTTCTGTACTGAGTACAGTGGTAGCACACAGCCCTCATGCACCCAGCAGTGCAATGGGTTACCTCTCATCTCCACGTTTCCCCGACAGGTCTGAAAAACGCTTATCTATCATCCTGCACTGAGTGGGAGGGAGTGCACACCTTGTCACCCTATCCTGGAGGGTTCTGACTTACAGAAGATACAGATGAGATAGAAGGTTCTTCCAGCATCAACTCGCTTTGTTCTTCTGTTACTGAAATACACCCTGACTGCCAGTGAGTGGGGAAGCAGGCTGCCTCTCTCTCTCACACCCCAGAGTAAAAAGGAAAGCACAAACATACTTGGGACTTTGTTGAGAATTTCCAGAGGAATGACTATTTCTATCCTTCATCAACAATTTAAACAGAATCATGGCAGTCCTAGTATGGCCTAAGATCCAACTGACATGTATTTATTGGTATTAAAAGATATCACTAATGTCTGAACAGTAACAAACCTCATTGACTACAAAATTTTACTGACAGCAATTCAACCAATGATTAAAACAGTTATCCCCAAGTTATTACTCATAATATTTTGACATTAAACAAATACAATGCTCAACAACATTTCTATTAATCCAGAAGAGAAGCTTCATACCAAGCCAAATCCAACTAACACCACCAAGTTAAAACCCATTTTAAATCAACAGCATATTGCTTTTCTTATACTGGAAGTCTTAGATTTTAAAAGGCAAGGTATACTGGAATTCATTTTACTATGCTGTTATCTCCTGATATTTCTCACAAGGTGATATAAATAAAGGGAAAAAACCTTCTGACACTGTACAGTAACTAATACTCACTCTAGAATTCAAAAAGAGCACAAAACATTCCACCAACTCCCATTTACTATATGCAATTTTATGATAAATTGGTTAAAATCTTTTATCTCCTGTAAGCCTTGAGACCTCACCTGAGTCAGCAAAGATTACAGAAGTGTTTCAAAATCACAGTCAGCTGAGTATCTTACCTGGTTTGCCACTACTGCATCTTGTGGATCATCTGGTTCTGCAGCTGCCAACAATGCTTGCAGTGATAACAACACTGTTCTTAGAGTCATTGCTGCTGCCCTAAAATTGAAAATTTAAAAATCCTTTACCATATCCTGTGTCTGTATTCATCCTTGTGGTTGTACCACTATCATAGAAGATATGAGTTCATGTACAGATTGTAAGTCCAAGAAACATAATTTTAAACTGCTGCAGCTTATAGTTACCAAAATACTGTTCTGAATATATATATATTTAAATAAGGTTTTATACATGGACTTATCAACACTGCTTTCTGAAGTTTTTGGAAACTTTTGACCTACACATTTCACCATGCCCACTTAATGTAATTCATTTCATCTGGGGAAAAAAAAACACAAAACCCAATGCCAAAACAGCGGGTGTCACTGTCCCTCACTGCCGGTAGCAGCACCTCGTCCCGGGGTGGGAGCGTCCCCGGGGTGGGGATGCTCCCTCTGCCGGCACTCTCCGTGCAGGAGCAGTGACCTACATTTTAAATACGTGTAACAGGTAAGGAACTCTACACGTTAGATCTCTTTGCACCAGTTTTAATATGACATTTTTCCAAAAAGTTGAGCCATTTACCTAGTTAAATACTACTGCAATAATAAAATGGTTAGGCTAATTATGGAATGTGCGATCAAAATACTTCCTTGGCTTCCTCTCACTACAACCTGACACGACCGTTGGCAGCAGGAAAACAATGTCACAATGGTCCTGTAAAGTCACTCTGTCCCTGTGAAAGAACCCTGTTGAAGGTAGCACAGTTCCAGAGCTGGAACTCCTAAGGTTTTAGGTTCTTAGCATTTATCTTGATCTCCAAGTGTATTTAGAGTAAGATACTTCAATAATTTAGGTAAGGGAAAATCTAGTATGCTCAGAGAAGTCAATAAACCCTCAAAAGCAATCATATGAAATTATTACACACCAGAAGTCTGGGAAGTTGTAACACTTACACAGTTTCATTAGATTTAAATCATCAATAAAACCTCTGATCTACCATTTCAGTTGGCATACACTGGAAACCAAGTAAGAACCCCATAGACTCTGTGGAAGTTGAGTATTTTTGATTTGAAGAGTTAACTGGACTCTTAAATCATTGTGGCAATGGCACAGATGTTCAAACCAATACACAGATCTGTTTACTCTGCTTAGGAACTAGTAGCAAGGTGAGTGGGGAAAATGCCAGAGGAAAGTTGTGAAGCACAGACATCCAATTTCTTACAAACAAACCTCAATTTTCAATCAACAGGAAACAGTTTCTTGTTTTCAGAAGGTTGCAAGTAAATGTAAAGAGTTTGTTAGAATAGGTGGGGAACAGTTTGACCTGATGGTCCAGCTACAAAGGAAACCGAGTGCAATTCCCTTTCCAGGCATAGGTTTCAGAAATTTATGTATTTTCCAGTACTGAGTCACTGTATTAAGGTACTCGAGCAGTGTGTACCAAAGAACGGAGAACAGATGCTGGTAAAATGTCAGAGGTACATTTGTGGCACCCAAATAGTATGTTCCTAGATGCTTACATTCACAGCTTTCTTGCTATGTCACTAACCATTCAAACATGCCATTCTCCCCTAATTGTTTCTAATTCTAGAACATTTTTCTCAGTAACTTATTTTTTAGCTTGATAATTATTGCTGAGCTTTCACAGTGCAGTGTTCTACATCAAACTGCAAGTGAGAAACATCCCAAATGACAGAGATTTTAATTAGCACATAGTGTCTCATTCCAACTGCCACACTGGCTTGAAGCTCCTTTAGCTGAACACTGTAAACTTAAAAAAAATCTGAGTTCTGACAAATCACAAAACCATCACAACATACAATTCTCCTCTTCCAAATCTATTCCTTAGTAATTTTCTTTTCATGTACCTAATCCTATTTTGCTTTTATAATTTCCTTGAGCTTATAATCACTACTGGTTTATACTATCTTGAAATTAACATATTTAATGTACACATTGGTGACATAATTCACAGTCTCATCTGCTAGTATTACCAGAATGTAATGCAACATATTTACTATGCCAGCATTCAGGTGTCATGGAACACCAAGTCTTTCAGGCCTTACTATGCTCAAATGGATTTAATAATTCTTATTTTTATGCAGTGAATTTCAGGTACTATAACATCTATCACACCCACTATAAAATCCAAAGCCATTTTTCCCAGTTAAGTAATTTTATTATGTTAGTTACTATAATTTTAAAGACAGACTTCACATGAAATACCTATCAATCATAACTAATGTTATAGTAACTTTCTCCAAATAAAAGCTGTTCTGCCCTTTCCTTTGCAGAAATCCTTCTACTGTAAAGACATCTGAAAATGTAGAGAAGATGACATTAAAAGGATTGCAGCCTCTTGTGCCACTTTTACATGCAATTTACATCCACTTACACTGTACCTTCTAGGAGTATAAAATATACTTTGGGGAGCAGGGAGCATCACTAAGAACCAAAGGTATCATGGACACCAGCTGTCTCCAGCTGTCTCTGGCTTTCAGGATGGCCAGGTCCTTTCGATCTTTGTTCATCTGTTATATTTGTAGATTTTTATACAAAGCATACTGGCACTTGAACTTCTCACATTCCAATTTCAAAATAACAATAAAAAGCAGCAACTTTTCCATTTAAATATACACTTGACTATATGATCAGAGAATTTAAACTCAGAAATCGTAGGTATCAGACAAGATTGGTTTAGCTACATTTGTAAAAAGGCTTAAAAATGTAGCTTACAACTTATTTTCAAGTCTCATGTGTCAAAACAGCTTTCCTATCTCATGCATCATAAGACAGTCTTTACTGGACATAAACAGTGAAAGAAGTACCCTTAAATCATAAAAGGAAATCCATTACAGCTTCAGTTGCTGTTTCTATTAAACAAAAGAAGAAGTTAAAGTTTGTAATTAACAGTAAAGAAAAATGGACATATTTTGTGTAACTATCATACAACCATCTAAAATCTTCTACATTTAGAACACCAATTAGCTTTCCTGATCAAAGAAAGTAAAAAAGGCTTATTATTTTCTACACAGCTTGTCTTAATTTTACAGATATATATTAAGATTCACAGAAGAAACTGAAGGGACAGCTAAAAATAAGATTCTGATTTCCCATGAACTTAAAAGCTCTTCTTTTTTCTCTGTTACCTTCTTTTGGGAGAATACTGTGAACGGAGATGACTGCCTAGAATTATATTTACAGATACCAGTAGGGCAGGACCTGTTCCTCATCAGCAAAAATCAAAAACAATTCCGATCATCAGTTCTGAAAGAAAATCCATACTGATAGTACCACAAAGCCAAGAATCCCAACACACAGAGAAACACACACACACCCTCCCCAACATCTTCACAAGCTAAAGAAAACTGTCCAGGGGAAGAAAAAAAAAAAAAACCCTGTATTTTCCTTAAAACAAATTTCCAGTGCAAAGATACAGGTCTTCTGAATTTTCCAATGCACCTCAAAGGTTTATTGATCCAGAATAGAACCCTGAAAAAAAATAAGGTATTTCCAACTCTTCTTACATTTGAAGTTTACTTCCAGGTGCGGATTTATGTGCAACAGCTCGTGGAGTTCAAGCAATTCTCTTTGGTAACTCAAATGAGCTGCATGGTTGCGTTTTACGTTTGTTCTCTCCTCCTTGCCAAAGGCAAGGTTTTGTATCACTCCTGACAGACTTCTGTCTGATCTGTTCTTAACCAAAGCCTTAGAAGGCTCTTGGAAAATTTACTTCAGCTTTTCACCATGCTTGATATTCTGCACACTGAGATGGCTTCCCAATCTTCCACTGTACATTGTATTTGCTTAGACCATCATTCTTGTTACTTCACTCTGGATTTTTCCCATGGTTCCCATCTTTCTTGTACAACTCTCTAAGCAGGTACACTACTTCAGTGAAAACCTGACCAATCACCAGGAACAAGCAGCCAGCTTGTATAATGAGTTTCACAGGTAAAATTTCCTATTTGCTTTTGTCCCATGACATTACTGGATCCTGTTTGCTCCTAAAGCTTACAATAACCCTTGACTCCCACTCCCATCCCAAAATGTTGCTTAGCTATCATACAAGCTTGCAGGTTTGCCATCTGCAAAATGGGAGTAGGCCACTATCATGCACCAGTGAGCCACAGAGAGCTCCTACAGGGACACTGTCCCCTCAGAGAACTTGAAACTAAAAGCATCCACTCTGGACATCCAAACCAAAAGCTTGCCTTTCTACTGGCATTGCATTTGCTAAACCACAAGGAAAATCTGTATTGAAAGAGAACAAAGGGAGATGATATACATTTTGTTCACTTGCAACTTTTTCCTCTTTTTTTAGATAATATCTTAGGACATTTCCATTAAAAAAGAGAACCCCTAGCTTGGGTGACTATAGTGTTAACATTAAAAGGCACAGCAAGCCAGTTGTACCCCAGCATGCCTGAGGAAAGAAATCTCTTTTACCTTCTGATGGGCTGAGAGAGTCCTAAGAGGATTACAAAACATTGCCAGGTTTTCTTTTTCTTCTTCATTTTTAAAGGTAAACTAATTCTCCATTTAGGAAGTTTTTACTTATGTTCTTTACATTCCTCTCTAGGAAACAATCTCTTTCATTATTCCAAGAGGTAACCCAGCAGAATGCTAGGAACAGCTGCAGCCAGCAGACTGCTACTCCACTCAGTCAACCAAAGATGGCTACAGGAACATTTTTTCTAAATAATCTGCAATATTTGTTCCATTTGTGAAATAAATAAGCTTGTTAATCCAAGCAAAAATCTCTGGGACCTTGTACCAATGGCTTATGGAATCTGGAAGGAAATGAATAAGGCCTTTGAGTGGAAGCCTGTTGCATATTTACAGGACACTATTACAGGACAAATACAAGACCAGGCATGCATCAGAAAAAAATTTTAAAAAGCATAATAGAATAGCTTTGACACAGCACAGAGGGGAAAGCCTGCTTGCTGAAGGGTTCCCTCAACTGTGTTAATATTCTCTGCATTTTTCTCAAAGCTTTAAGAAGCTTCAGTGCTCCTCAAACACCCTGAACAAAACCCAGCAGTTCTGGGTGCCCAGGAAGATGATTACAGGCTGGCTGCTGCTCATTCATCTATTGAAACTGCATTATCTTTTATAATGATTTCTGCATCCCAACTAGAACTGAAGCCTGAATCCTCCAGTAGAGTCACTATGACAAAAATATTCTTATTATTCATTACTGACTGTCAAAATCACAAAAGCCAAGAGGTTTTCTGTAGCTATATATGCAGCCACGACACATTCACTTAATAATCTCTGCTCAAGGGATTTATACGGAACAGCTTGCAAGTAATTTAGTTCTCAGGTTTCAATGAACTGTATTAGATACGCTGTATATTTAAGATTAAAGCTTTGAGACAGAGTACTAGCCTGGAAGATAAATACAGGCCATAGTAAGCAAAACCACATAACGAAAATTATGCCAGATAAGCATAAACAGTATTCCTTTTACAAAATCATACCCCAATTTTAATTCTACCAGCAAACAGTTGCTGCTTTGCAAACAAACTGACATAACGGGTACTTAAAAACCTAAACATGATGAAAATCCTCAGCTGCAAAGAATTTCAGCATCAAGCATGCAATGTGGAAAAAGAATTTCATTAAACTTATTAAAAATAATTCAAAAACATTACTTTGCAAACAGATAAAACCTCCTGCCAGTATGCAGAGTATCTTCTCAACTATGCTCATTAGAACAGAAAATCATTATCAGAGGATGGAAGAGTAGGGAAGAGACCTTTTACAACTATACAAAAACGTTAAAATCTTTTAGTAGTATTAGTATCAGTATCAACAACCTATAAATGAGTATTTTATCAGCTTATTAATTCTTTCAGAAATCCTGCTAAGGCCCATAGGCCAAACTTCTCTGGTCCTTCAATTCTCAAACCTCACTGAAAAACAGATATGAAGTGAAATTTGAGGCTTTTAATAAAACACAGCAACAAGAGGAGCATTGCAAGTCAGTGAAGTGATACTTCAAAAACAGATCTTGTTGCTAAAAGATTTGACAAGAGGCATTGTGGAACTAAATATATTTTCTAGAATAATTCCATGGGAGTATTTCAGAATTGCATTTGTCCAATTTACCTTTGAATGCTTGATAAAACAATGTAAAGATTAAATTATTAATTGGGGGGCAGGGGGTATTGCTTACTTTTTGTTTGTTTGTTTTCTAACGAAGCTATTTTGTTCAAACCACTTTTCAACCTAGACATGCAGGAAACTTAAATATAATGCTGTGGGGTGGTACATCCTCCTCCCGACTCCTTCCCTAGGCCAACTATGGTCCCACGAATGCTTGTTAGGCCTCAGCCTGGATTAATGGCACCTGGACAGTTAGGTTCCCTTCAGCTTAGCAAAAACAGTCTGCTCCCAGAACTTCTGTTGTCTCACAAGCCTGTTTTCCAACAAACTGCCTTGAGACTTCCTTCTTGTGTCTGAACAACAGACCAAGTAGAATAGTATTTTTTGTTGTTGGACTTTTCAAAGAATATTCCAGTAACTACCAACTCATTCTTGTGGCCAGGATGGAAATTTACTGATGATCTAAGTCAGTCATCTTGTGACCCTATCTATGAACAGTGGTACTGAGACCCTTTGAGCTCTCCTGGACCACAGCAGGCTGTGACCTGCATTTCCTTGAGTGGGATGACTCTCAGACCAGCAAATTCTCGAGTTTGTCAGACTCTGAGCATTGTGATGCAAAGCCTATGAAGCCTGGGCTAATACCCTCACCATTCCTCAAAGCTTAATCCTTTACCCACTGAGAAGATCCAAAGGCATCTGTGAGTATTTCACTGAACTCTAGAGTCGTTTTTCTTAAGCAGAATTTTGTACATACTTCTTTTTGTCTGGGTGCACACATATTATGAATGATGCCACTTCAGATTTTACCTGGTCTAGTGGAAAGTATCTCTCTCCATGGCAGGGAGGTTGGAACTAGATGATCTTTAAAGTCTCTTCCAACCCAAACCATTCTATGATTGTATGATGTGGGCATTTCTTAATTAACTAAATCTGCATATATCAAAGAACAATAACAACTTATTTAAACAATATTAACCATTCATATGCTTAGTGAGTTTTAGGAAGTTACTCAGGAAAAAAGCAGTCTTATCTATCACAATACAGAAATGCTTCAAAGTAAGCAACAGAGGCAGCTGTAAAGTCTGTTCTTATCAAAGGATCAGAGGCTTTGACAAGCATTTCAGCACTGCTCAAGTGATTTTCCATTTACCATTCCATGATTTGAAAAGAAACAAAACTTACAAACAGCACCACAAGAAAATGAAGCGATCACACTACATTAAGTATCATTTGAACAGGGATTAATAGTATATAAGAAATCTCCCCCTGTAACCACCAGGTTCTGTGAAATTCTCGTAGTGCTTCTAAATTAAGACAGTGTTTCAAAGAAAGACTTTATACAACTGGCATAATACTGGTGCTTCTTGTGTGAGCTGCTTTAAATATACAGAAATCAAATTCTTGTTCCAATACTCCTATTTCGTATACATCTTGGCAAAGGAAGATATTGTTTGAGTTTTTTTCATCAAGCAGAAATAACAGATCAAATTATCTGTGCTAGACATAACTCAAAGATTACAAGAACACAGGTCAATTCTTCTCTCCTGTCCTTCCTTCTCAAATATCAAAGATTTAGACTAAAAACCCCAAAAGTACATAAATTAGGTAGAAGCTCATGATTTTTTAGGTCTTTGTTGCCTTTTGATACTTACAGACAACCTCATGCCAATTCACTAATCTGCTTCAGAGTGTGACATCTCAGGAGACTGTACTTGGACAGTGTCTTGGGGTGACTTTATGATGTGTATTCCCTATCACTGCTGTATGCCCAGAACATCACCTGTGCCTTTCTGTGCCTTTAAACTGAAACTGATGGAGTTCTCTTTAACTAAAACCCAAGCTGTGCTAAACCATGACAGACAGTTAAATAGTCATTAATCTCCAATAAAATTGGAGGGTGGTATGAATACTTAGATGCAGGTAGAAAAGTGCACTGGCTTTACTGATAAGAAAAACTATACCAGGTATTGTGGCATGCATATTGTGACATTCTATTGCCTGAAAGAACATCAAGTGTTCTGGGATGGTAAGAAAAAATATGCCATTCCAGAAGTTAGACATCAACTTATCTTCATTATAATTTCATTTCAGTAATTTACACTATCGTGTGCCAGATGATTTCTATAATCTTGTACATCTGCAAAAGATTAATACACTGGATGTGTCACCTGCAAGACCTCAAGACTTCAGCATTCCCAAGCCCAACTGACATCTGCTTGGCCAACAGCACTCTTGACAAAGTTGTTGACTTTACAAGTATTTGAAGTTTGTATGGGTTAGATACTGGTATGATCTGCTAGGGAATTATAGCCCTATTCTTTTGGGGCAGACATGGAGGAAAATAACTATCTGTATTAGATATCACATTTATCATACAACTGCTGTATACAATCTTCAAACCACATGAAATCAATTACTTTGAAAATCAAAATAAACAATGAGTGCAGCTGTTAGTTTGGACACAAGTCTATTCCACAGATTTTGGCTATTAAAACTTCTACAGTAATATTAACTGATCAAAGGAGGCAATAGGTAGTATTTGTTAACAGAAAAGAACTAAAATCCAAAATTAACTCATACAAAAACACCCAAAATGTTAACAATGAAATATTCATCCTAGTGCAAAAATTTTTGCAAGAGCTCTCTGTGTATATAATATATACTTAGTGCTTTCCAAAATTATCACCCAGGCATTTCATTTGCATATTTGCACCTAAGAATACTATACCAAAATGTGTGCCTTAAGGACATCTCAAATTATAAGCACAAGGTGAAAAGCAAGGTGAGCTGTTGTCTCCTATACAGGACACCAGTATACTTGATTTTGCACATTTAAACCCACACAGAATCTTACCATTGATCTTTCAGAATATCCAAACAAATGGCCCCAGTGACTGAGCTAATATTAGGATGCCATATTTTGGTAATAAACCGGACCTAAAAAACAAGACAATTTTAAAAAAACAAAACCAGCAATTAAAAGCAGTATATGAAGTAAACATTTTAAATCCATAATTTAAAATAATATTATGAAGAAATACTAATTTAGAAAATGTAATACTAAAAATGGATGTAAGACGTGATACTGCTTATTTCAGGAGGCTTGAAGTGTGTAAGGCTGTTTGTTAGAGCCTTGCCTTACTCAAAACAGGAAACTGCCTATTCCAGCTCCCCAAACTCATCCCTGCTTTCTTGCATGTCATGTGTTCACATCCCTGCATACAAAGCTACCTAGAAATATCCTGCAGCAGTACAAGTGTTTTGACAAGCAGATAATCAAATACAGACCTAAAACTTCTAACATTATTAAAAGGGAGCTTTCCAGCTTTCACAAAGCTATGCTACTACTTGTACAGCCATCCTGTCTCACTACTCCATATACAGAAAGCTGTTCACCAACCCAAAACTTAACCAGATTTCTATTATTTCTCTTTGCTATTGAAATCCCAGCAATCACTCATAGATCATATCCGTATTTCACACTAAAGTCTATGCATGCTCACAAAGGATTATTAATTTCAGGTTTTGGTGGTTTAGATTTTCCAGTTTTTTTAAGACAGTGAGAAAGGTAAAAACAGCATTTTCTCTTAAATGTCTTAGAGACGAAAGCTGTCCTCAGAAAGGACATACATGCTTACGGGAAATTCCCTCTTCAATTTCTTCAAACCCCTGATTTTAGGTTGCACTTTAACTGCTTTCTAGTGATTTTGACCTGTCCGTTTCTCATCTCCTCCTCACCCCAAACTCCTGATAAACATTTTATGTATAGCATACATCTTTCATCTTTCACCCCTGACCTGCAAGCACATCAGTGAAGAGAACACATTATCTGTCAGGCACCACAGCAAAAGACTGTATATACAGGGCTATAATAAAACCAGTGAAATCCTAGTGTCTAAATAGGCAAGACCAGAACAGTTCTGCTTTCCTGGACAAAAATAAGGTATCATGTCAGCTGAGGAACTTATTAACTACCTCAACTCTATAAATCACTTGGAAAATGTAAAAAGCTATGTAAATACTAGACAATTTCTCACAGTGAATGACTGCTAACAATGGCTGTCAAAGCACATACTGAACAAGCTAAAGAAATCTTTCAGATGAAAGGCAGGGCCAGACACAAGCAAAAAGGCTTCCAATTCAAGACTCCAGGATAAGCAACACTATGCTACAGTGCACGGAGTTTCTAACAGCTGCCTATGAACTCTGGAAATGAAGACCACCAAGCCCTAAAGCAGCAACTGAATCATGGTATACAGACTCATCTTTCAGTGTCTGCAACCTGTTTCAGCTCTCCTTATTTTAGCTCCCAACAGAACATGTGCAGATTAAAGAACTGAGACCAACAGACATCTCATTAAGATTTTCTGTATCTTTTGCTCCAGCCTCAAGGAAGCAATTCAAAGAACCTATGAGCTACTGGCACCTCTCTCTCCTCTTCCCCAGTTCCTTCCCAGTATTATGTATCAGGGTGAAAATAATAAGGATCTAGGACATGTTCTTGGTTCAAAGACATCTTTCAGACAAATAGAAAACCAATCAAGAAGCTGAGTCAGACAACTCAGGCATCTACTGATTCATAGGCCACCAAAGAGTGGACTAAATCAGGGCACAGGAACATACAGCTGCGGCTGCACATGCCTAGGGAGAACATTATTCAGAGTGGAATCTCAAATCTGAAGTTCTAGAAAGATGCAGTAAAGTGAAAAGGTCAGTAAGTTACAAAAAACATACAAGTGACTTTACCACAGTCATCTCTCATCCATGTTCACGTTACCTATTCCTTCAACAGAGTTGCAGTAAGACTATTATATTTCTCTGTTGATTCTTCAAGACACACAACTCTACATGCCACTGTTTAATTATGACTAGAAACTTGGTAGGTTAGATTCAACAATCTTCTAAGTATAACTTACGGAGCCCAAGAAATTAAAGGAACCAGTAAGTACCTATTACAACATTTCTTCAACAATGCTGACAGGGAGGGAAGACAGCTGTAATCTCTACATCATTTAAAACTATGTAAAAACTGTGTTTATCTTATCAAAAAGATATTATATTAGGGTCATTAATAGTACCCAAGCTCCTCTCCAAAATTTGCCAGTTTGTACTTTTAGGAACAATCAGAGTATACTCCTGACTGGATACAGCTTCGCATCCTGCTTTATTTCTACTTAAAGATAATAGTTCCAATCCTTGTCTAGAAGAGAATTAAAAAAAAATAAATAATAAGAGACTACACATGCGAACAAGTAAATAAGAATACTCAAACCCAACTTGTTAGCCAAACTGTATTATCCAAAAATGCGTGTTTGCAGTACCTTAGGAGGATTAAACGGATATGTTTCTGGGATTTTTATCTCTAGCTGATACCTTCCACCTGCAAAAGACAAGAACAAGTTGGAAATTAAACCAAAAGAACATTACTCAAGCTTAGTTTTTCATGACACTAAAGCTTACACTTCTAAATGGACAGATTTTCAAGTAATTTAAATTTACCCAGAAATATTAGTTAGGAGATACATTTAGATTTCATCTATTTCATAAAAAAATGCATATGAAGTCAGTTAGCAAAGCTGTGTTTGCTATGCAAATCAATATCTATACTTCTTAGGTGTATTTAATGTGTACATTCTCATTCCCAATCTTAAAATTTCCATGCTTTATTTTAGTAAAATATACCAAAATATTAACCAAACATCTCCCAAACAGATGAAAAAAGAGGCCACAGGAATAATCAGGCTGAACATTGGATATTACATTATTTTGACTTTTTTCTGATACCTCATAACAAATTTTCTTCAAATTACACAATTTAAATTACCTGTTATTTAATTTTAAACTTTCTGGAATTCAAATACATTCAAGTAACACTTTAAAGAAAGCTCCCACACTTCGGGAAAAAAAAATAAAGGAGGCACCACTGTAACTTTTATTATGTTCTACATTACTGCCTCAAGTAGTTATCTCTGTTTCAATTCTGCAAACAATTGACACACCAGTACCATTAATACAATACGAAGGACCAGAGCATACAATAAAGGATAATATGAGCTTGGCAGACAGAAGCCTCTCCTACTGCCCAGTTTTAAACATTTCTCAGTTTTATCTCTTTGTCACAGTATCATTCCCTATCCTATTTCCATTATAGTTCTGTTAACGTTCAAATTCACTACCAATACTTATGTATTCTGGAACAATCTCGAACCATCTCTGCCTGCTCAGTGAAGGCCACTTGCCAGGCAGCAGTTCAGTGACAAAAAGAACAGGGTGTAAAAAAACATGTACACCAAATTAGACATTTAGTTTTTATAAAAGCTGAAAGCATTTATCCTCACTTGCAATTTTTTTCTTGAATCTGCTGCTCTTCTTTCAGAAACCTTTTCCCTCTGTCAGTATACTGCATTACAATTTATACATTTTCTTGAATTAAAGCTGAAGTATTTGCAATATATTTTCTTTGAGATTTCCAGAGCAATTTACTCTGCAAATCATGCTACACAAAACCAACTCTCAAGTAGTTACAATATTGGCAGCAAGATACACAGGGAAAAAAAACCTCAAAGTAATCCTCTCAGCAGTTACGATATATGGCATCTCTTTATCTGTGCCAAAAAGCACATTACTAAGAGCTCTCACTTCTGAAATGTAATTCAGTCTAATACACTCCACCTGAAACTAGTTAGTATCAGTTTGATATTTTACACTATTGTCTACAGCTGTTTTTTTCTCACTTAACACTACAGTAATTTGAGAAGTTTTAACAGAAGATACTACGTAAGAAAGGCCAATAAATCCAAAATTATAATAGTCAATGTCTAAATTGATTGCTTGTCTGCTTACAGGACAGCACAGGATAAACAGATTTGAAGACCAATAAATCAATAAGAGACCTTAAAGAAGTTTATTTTTCCTTTTCTCTAAACTGAAGCATAATTCAGCAACTGTTTTTAAGAAACGAAACAGCTACACTGTGCCTGGATTACAAAAACTCATCAGTCCTTCTATGATTTTACTGCCACACCATTTTGTAAGGTAATATGAAATGTATCCTTAGGTATAACCATTTCTTCTGCTTACCACGAACTAGTTACAGTCTTCTGCCTAGCAGGATATTCAGCCAGCAGTATTTTTCACCAGGTACTGATGAGCTGGTAGTATTATTTATATAGCATTGTTTCACACTGAAGTTTGCGGTTAAAAATATAGGCTTAAAGATGTAACGTAAACAAATCTGTAATTTTCTTAATACTACATTTAAAATGCAAATGACTAATATATTAACTTCTGCATCTGAATATTTCTGCAATTTTTTTACGAGTATGCATATGTACGGCCTTTTTGTAGCTATTTAATGCTTGAAACTGAATTAAACAGTAATGGTAGAATACTCCTTCTGCAGTCCTACCGTAACAGGTCTCACAATAGTTAGAGCAATTTTTAGCTATTTCCCTTGAAGAAATACCCTATTATAAATTCTGCAGTTACTGTGGCTCACATGCATTGAAATTAACACCAATATTATACAGGCTTAAAAAAAAAAAAAAAAATTCAAACCCACAAAACCCCAGCCTATCTACTGAGAAGCTCTTGAATCAAATAAAACCCAGCAGCCATTAATCGAGTCTCTCAAAGGTCCTCTCTCCAAACACGTTTTAACATGGGATGTAAACATGTTTCAACTAAAGTTATGTCTTGCAATATTCTGATAATTGACCAATATGAGTTGACACCACTAAAAGAAAAACAAAAGCTGTAAATTTTGCCAATAGATGGCATTCTTCCTCTCAGTCATTCTTAACTAATGTTCCAACATCACCTATAAAAAAAATTTTGCAGCAGCAGTTTGGTTTCAGATACCGCACCAGCTATGGTCAACAACTGTTCTTTCACTTCACAATGGTTCTAGAATTCCCTCCTGTATCACAGGGACTCTCTGACCAGAACTACTGCATTAGTAAGTTCTTCTTCATAAAGCACTCCTTGCTGTGTCACTGTTCAGATTACAGATGACAAAACACCAGTCAGTAATTATGCAGCATGCATTACTGCAATAGTCACAAAATGCAGACAACACACACTGGCACGCCCTTCATAATTATGTAAGGGAATAAATGCATATAACTATATTACAGAAATATTAACATTCCAAAGCAAATTATTCAAATGTCAGGAAACACCAGAAACTGGGCTGGCAGTAACTCTCATTTTGTTCCTTGATGCATATGCCTTCTAGCTTAAACTAAGCATACAATCACATTACTCTTCCATGAGATCCCTGCCATAATCAGAATAAAAAAAAAGCTTAGCCCCCCAAAAGGGGTATTTACTATATCGTCATAATTAAATGTACTCAAAGGTAGGTAAGTATGCATGTGTTTCACATCAACAAATTCTACACTAAACATATTGCTGTTTTTCACTAGCAGGATATGCTGAATACGTGTGCAGACACTGCTCAGCTTTTGAAATTCTTGTCAACCTGAAGCATTCAGCACCACACAGAACTCAGTTCTGCTGACAGTTCAATCTTTTTTACCCTCTTCATAACCTGCCATAGAGTTTTTAACTTTTGTGACACATGAATACATCTTTAATTTCAAATAATTCTCAAAAAAAGGCCCATTTTATAAGCTGAGGTAATACTGACCTAGAGGTGGAAAAAAATGGCAAGATCTCACAAACCAACTCACCCAAGGAGGTTTAATTCTCTCTGGATGGAAAACAAACACCAAAACCAAACCCTTCTACCACCATTCAGATGTTTCCTAGTATCCAATTGCATATATACAGATGTTAAATTATTACAATACTAAGTTTTGGATTTACAAGACAAACTATACCACTGCAAAATAACAATTATACTGAATTCTAAATAGAATGATCCACTTCCAAACAGATCACTAGCACGAGTCTGTATTTCAGGTGAACAGAGTATCTCTCCTTTTAAATTGAAGGCACATATTACAACCAAAAGAAATTGTTTCCAGACATTATCTTCTGTCATCTACACATCAGCAGCTGCTGAGATGCAGTCACATGGGGGAAGGGAGGGAGAGGGGAAAACCACCATTATTTACTAGATTGCTGCGGAACTCTGGAAATAAAGTTCTGCAGGGCAGTACCCCTACCATTACAGCTGCTTTTGTTTTCTACTTGCTTTCTTCCAGACTAATTTCCCCCCTTGTCAGCTTCTGACATCTACCCCTGTGCAATATCTTTCCAAGTCAACCAATGTTAGGCTATTTCCTCATTTTTTTTTCTGTCTGGGGCCCCAAAGGTAGAGGAGGGGAGACTCTCCCTGCTCTCAAGTCCAGTGCTGCTGCACCAGCCTCTAGTCCACAAAAGCAAATCACAAGGGATCTCCTCTGTTATGGAAGATGACAACCAGATTTTCACATGTAATGCTTTCGAGTTATATATACTTCTACATCTACAAAACAACTTTCAGATATTTTCCCCACCTGATGAGAATTTATTTTTGCAAAATAATGACAAATGGCTTATGTCCAGTCTCAGGGGAATACTAAAGTCCCACTCTTAGCTCAAAGGCACAGAGCAACTAAAGCAACTGAAAAACTTGCAAAATTTTTTCATATTCCAACAAAACAACTTATTTGCCTGTAACACTCTTTGATACTTTTTTATTGAAAGTACAAATTCAAATCAAAGTAGATACCTGGCATGGGAAATTCAAGTAAAATGATTAAAAGCTATCCAAAAACTTTAAAAAATAAATAAAAAATCCTTACTTATGAAAGAACTTTAAATAGAAGGTATATCTGCCAGTTCCATATATATTATACACACACAAAGTTTACAACTATCAGCACGACAGTAATTTTGTATCTCTGAAGAAGCATGCTATATCAGCCTCTGTTAAAAGCTTCTTTATCAAAGTTACTTTGCTTTTACCAGACTGTAAGAGATGCGTAATTATTGATAGCAACTTTATTAAACTAGAAAGTCAGTAAGGTATAATTTTTGAAGAGAGCTAACGATATGAAGTTCTACTACAGAGTCCCCCACATCAGTATAAATTAAGTACTGGGACACATGGATGCCCAAGATTAATCCCAAATTTAACTTGCAACAGCATCTCTGATTGAGATAGGAGAAATGCAACGTTTATGAATGATTCTCGCTTTAGATCACAGAAATACATGTACAGTGTGAAGTTCAGTTTCTTGATGCTTAATGGTTAAGGAGCTTAAACTTTTGAGACAGTAAACAAACAACTAAAAGTCAGAATTATACCAATTGAACCACACAGCTTATATTTCTTAATTAATCTTTATATGGAACAGTCTACCTTACTGTAGAACAGATCTCGTCAGGCAACACAAAAGCTGACCTGAAACAGTTTTTTAAGCTTAAAATCTGTATTAAAAAAAAAAAAAATCAGGCTATTTTAAAACATGTATGTCTACATTTTATGCTGTAATTATTTTTGCAAACAAAGCATCTCAAGACACATGACTTGAAGTGTACAATGATTGCATACACAAAAACTTTACTTGCCTTCATATGGTGTGTCCGGAGGTCCTGCTATTTCTCCTCTTAATTCTGTAAAATTCTCATCTACAAGATCTACTTTAATTTGATTTTTGCTCGTCTTAAAAATAAACAGAGAAACAAAGAATCATAAGTAAGCATTTGACATACAAATTTCCCCCAAAATATGTTGTTTTAAATTTTAGAACAGTACTTTAAAGTAAGCATTTAAAAATATAGCAGCCTAAAGTTAATAGCTATCTTCCAGTTGAAATTTTACTTCATTAAAAGTAGACTATTTGTGAAGAATTAGAAACTTCAATATTATTTATATTATCACTAGAATATGCAAAGCAATCCAGCAATACGTATCTAAAATTGTACTTCTAAGTTGACTATATTTTCAAAGGACCATGATCTTTCAAATCAGCTATTAATTCTACATATCTTAAACTACAAAATTAAATAGACCAAATTATACATTAGTTCCTTTCATATTTAGACCAGTTTATTTAAAAATAGGCACGTTTGTCACTTTCAGTGGAATACAGAAAGACTTCCCCATATGGAGTAGTATTTTTAACACTACAATGATCTAAGCAGAATATTGTAGTCTTAAGATCATGTATATATTTAATATTTAAGCATAAGATACAATTTACTTATACCGTTGAATTTCATTGTCACCTCCTCAACATTTCCACACCCCATATCAGCTTCTCTACAAAATAAAAACACTGTACTTTGATACTGGAGAGAACATGTTTTCCAGAAACAACAGATTCTCAGAAGTATTCAGCCAGAGCTACTCATCCCACTGAATTTGCTTTCCAGGTCCAGAGAGCAGTATTAGTGAAAGTCATAAATCTCTCAGCCATTAACTTTAATTGGGGGGGGTCAAAAAGCAAAATCTCCTTTTACAAAGATGTACCTTTAAGTTTTTCAAGTTAAGTAATCACAGTTTTTCCTTTCTGCTACCTCTGCATACCGTGCCCACTGACTGCAATACAGATTTCCCGATTCCTGTGTTACAAAAATTCTTAGCATCTTCCCAGATCTTTTAAAATTGTTCCAACAAGTTCTATACAGCTGTGCTTATTTTCACCCTCAGAGTAAATGTGGTTGCTGACAGCTCTTAGAGAAGAGTTAAGTCATATGAAGCTGATGGGTGCCATCAACTGGTTCTTGAATTCATCAGAGATGTGAACCACTAAGGACACAGAATTCTGACTGGACAACAGCTGGGAAATCACCTGTTTCTTCCTGCAAGTGTTCTACAGAATCAGTCCCCCCCGACAAAGCATGCTCTTCTCACCAGAGATGCTCACAGACATAAAGAAAAATCAAATATTAGGTAAAAGTTTCACCATGAAAAAATCCTAATTCACTAAATTAATCCAATGGTGAACCGGGAGCTTTTAACATCTGTAATTACATACATTTGTCTGTAGAACTTGAACTCCCTTCAACCCACATAAATGAGCAGCACCTGCAGCTCTCCACAACAGCCAGGCACTGTAAAAAACTTCCTCTCTGAATTCAAACTTGATCTTACATGATGTATCTTCTTACAAGCTTTCCAATATCCCTTTTAATTTTCTTGCTCTCACACTTCCAACTGGCAACTTGTTCCAACACCTCACAATTTTAAAAGCTTTCTGAAATACAATTAGGTAAAGTTACAATCTATTTATGCCCACTTGTGACAGCTTTGTTTCCCAGCTTCAACAAGTTATTAATATATCTAGCATTTATTCCCCTTGCAAAATATATGGCATTTACATTGATTTTCCAGCTGTAATTTTGCTCTAAACAAGTTGAAATTCTAATCTCAGCCTCCTAATGCTTTAAAAAAAAATTTCTCTACAACCCATGGTCACCTAACTAGCCCCGCATAAACAAATATAGATTATGTCCTAGAATCTGTGCCACAAGCACTCTGTTGCACTCACTGAAGATACATCACAACCAGCATAACCTAAGAAAGATGAAACCTGTCTTTTTCATGGTAGCATGACATGAGGCTCAGATCAAGCGACAAGAGTCCCAGTAAGGATTCCAGAAGAAGTTTCTATCTCTCCAGTGACTGCACAGTGCTCTTTCTCAGAGGTACTGCCCCTGTGCATGGCCTCTTTGTTCCCAAAGCAGCACACTGGTTTCAATAACCCAGACAGATGAGTGACTGTAACTATCTCTGCAGGTACTGCAGTCACTTGGACGTCAGCTGAGCTTCTCCTGCACTCCCTCTGCCAACATCACCTGACAAGCTCCACCTTGGCAGGAGGAGTTCTTGTTCTTTGCAGAAAACTTAATTTAGAGGACTGTGGTAATAGCAAATGGCATGAATTTCAGTGATACAGTCTATGGTTAATCTATGCTGCAGCTGGCTTCATTTTCTACTTAGCATTCTACTTTTCTTCAGTGACCTGCACACTCTTTTAGCAGCCTGGATATTCTCTTTCATACTCAGTTTCTATTAGTACCACATCAGCTGTTTTTCACAACAAATCCTTCCCAACTCCATAAATTTGTTAAAAAGCAACCAAACACATCCTATCACTAAGATCAGTTTCCTTCAAGAGTCAGTGATCCTGGTTCCCCCCTCTGAGATGACTGCTTTTATTACTACAGCTGTAGCTATCTCCATGCCCTTATATTTGCTTTGCTCAGAACCTTAAGGAAAAACAGGTTATACTGCACTGTTTTACTGCAGGTATTAACTTAATTCTGCATTTATGCTCAAATTCTCCCATGTCCTCCATACACCAAAATAATTTTTTCTTTACATAGCTGAAGATCCTTTTTTTCATGTTATTCTGACACTTCCCAAGGTTCAGCTCAGCTTCGCCTTGACAAGTATTGCTTTAGTCTTCATCCCTAGAGAAACAGCACCAAAGTGATTATTAACCAAATTAAATCTGGAGTGTTTTCCACAGTATTTCTCTATAATGAGGATCACATAGGATAAAATTATTTAATTTTAGCAGTTCTAACAGAATAAATCCCTGGCCTCCACCTCTACCAACAACAGTGGTCTTCAGAAGTTCTCTAACACCAATGATCTTAGCACAGAATTTATGAATCAACTTGTGATCTCACACCCCAAGTCGATTTTCCAGAAGCAGTTCTACAGAGACCTCAGTATACTTCCATACCACGACTAAAACAGCATCACCTCCTGTTGATTCAGTAACAATTCAGTGACTAAATCTCTGGGCTAGCAATTACTGAAATATGAACCATGCCATTTCTGGCAGCATTTATTTCCACAGTTTCAGAGCTAAATTCTGTAACAATACAATGCCAAAAAATACAACAGCAAAATCCTTTTTTAGAAATCTGCAAGTCCAACACCAGTAGAACTTTTTAACACCCAAAAATTTTTTATCAAGACTGAGCAAAAAATGCAAACAACAAACAAACAGAACACAAGACACAGAGAAAGGAAAATTGATGCAACATACTACACAAAGCATGATGCCATTCCCTCTTTTTTTCTTGATTATGCATAACCATTTTTCTTTTTAAATGCATCCTTTAATTCATACTAGGGTCTAGTCAAAAGATTGTCTTTCAGACCAACTCAACTGCTAAGATTCCTTCTGCACTGCTATAGTCATGCTTAACCAATTTTATTCTGCCTTGTGGAAACTAAACCCAAGCGAAGAGATTAAACTAAAAGTATGATGCAGACAAATTGGGGAAGAGTCATATTATGCTTTTATTCGTTACTAAAAGCTTTATCTCTAAAAAGAAACTCGAACCAATCCTTCATCAAGTGTCATTCTGTGAGCATCTTCCAAAGACAGGAAACTCAATCACATTTATCACAGTAACCATTGGTTGATAAAATTTTGACTTGTCTTAACCTGCTTCCTCTTTAAAAAATCCAGAATTATACTGTCTAGTTTTATATCTGAGTAACTTCCTTGCAAAGGAACGCAAACCACTCCAGCAGAAAATCTGAAGAGTAAGTTGTGCCACTGTGAAGACTTTAACACACATCTTCACTTCTACTAAAATAATTTTAGAGAGCAGCTCTGGACTCTGTAATATTACTCTCAGCAGACAACAAGTTCATCTGTTCTCTTTATTCACCATAGTCTACAGGCCCTAATAAAGAGGGCCTGCCCCATTTAAAGGCCTGTCTTTTTCTGCAGTAAATCCAACCTTTTTCCTGAGCCTTCCATACCACTTCCTTCTCTCTTCTTCAACCTGCCTTTAAAAACCTCTTTCATTTCTTCATGGCCTATTATCCTCCTCACTGGTCCAGTACCTCTACTCTTAAAAATCCAAAGTTTTCCTTCATATAAAATAAACAGACAAAACCATTACCAACACAAAGGAGCACACTAAGATAAGTTATTAAAAACTGCATTGTTCTTCTAAATTTTATTTCTCACAAACAAAATACTATTTACTATATTTACTGAAAGCAGAAGAAAATTATATATTCAAAGTTTGATCCTGGGATAAGTCTATTTCATAAAGACTGAAGTAGAAGAAATTACTTTTTTTTAGAAACAGGAATTACAAGTGCATCAGAATTTTTTATACTTTCTAAAAAAGTATCAAATTCTTCAGTTACTTTCATAAGAGTCAATCTCTAAGCAATCACCATAAAAATGCCTATTATTAGAGCTGCCACTGTATGGACAGATACTGGTACACTGAATTAAAAATGCAAGAATAAGATGTTTTTAATTAATTTTTCTTTAATTCCATGCCCAGTGGTCTTGAAATATGTTGAACCCTCTTGAGCAGAAACAAAAAACCACAACCAACCAACCCACCCCAAATCTTAAACAAATCCCTCACATTTCCATCACAACCAATCAACCAATCCCAAACAAATCCCTCACATTTCCATGTCAGCCACTGTCACCAAACATTATAAACTTAATACTGGATGATGATGACATACAAAAAAAGCTTTGAGTAAGGTTTTCCTAGAACTACCCAGCTCTGCTTACTTCCCCCAAGACAATATCTTCACATTAGATCTTTAATCCCTGTATAACAAATTACAGAAATGTAAATGCATCCATTTGCAAACAACTATGCTTTTAACTATTGGTGTCAAAACTGAAAAAGGAAATCATGTTTATTAACAATATTAATACCTTCACCATGCTAGTCTAAAAATAATAAAGTCGTGTCAAATGGAATTATTATTTGCATGTTCTAGGTCTGTCTCTCCTTACACCATGTGCAAATTCCTATCAAGTGTCTTTGGGTATAAAGGCCAAGGTGGTAAATAGGATTTATAAAACCAAAGAACAACACACACAAAACCACCTTAAACAGAATTAGATATGGAATTTAAAACTCAGTGGCTGCTTCTGAATTATGTTGTATGGGGAAAAACAAAAAAACCTACAACACCACCAAATAAAACCTAACAAAATCACAGAACCCTGCTTTTCCATATAGCAATTAACTACCTGCAGTCTGTGATTTTACTTATTTTATAAACTTATTTTCTCTCTCAAGGGGAACTTACTCTAGATTAGATCAAGTACTATTAGTTTTTGTTAATTTACTTTGTTTTACAGAAGAGAAATCACAGAAAAGTCTAGAAACAAATGTGTATATATATATAAACAAAACTTAACCAGGGAAAACTAACCTAAAAAGACATGTATATGTGATAAATTATGCATATTGATAAACAAGCCTAATTGCACTAAAAGCAGCTAAGTATTACAATTTTGTAATCATTCAGGGCTTTAAGACTAGCCCCTTACACTTTAAGAAAGTGACGAAAATCTTAAAGACTGTACATGCAAAAATTGCAGCAAAGATTAAGGAATAAACTTGAAAAATTTCTCTGGAATTTTCTCAACCAAGGACAAAGTTTGTGAAGGAGATTTTGTACATGCAAAATGTTTGCAATTGTTAATTGTTTCCCCAATCATGGCAACAAAATAAAATTACTTCTTTATCTTTCAGACAGGATTTTAAAATTATTGATTCATCTATGAGGTAAATTGGAAATAACTACTTTTGAATTACCTAAAATCTAATAAAAATTTAGTTACTTCTTTATTACAACCATGACTTAAAAATGTGAAGTAGGTACTTTTGAACATCCAAACATTTCATACTGACATTATAAGGTTTAATATTTAATAAGCCAAATTAAGTAAGAAATCCTTCACCCTAGTCTGAAGCCATGCTAGCAAAATTGAACTGTTATACTGTTATAAAGTTACTAGCGCCTTATAAACTCCTCTTACCCTCCCACCCATTTTATATTCTACCACAACAGTCTTACTCTACACCAAAATCTGGCACAAGCACATCTCAACAGGATTACAGAAAAGGATCACCTGACTATCCCAGTGAAATCTATAACACAATTTTGCAAAAGGCCATAAGTACTGAGTCAACGTGTATTGAGCAAAAGACTCCAGTATTTCAGCAGCAGTTTACTCCATTAAACATTTATTTAACTAAATTAAGAAACAAATGTTCATTCTTATCCTATTTACCAACTCCTTGCAAATCTGTGGATAAATATTCAAAGGAATTTTGTTTTGCAATATTTGTCTTGTTATTTTCTTATGCTCTTTTGCTAAGGTACCATTCTCAACTTATTCCAAATGGTTCAGCTCTTCCTCCTTCCCTGATATGCCAGAAAGGAAGATTCCTAATAAAAGCTCACCTCTTCAGGTGCTGTTTAAGAAGTCAATACCAACTTCGTATCTCCCTTCTTTTCAAACTAATACTCCCTTTCTCAACCCCCTTGCTATCCCAGAGTAGGCCAGAGTAAGTACACTGCATCCACTCAGTTCACTCTTTCACAAGAAACGGGAAAACAAAAAAGGCAGGAGGTAGCACTCAACTAGGAAGCAAAGTACAGTGCACTGTCCTGCAGCAAAATGGCAAATTCAATTTACCAAAAAAAGTTTTATAACCCCACTGCCACCCCCTTAAAGGGCTACCAAAGCAAGAGGGAGTAGTCCAAGACTTCCAAAATATCCCTTCAGACTCACTCCAGCTTAAAAACCAAAATCAAGTACATATCCAAAGCCTGAGCTTGTTATTATTAAGAGAAGCATAAATGCCACATAATCACCACTGGGCTATGAAGTACATATGCTGCACTACCAGCTGAGATCAGCAGATCACATCCGCATTCTCAGAGCAAGCGCCTGCTGACCTTCAAAGCACAGAGCAACGCTACAGTGAAACAACCCAACGTCTGGGGCAGGGCAAAGAGAAAAGAGGAAACACTTCTGTCTAAAGCGCATTAAAGAGCAGTTTTCCTAGATAAGAAAGGGTCAATACCAAGAAATGCATTTTCTTAAAATGCTCCCATGTTCTTTAAACCTATTAACAATTTCAGTCATGGAAGTTCTACCACATTTCACATTCTATTTCATTCCCCCGTATTAACATATATTTTCTAGAGTTACATCTGTTCTAGTAAAAGTAGGTGACATTATTTTTGCATACTATTTGTTTCATTTACTGATCAAAATACTATGTTACTAACAAGTAAGTTGTATTTTAACGTATCTAAGGAGCTACAAGTATGAATACTGTGTGAGTTGTATTACTGGTGGTTAGACAGTCTAGAGTTTTTGTATTTATCACAATTTTACTTATTAAATCCATCTTGTAGAAGTATTTTATTAAAGAATATTAAAGAGATTAATATTAAGAGATTAAATCTGTACCAGCTTTAAAATTTTGTATTACATGTTTATTTACAAGAACAATACTGAGAAATACTCTTTTCCTGTCAGAATACAAAATACCTCAAATATAAAAACCATTTTGATTTTGCAAGAGTTAGACCTGGAGCACCACAAAGTAGAATTTTTTTTAATTTAAGGTAGGTAAATAAATACCTATCCCTGGTGATATTCAGCTGTTAAAACATCACTCTACCAAAACACAAAAGAGACTGTACTTCCACAGCACCTCAAACCAGTCTAACAGCGGCCAAAGTCCTGCTTCCCTTCTGATCACAGAATTAATGTAAAGGAAGGGGTAAGATTTTGTGTAAGTATTCACACAACTGCACAGCAAATATCTGAAGTAAGCACATATTAGCAAGACAGTTCTTTCATTTTAACCCAACCCCTGATTTGATCCACCATGAACACTGCAAGCAAGAGAAGGAGCACAAAAGCAGGAAGAAGAGATGAGTCTGGAAGAGGAATGTGACACTGCTTCCTGGCACTGCCTGAGAAAAAGTTAAAAGAATTTTGAAACTTCAGCTTTAGTATTTGTCTAAACTATTTCTGACAAAACCATCGCGTCAGGCACAGAGACCAGAGGTGTAACTGACACGGCTCTCCTGGCACAAGCCCTAAGCGCAGTTATACAATCATTGCTTGTCTCACTAAGGGATAGCGTGGTTAAACTGGTAAAGCTGTGCCATGAAAGGTGTGTACATAACTGCACACATACACTCCTGTACTGCTCTAAGGGCCCCTGCACAGGCTATGTCCAGTTATGCAGGGTATTTACAGCATCTTGGAACATAAATCATGCACAAGACTTACCCAAATGGGATCTGAGCCCACTAAGATACTCAACATCAGTGTGGGCATAGTGCAAAGGACTCCTGTTCCCTTCAGGGAAGTAAGGGAAGAAAAGATGTGTTTTTCCTATCTTTTTATGCATGGTTCTGTTTTTATGCAGAACAACTGAGATACCCTGCAGATAAAGCGTGCTTTAATAGTAAGTTTGAACCATCCTTTGAATTAGCCATTTCATGAACATACAAAACCATTTGATGCAGACTCTGCAGTCAATTCTGTCTATCTACTTTACTTAGGTTGTTAGTAATTCTACGTATAAAGGAATCACAAGATTCAGTTCATTTAAAATTGATTATGCTAATTCACTCACAGTCTCAGCACTTAAAGACTTGCAGAAATAGCTCAGAACAGTTTTTCTGTACTAGCTTCCCACATGGACACCCTTATTCCAAAGTGGAAGAGCTTACTTAAACACCATGATGGCTCTAAGAGCTTCCAGAAAGGGAGCAAATACAACACAGCTACCATGATTTCCATTCATGTATACCACCTTATTTCATAATAGTCTCCTGTACTTTAACATCCTAACATAGCAAAAACTCAAAAATATTTTCTCACAGTTCCCTTTCAGCTAAAAATAAAAAGTGATATATATTGAGTTTGAGCTAAAACACCCGCTTAAGTAAAACAGAGACTAATGTATGTGGGTTTGAGTTTTTTCCACCCTTCCTAAAACACTTTACAGACATATTTTAGAATCTAAAGGCATGTTATCTTGAACTTGCCTTTTTTGAAGTAACTAGACTTACAGTCTTTCATTAGTCTTTCCCAATGAACTCTTGATCATACTGACTAACAATGAATAAAAATTATGAAATAATGAACTTCAGTTAGTGCCTTATGTTTTTTGTGACAAGACAGACAGAATAGCCCCTATTAGCAATCCAACACAAGAACGATACACAGGATGAGCCCAGCTCTCTCAGACACTGGCACAGCCAAACTGGAGTTACACATTATACTGCAGGACTGACTTTTACAGCGGCCAATAAAGCATAAGGACTGAACAAAGCTTCTTCTGTAGCCATGGGTATTCACAATAGCCCCCTCCTGTGCAGACACTTTGAAGGATAGACAGGAGCAATTTAGCACAATTCTGTTGCAATATACTAGATCAACAAACACAGATCTGGTCCTCAAAGTTATTTTTGCTGCTCACGGAGATACTTTATTTCCGACACAGATACTATTTTGTTAAATACTCAGGGAAAGCATATTCAAGTGCTCCCAACTCAAATACCACAAATATTAACACTGATATAATCTCAAGGGAGACTGCTGGATAAGTCAGGAGTGCAGAAGTGGACTACATCCATCTCAGAATATTCACCTAGAGTTCCATATAGAATATTACTTGCCAAAATTCCTACTCTTTGCCATAAAAGAACTAAATTGATTCATTTTTCTAAATCTGAATTGCAGCAGTTTTACTCAGCTTGTCAAAGACAAAAAGATAGACTACATTTTAATGATAAACTTTACCCTAAGGCATTTTCTCAATTTAATACCAGCAGCAATTATTAGTGTAAAAGTGATGAAGTATAATAATGACAACTGTACTTATCAGGACTGTGAAATCTAGGAAGCTAGAAAACATTTAACAGGTAAATAATTTAAGAACTACCCTAAGTACCTGCACTAGTTTAATGCAAAATAAAGCTCACTGGACTGTTAACCAGCACTTTCTTGCAATTTATATTTACACAAATTTACTACGATAAAATGTTAACTTTATTTAAATCTCATACTACGTAAAAAGAACTAACCTTAGGACTTGTACACTTCTTTTCTATTAAAGCCAAACTCCTGGAAACAAGCACAGAAGAATGAATGGAAGACTGGAATCAGTAAAGGATTGGCTAATTTCTAGCATTGCTCTAGGTCCACAAAGGGTTGTGATCAGAGGGTACCATAATCAGCTACACTCTATCCCCTCATCCTAAACTTGACTAACCCACTCCTGTAACCAGGGACTGTGCTCTTTCCTTAGGTTTATATGACATTACCAAGACAACCAAAGAGTCTGACTCCAATGAAGACTTAAGTTTTTCTTTTTTTGTTTTCCACTTACTCCCAATGTCTTTAGGATTCTGCCAACTGATACGCAGACCATTCACTAGAAATCTGGACCTAACTGGATACAAGTTATCATGAAAAAATGTCACTAACCGAACACAGGAAAAAGCAACAGACCTTGCCTTCTCTGCACAAATATTCCCACTACCAGTACTGGGCAAACTCAAATGTCTGGTCAAATGATCACTGACATTATATATTTTAAATCACAGATTTAAGTAGTATTCATACTAGTTCTGATTAGTATCTACATAATACTGATCCTAAAAGCGCACTGAACTTGAAAAACAGCTATATGGTTCAGGTAAAGAGCCATTAAACTATTATAAATATATAACATAGATTATATATATAAATTCTGAAAGATCATCCTAGAAGCGAGAAAAACAGGCTGTTTTCTCAACCCTTATGGACAAACTTGTTTGATAGCAAAGATGTACAGAACCATTCTCCATAATTTTCAGTACAAACTAGAAGATATAACCAAAACACTACAGACAGAATTCAGAAAACCAAAGATGCACAGTAATGGCATTTCACTATCCTTTTCATGTAGTTACATGAAACAGGTCTAAACCTTGTCCTGCCTAAACTGTAGGCATGGCTGAAAACACAGAATTATTTCTGGCAATGTACAAAAGATCTCACAAACAAGTATTTTAAAGTTAAGATGATCTTCACATTTCAGAAAAAAATGAAGCTTAAAGAAGCTTGTATTTGCTCTACCTTCAGGTATCCAAACCAGAACTTGTTCAACGTAAGAACCCTTAAAGCTTTGTATCTACCAGAAAAGCCCAGCCTCCAATTTGAAAATGAAGAAGATTCATCATTGTCCTACAATAGTGAAAACTTTTGAAAGAAAAAGAAATGGTCTACTTTAAAATTTTTCAATTTATTTACAGGAGAAGGTTTTGCCAGATATGGTGACAGAAGTGGAACACTTGTATGTTTTCTTTGACAAACAGAAACAAAACAGTAATTAAAAAACAAACTCATACTAGAGATTCTGTAATCATGCAAGTAGAGACAGCTGTGTGGCTTCTAGTCCCTACCTCCTGCCCAAAGCAGGTCCAATATGAGCAGGTTGTTCAAGAATTTGTTGAATTTTGAACAGTTCTAAGGACAGAGATTCTGCAATCTTGCTGATCACACTGCTTAAATATTTGACTATTATAACTGTAATTTTTTCCCCATTTTCTAGTCAGAAATTCCCATGTTCCAGCTTGTGTCTGTCACTCTCATCATATTCCCAGAAATTCCCATGTTCCAGCTTGTGTCTGTCACTCTCATCATAGTCCCATGCATTTCTGAGACAAATCTGGCTCCTCTCAAGAGCCTCTCATTAGGTATTTACATATGAAGATGTCCCTCTCAATAGCTCTCTCAACAACATCAACTCTTTCACTCTCATCTCTCACACACCTTGTGCTCCAGTCCCTTAACTACCTTGACAGTATTCTGCTGAGTTCATTTCAGTATGTATCTGGACACAGAACACCACACATGGTCTCACAAGCACAGAACAGAGGTGAAGAATCACTTCTCACAACTCACTGACTATATTCTTGCCAACCCAGAATGTGGATGGACTTCTTTGCCATCATCATGTTCAACTTGCTCTTCACTAGGTCATGAAGTTCTTTTCCTGCTAGACTTGCTTCGTAGCCAGTCAGTCTCCAGACTGTATGTATGGATGCATGGAGTTACTTTCTCCCAGGTGCAGGACTTGGTACCTACCTCAGCTGAGCTTCAAAAAGTTCCTACCAGGACATTCATTTCTCCAGCCTACTAAGATCTCTTTTTCCATAGCAGCCCCAACCTCCAGTGTGCTGAATCCCCCCCCACACACATTTTTTTAATCACATGCAAGCCTTCTGAGAGACTGGTGTCAATACAATAATGACAGCTTAAACATTCTTATGTTTACACCTTTTTTACCTTTACACCTTCTAACAGACTAAGCACACTCAAGCTTTATTCACACGAAAAGTTGCCCTAGTTTTGGCTGGGAAAGAGTTAATTTTTTTCCTAGTAGCCTGTGCAGGGCTGAGTTTTGGATTTAGTCTGAGAATAATGTTGATAACACATTGATGTTGCTGGGTACTACTTACTCTAAGTCAAGGACTTTTTATTTTCCCATGCTGTGCCAGCAACCACGTGCACAGGAAGCCAGGAAGGAGGCTGCATGGCCAGGACAGCTGACCCAAACTGGCCAAAGGGATATTCCATCTCAAAGAATGTCACACTCAGTACAGAAACTGGGGAGGATTGGCTGGGAGCTGCTGATTGCTGGTGAGGGATGGGCTGGGAACAGGTGATGAGCAAGTGCACAGTGCATCCTTTGCTGTTCTCTGGTTTTATTCCTCTCTCTTTTTGTCCTCTCCATTATCATTATTAATATTATTATAATATTTTATTTTATTTCAATTATTAAATTGTTCCTAACACATGGGTTTTACCGTTTTCCAATTCTCCTTCCTAACAATTGTGAGGAGTGGGGCATCTGATTGAGCAGCTGCATGATACCTAGGTGCCCACTGGGATTAAAGAATGACAACAACGCCACTGCGCTCACTAAACCTCTACCGGCTTCAATGTGACTATTCTTGCAATTCAAAAGCTAAGCATGTGTATCAGCAGAAAAAGGATACCGTTTAAAAAAAAAATATGTTACTGGCTCAGGAACCATAACAGAAGACATCTCATTCTTATCAACACCTGCATTGATCCTACAAGATAAATAGGAAGAAAAACAAGAATCCTACTAACACTAAAGCATAGTTATAACTAAAAGTTTCCATATTGGTGAATTCAGTATCTAGCACCCAAGACTGCCCAAATATAAGCAAACTAAAGCACTGAAGTTTTTCTGAGCCTGAAGATCAAATACCTATGGCTTTTCCAAACACCAAGAAATTTTCAGAGATGTTACTTAGTATCTTACTATATATACTGACATAGATCACAAGACCACTACAGGCAATGATAAAGCCAACACTACAGCTACTCACTAGGTTTTTACAAGTCTAAGGAAGGTATGGCAGACTACATATCGAAACACATGGCAGAGTCCAAAACAAACACTCACTTCCTTCTTGGAAATTAAGTACTTGAAGTTTTTGTTATTAACCTACTATCTTTGCTTAAATGCTGTTTTGGGTTCAAGCAAGCTGCATATTTCAACTGCTAATTCACATATCTGTTCATGAAGATATTCATATTCCATAAATGCAGCTGAGTTTAATTTACTCTCAGCTCTACCTGGATTTAACTGCCATAAATGACTGTCTCTTCACATTAGTAAGAGAATATGGTAGATATACCAGCAATTCTCTTCTTGCTAGAAGGAAGCAATGTCTTCCCAGTGTGTTACCTTCAGTATCTGATTAGAGTTTTCCTTGCAAAAGGTATCAATTAGTAGAAAACACCTTATATTTCCACATGATAAAAGAAAGTGGATGGCCAATTAAGTATTGAATCCTTCAATTCTAACATAGTATAATTTCTCTGAAGTGAAACACTGATGCTTTATTAAAATACAAAAACAAGTCACATGTAATGTTTAACACACCTAATCAATTACAATACATCTGAGCATCAGTCTTTAAGTGACCACAAGATCTTTCCACTTATTATTAAATGCCAGATAAGTTCTCCCTCTCATAAGATAGCTGGTTATAAACAGAGAGCACATAAGGATGTGGCTACCCCCTGCAGCATTCCAGTAACTTAATTTTAAAATAATACCAGCTAACCTTCACTAAAACTTTTTCCTACTTAGTAGAAGTGGGATACTATTCTCCTTCCACCTCTTTATTGGTTTCTACACCATGTTGCAGCTTCATACTTTTGTTCAAAATATATTTTGCATCTTAGAATATCAGCCCATAAAGCCAACAAGATAACAGAGTAACGAAATGACTGAACAAGAAAAGAGATAAAGCGGAACATCTGATCCCTTGCCTACACATATTTAATCAGTCAAGTTACTACCTAGACTAACTCAACAACTTCATCTTTGTTACAGACAAACAATACTTCAGCTACTTCAGAATTTTAAAGCTTTCTCCACATGCAAACGTAAAAAGTTTTAAATCATACTTTAGAGAGCACTCCTGACAGAGAAACTTTAGTTAGTTTTATCTATTTAATTCAAATATTCAAGAGATGCAAAGTTACAAGTATGTCTCTTAAATAAACAATACCCTACTTCTTAATGTCGTGTTTATAACAAAACTAGAAATAATAAAGCAAGGAGAGCGGAAACACTTTTCTCTTGCTCAAGTGTGAAAAGACTTTAAATACTTTTACAAAAAACTCAAGAAGTCCCAGACTCAACTTAAAAATATGGAAGATCCTTCATGTCTTATCTGTAAGCCAGAGAGCAAGGCAGTATTTCACATTTTAATTATTTCCCTGAAATTACATTTAAGTCAAAGAAACAGAAAGTGCTAAGTAATATGAAAAGTATATTTAGTCCTGACTAGGAAGAATTCATAGAACCTTACCCATAGCAAAGATAAACACACTTTACAGAATTCTTTCTTCATTTGGAATTTAGTGCTTCCAATACATACTTCAAATACAGAAGGAATTAACTGCCATCCAGCTGCTCCCTTTTAAAAACATTTCTGGTTCCACCACCCTATTTCAGCATAAATGTGAGTAATAGAAGAGGACAGTGAAAAAACTTCCTATGTACTTTTCTCCGCATGTGCCTACCCTCTTCCCAGGCATTTGTGCTCCTACTGCATCTACAATGAAACAGAGGGGCTGCTCTTCAAGTAGCTCAAAATCAAGAATTAAATTAAATCAAGAATAATTTAAGAACAGATAATGTGTGCCACCTTGCCTTCAGAGAGGGACTTACAAACTTTTAAACAACAAATTTAGCATCGCCATTTATTAAAAAGATTTATTTTTAAAGAAACCATATTTAATAATAATTTTAGTAAATTTTGTGATTTGTAGTATTTAATTGGACCTTCATTCATCATCCCACTCCATATGTTTTTACACTCAGCGATACTGACACCATAGTTTGATTGCCCTGGAATGTACAAATATTCATTAAAAAAAACTTTGCTTGCAACTTTGATAACCATTGAGTAATGCTTAAATCTTGCATTTGAGACATGGGAGTTAATATAGTCTGTAAAGAGCAATTTTATACATACTGATACATCAGCATGACACTCATGTAGCTTGCTAATGGCAAAAGAAAAAGAAATATCAAGAGTCTGCTGTACTATAATTTTGAAATTCCATTAATTGAATTTCATAAGAATTATGACCTTTTTTTCTGGCTAGCTTTAGGCAGCTCGAAGGCTATTTTATAATAATATTCATTTCCAAAATTCCATAACTGAGCCCTGCAGACTAAACAAACAGAAATGATCAAAAATGTGCACACTGGATCCAATTTTTACAGTAAGAAAATTTACCATGGACCTCCCCCAGAATCTTTGGAAGTTAAGGTTTCTTCTTCTTCCTACATAAAGCAAAGGGAAAGGGTTTTGAAGCCTTTAGACAGCACTTCCAAATAGACTTCTTTGTTTCCACAGTATCAGCTGGTTATATGGGGTATGAGGTCTACATTCTCTAGCTTTGGTATAAAGGTATCCACCTAGAAATTTCTCTTGGTCTACATGCAATTCTGTATTGCTGTGCAATAGCTTTGCAAAATCAGCCTGGGCTCTAAATGCAGCTGTAAAACAAGGCCCTAACATTTTTCTAGGGGCTAGTTCAAGCTGTATAGCAACAATGTTGTTACCACACAATTTAAAAGTATATCAACTACTGCTACCCTAAACGTGTTTCCCTTAAGCCATTAGCACCTTTCAAAAATTATCCTCTCAATTTTACTCCATGAATATGTCCAGATTTCCAAAACACCAGCTTTAAGAGTTACATATTCACATTAATATTTCACAAGCATCTAACCTGCAACATCATCCCAAGTAGGACGACAATGACGACACAACCATTAAACCTATCTGGCTGATGTCCACCAACTCAGACACAGACACAGCAAAAGCTGTATTAATGCAACCTTGCAAACACTGCTGTCTATTCCCCCAAACTGATCAGAACTTCTTTACTGCTGCCCTGAAAGTAGTCAGCCTCTCTTACTGACCACGACATACCTCTGAATATACTGACCAGGAAACGAGGTAACATGACTGAAATGAGTGAGGCTTTAAAAGCATCCATCTGAAGCTGAGTAACCGTGCAGTGGGATAAAGGAAGTTCTGTATACAGGCAAGCTAAATGGGGGTTTAATGGCAACCGCTAAAAAAACCCAGACACTAAACCCGTACTCTGCAGCCTCTGGCACTGGTGAGCCAAAGAGATCAGCCGAAGGGGATGTGTGGGATCACGTACCCCCACCTTATCCTCCCCAATCCACCTCATCCATGCCTCCCGGCCCTCCCGGTGCCGCGCGGGCGGACGCGGGAGGGCGCGTGCCGGGGGTCCCCGCGGAGGCCGGTCCGGCCCCACCCGCCCCGCCCCGTGGCCTCCGGCCTGGCGGCGCTCCCGAGCACCGACCGCCGGGAGCCCTCGGCAGGGGCCGGCCTCCTCGGGCCCCGCCGCCAAGCTTCCTGCGACCCCCTCCTCCTCATCCCAATGGCTGGCGGGCCCCCTTTCCCCGGGAATCGCCATTCCCCTCCCAGAGACCGCGCGACGGGCCCACCTCCAGCACGGGGAGGTGGGGCCGAGGGGGGTGCGGGGTCCCCGCGAAGGCCGGCGGGGCGCCCGCACCGTCCCCCGCTGCCCACGCTCACATGGGGGAGGGTGGCGGTGGCGGCGCGCAGGGGGAGGGGGGAGAAGCTCTGACCTCTTCGCTCTTCAGCACCTCCTTGAACTCCCGCTTGATCCTCTGCACCGCGATGTTGGCCATCTCCGCAGCGGGCACCCCTCGCCCCCTCCGCGCCGGGCCCAGCGAGCTCCGCCGCCGCTCCGCTGGAAAACTCCCGGCCCTACCAAAATGGCGCCCGCGCCGAGCATGCGCGTTAGGGCCACCACCGCTCCTCAGGAGGGGCCGCGGAGCGCGGCCGGAGCGGCACCGGGGCGGCGGCGGGGCTGGGGGGGCCGCGACTGGATGCTGTCGATGGGGTGGTTGCGGTTCGTGCCCTCTCGGCCGCCACCTCCCCGCTGACCCCGAAGGAAGGGTGCGCTGCCCACCTGTGGAGGCGCAGGGTTTCGCCCCGCTGGCCTCCCACCCGCCCGTCCCGGGAGACACCTGCCCGAGCCGCTCGCCGTAACACGGGCCAGGCGGGCCCGTGGCGAGAGCGTGAGGAGACACCTGCTCAGGCAGAGCCCCGCCGCGGGCGGGCCCCCGGGCACAGCTGAGGCCGTTGCGTTGTCATGGCTCCTGCCCGGCCCTGTACCCGCAGCGGGGTGAGCCCTGAGGCACCGGGCCGGCGAAGGGGTGAAGGAGCACCCCTAGGAGGGGTGGGCTGGGTTCGCAGTAGCGGGAGAAATGTCTGAGGTGTCGCTGAGGAAACAGCTGATTCAAGGAGCAGCTGGTATGTCTGCTGGTGAAGCCCCTGAGCAAAAAGAACCAAGAGACTCTCATGTAACTTAAGAATCTGCCCACCCGGGCCCATAACGGCGGTTCTCTTCTCTTTTTTCCCCTTATGCTCGGCAGAGAAAAATGTTATTTCTTATACGTCTCTCTCCCAGACCTGCTCCTCGTCCTCTTCCCCCCTCCCTCTGGAGACACTGGTGCCTCCTCGCACGGGACCTGGGGAACTTGCAGGCCAGGAACAGGTAACTTAAGGGGAACAGTGAAAGGAACTTTTTCTTTTCACAGATTCTCCTACAATATTTTAAAAGTAGAGTAAAAGGCAAAGGTCAGCCCTGTCTAATAGATATTTTATTGCAGAAACAAACACGGGCACCCACAGATGTTACTTCTGTTCTGAAATCTGAATAGGGTAACTAACCATAACTTCCAACCTGAGGTGTGTAACATAAGGTATGCTATTGAAGAGCATAGATTTTCAGAGGGGAACATGAGATTGCATTTTGAACTTGTTCAGGAACTAGAGGCTTTCAAGACATTAGGGTTTACAGAAACATTTTACAGGGCCCCATTTTAACAGTGCAGTGCATGACAATGTACGACAGACATTTGTCTCAACAAATGTCAGCTTCTGGTAGGGCAAGTGCTGTTCATTTATCTCCTTTAGTATACACAGCATTTTGACTCATATGCATCGTAAAGAAAGTATAGGCCCAAGCAACAACAAAAAAAATCTGTCAACTATATACAGATGCATATAGTTCTCTTAATGTATTTACTCTTCCCCTTTAGTTTGACTGGAAAAAGTTCATTTTTCTGCAAAAATGTTGTACTATGTGCCTCTGTTCATCAAATTAGTTTTTGTTAAGATGAAAACTTTTAAATATATTACACAATCCAATTTTTTCAGCTGAGGTTTTCAGTACCTTTATGAAAAGGACCATTTTGCAGTAGGGCTGGTTTCTTTTTAATGACTTATAGTGTGATCTTGGACCTTCATCTTGAGAATAATTTAGACATCCAAGTTCCACTGATGTGTATTAAATTCCTTTTGAGGAGGTAGGTCACAACTTTTCTGTGCTATTGGCTCTCACCAACAAAGAAAGGATAACTTTTTTCCCTCTTAGATTGAAAGCTAGGTTTATACAGTGCTGAGCAACTATGAGTACTATAGACAAAAATAATACAGGTAGTATGTAAAATCTCCAGGTTAAATCCTTCATGTCTTTTCAGGCAACTCATAGAAAGAAGCTAAGCTCACAATATTCAGATTTGGCTCTGAATGGAGTGGAAAGCATCACCTTTATCAAGTGTCAAAATCCTTTGTGTTCCTGTGAGTATGCTTTGATGTTATAGCTAGTAGACATCCAGTACCAGCCATGGTAAAGGGCAATGATTTTGCCTTGTTTGTACCTAGGTTCATTTTCGTGTGCTCATTTGGATTACGAATGTCAGAGTCTGTTACTGCAAAAATGAAATTAATATGAATTATTGTATCTCTTTTCCTTGGTATACCATGTTCCTTTCCCTTGGCCTTAAATAGGCATTTTTCACTTATCTCACAACCAGTTCATATTCACCATGTACTGTTTTAACTTTCTCTTTGCTGAAAGACAGATATAGAAAGGCTTTTTGGCTGGTAGAACAGAGTAGTGGTGAGTTTTGCCAGGATCAAAATCTACATAAAAATCAGTAGCTTATGTAGTCAGCCTGCTGGGAGTATCATCTATACCTCTTATACTGTTTTGTAATTTATTCTATTTTACAGAAGATTCCACAGGGCTTTAGGGTAGAACAGGACCATAGACTTTGAATAGGTGTTTTGGGGATTGGTTTGGTTGGGGGGGAGGGTGAGTGTTGGGTTAGTTAGTTAGTTTGTTTGTTTCTTTATTTTTGCTTTGTTAAAAAAGAAAATGCTTAGACAAAAAATGAGAACATAGCCTCTTTGTGGGATTTCAGTGACTTCCATGTCTGACTCCCTAATATATTTTATGGTATGTTGATAATAAAGCCCTGAATTAAGTTCTCATTAGTCTTTTGCCCTTCGGAAAATCCATACACAAAATGTACAGCTGTAGTCCATTGAATATAGCTCATTTTTTGAATTTTAAAAAATTGTAGTATATATGATTTCAGGAGATCATTCATTGATCGTATCATCATTTTAGTCTCATACTGAACAGTTCTTTCAACAGCAGGTTTTATAAGCCGGCTGCAGATTGGTTTATGCTTTTGCCCATTGGTGTTGATCACAACTAATAGAGTGGGAGATACAATTCTGAGTATCTATGCATTGCTTATTATGCTTGGCATATTGTTTTGAAATACTTCTGGAAGTGGGAGCAGACAATATGATGTAATAAATGAAATTCAAACTATGTAAGATTATTGCAGGAGGAAAGTTGAGAGGATCAGTGCCTGTAATGCAAGATCAGTGGTTGTACACTCAAATTCTCAATATGGAAAGTCAAACAATATTCATTAGCCAGTGCTAGGATAACCAAACATCCTAAACACTGTGTCATTTCCAATGTAAGATGGGAAGTACTGTCTGTCATGCAGCCTATATGTGGGAGAGTTCCCCACATTTTCATGGAAAAGTGGCTATGGTTCATGCAAACTTTGTGTGCATTGGACTCTCTTGCTGTACATCCAATAGTCACCTTATGTATGTTTCTTCTCTCTCAGACTGTGGATGCCCCTAGCCCCAGTGTACTCACTGGGGATTCCAAGATGCTTATGACAGCACTAAGTATGATTTACTTTCCATTCTTCAAGTTAAGATTCTTGGTGATCTTTTTCTCATTTCCATATTTTCCTAATTTTATTATTTTCATATAAGATTTTTTCTAGTAGAATTACTCAGAGAAAATTTGGAATTATTGAAACTGTCCCCTGTGATTAGAGGAAAAAGAGGGTTTTGAAACAATAACTTTCCAGTATGCAGTATTCTATTCCTCTTTTACTGTTTTATGTCTTGCATAAAAAAACTACCACCTCCTCATCTTGGCTTCTTTAGTTTAGAAAAATCAAAAATGTCAGGCTTGATCTTCTCTCATTGTTGCTGGAGGATTGCTTATTGGAGAGGAAAGCTATCTCAAGAGATAGGTATATTGATTTCAGTCCATTTAGAAACAGAGGTTGAACCTGTAGCATTTTTAATTCTTATTTATTTCATGAGATATCCATATTAGGACTAACTTTACAGGCTGTGTTAGATTATATGCACTTTGCATTTAAATGTTTGTATGCTCATTTATAATAATGCTTTATTTAAAAAAAAAAAAGGTAGCAAATAGTACTCATATAATTAGGTTATTTTTAAATTTAACCGTCGTTTTCCATGAAAGGTACACTACAGCTCTCTTTTTATGATCCCAGCTTTTAACAGAGAAATGGAGAAATTGTCTTTTTTGTCTTCACATCATTCAGCCCATTTCAGAGACTAAGAATAAATTTAACCTGCACGTTTATTGTCTCTCATATTGTGTTCCTGTTGTGGCAACGTCTGGATGATTCAATTTATTCCGGAGATTAGCGTTATCATAAAAGTAACTAACTGGTCGTGCAGGTTGACCGAGTTTTAAGATGTCATCTTAACTTTCCTGTTCCTCCTATAGGTGTCCATGTCCGGCTGCGTGGCCAGGTGTAAGAGTGCCCTCTCCTGGGTGGAACAGAGCAGTTTGCCTTGTTCGACTGAGATGGATCCCTCTGTTGGGAAGCTTTCTTTGCCTTACAAATAGCTCGTGTTACTGTCACTACCTTGTCCAGCCTTACCTGTAAACGTGTTGATGAAGAACTTGAAGGAGTTCTGTAGGCAGAAATGCCAAAACCAGTAGAACAGAAATTGTTTTGTGTTCAGGAAAAGAGAGGAAGTATTCACTCAAGATGCCTGCACTTATCAAATTACAGTTTCCATGTCATTAGCAGATGAAATATATATGCATTAAAAGGCATTAAGAGTTCTAACTAAATATTAGAGTGATGGGAAGTCACTCAGGTTGAATTCATATGATGCAATTCATCTGAATTAGCGGAGTTAGATCATAGTTTCATAGAAAGGTACAAAAGGGAGGTAGAGCTGCCTTAAAAGGCCAGCTGGATAGCTTTTCCTGGCCAGCTGAACATTATCTTCTCCTCGTGGCCTTAGGATTTGGGACTGAATAACAAATGCTACTATTTTAATGACTGTAGGGGCTAAAATCAGATCCAGACTGATACTCAGAAAACCTCTATTTTATAAAAGTCATCAGGACTGAAGTACATCAGTCTTTTACCTAGAAGCTTAAATTTGTTGTTCAGTGCAGTGGTAGCCAGGGAAGTGCCTAAATGCAGCAAGTAAATTAGAGAGAAGATAAAATGGCATTAATATATTGAAGTGATTGCTTGAGGGTGGAGGTAGAGTCTCTCATTAGGAGATCTGAGTTTGGAATTAGAGCTAGAGCAGCAAATAATTGTGAAGCAGTAATTGAATGAATACGGGAATCCAGAACAAATGAAAAATAAACCCACTTCCTTTGGTAGTGGTCTTTAATTGCTAAAATATTTTCATATTCCTAACAATGTAGATAAGATGATTGCTGGGAAGCTCACTGTGTATAAGTGGTCCAACTGCCATTATATATATCAAATTTGTGTCTCTGGGATGGTTCCACCTGACTTTCTGTATTTTCCTTTGAGCAGATAGGCAACACTTAACTCAGGGAGTGTGTGTTGCAAACTTGTCTCCTAAATCACTGCTGTGTCTTCTCAGGAGAAAAGGATGAGACTGGATACCTTTCCTCTGTACATAACCTGAGACACAGAGCTATCAATGCGGGCTGCAGAGACGGATTAAGCTCCTGCAAGCAATAGTCTTATGAAGTACATATGGTCCCACCTCAAGAAAGGTTTCCAGCTATAAAAGAATATGGATTAAAGATGTATGAATAACCACAGTATAATACAAGAATATGTGCAATAAAATGAGAGAGCTACTGGAAACCAAGCCACAGAGACAACATACTCCAGCATACTTTGCATATCAATTATTAAGAACTTCTTCAGTGATCTCTCTGTTTTGTAAAGCACGAGACTTTTTAGGGATCCTGAAAGGTAGGACTAATAAAAAACCAATCTGGAGCTCTTGAATTCAGCTATTGTTACTTGATCCAGCAATTTTTGATTCTGAGGGTTTCAAAAAATTGTATCTAGAATTTGAACTTACTTCTAATGATGGGCATTTTGCTAAACTACAGTATAATCTGTAGTGATGGGCACCAAATCCATAACTGATGGAAGTCTTTTGGAACTGTCTACAACAAAAATTTACAAAATAGTGAAGTTTGTCAGAGATCATCCAGAATGAGCTCAGCCGTGACAGATGGGTAATTTATCAGGCTCTGCTGTTGTAGATATATTGATACCATCCTAAAATAGCTGCATTTTGGAGACTAGAACAATTTTGTATTAGGAAAACCACACCAATTTTTCTGTTGATCTTATTACAGTAGAATAATAATTTAGAGTTAAATCCTTAAGTCTAAATCCCTAGTCAGTGTTTGCACCACAGTTCTGTAAAAAAAGTTAATTAAAAAAAGTTCAAACAGCATTTGAAATCATAGAAACCAGTAAGGATCTCTTCAAGAATAGAAGTGAAGACTATCTGATTTGTTGTTTTTCTAACCTGATTGTCTTCAGTTTGTCCATGTGGCTGGCAAGAACAGAGCACCTGGCAACTTACTAGAGAAAACTGAGAATAAAGTCAGGTTAAACAAACAAGGCTCAAATAGTGTTCTGTATTGAGTAATGTACAGTTTCCCTGAACACAGCAGATACAAGCCATTTCTCTGGTCTGTGGATTTCTGCCAGGCATGCAATGTTTCACAGAACAGTATCTAGAAAATCCCTGCTATTCTGTGTGTCTTTCTTTTCAGTAATAGCATATGCCTGTGTTTAGGTGGAAGATCTAGTTTAGATGTAAGGAGTTTCTTGTCTTGAACATTTTTCTCAAATGAAGGCTAGTAATTATAGCTGTTTCAGTGAAGTATTACCCATCTCATAAAATTCCCTGTTACAGCTTTCCCATCTTTCTGACAGTGCAAAAAGATCACGTGGTGAATTGGAACTAGCTTTTAAAGGCAGTATTCTAGACTGTATCTTTCTTTCCCCAAACAGGGCTTAGTTATACTAGGAAATGTTCAGGCATGCTGTATGATTGTCTCTCAAGATTTTGCAGATTCTAACTCTTAGTCCCAGGAATGTTGCGACATTACGTTGTTGGTCCCTTCCCGAAATACATAGCAAACATAAAAGATAATAACACTTCCTGCCGACATATTTATACATGCCATACTATCCCTGTATTGTATTATCACTCATTCCAAATAATTTTATTCCCACAGAAATTGCAGTGAAAGTGCTCTGCAGGTGTATCTGCTCCTGGGTTCCCTCTTAAGTGGCGTAGTATCACAGAATCACAGCAGGGTCAAGGTAGGAAGGGACCTTTTGAGATCATCTAGTCCACCTTTCCTGTCAAAGCAGGGTCAGCCAGAGCAGGTTGCCTCGCCAGGACCATATCCATTTGAATCTCTATGGATATGAGACACTGCAGCCTTTGTGGGCAACCTCTACCAGTGTTCAGTTGGCATCAGAATAAAGAAATGTTTTCATATGTTTAGCTCTTGTCCTGTCACTGGGCACCATTTTGAAGGGACTGGCTCAGTATTTTCTCTACAGAGGAGTTGGGCTTCTGTTAAAATACAGCTTTGGCTTCCAATCTTTCCTTTTTATTTCAGTAATTACCTTCAGTTTTAGAGATGTCATCTATGTCTAATAATTACCTTAGTAGCTTAACAAAAGATAACCACAAGAACCTGTTTAAATACCAAAAATGTAAATTCATACTTTCACTAACACCAAAATTATTTCCCTCAGCCTGTGTGGTGTTTTTGCAAAATTTATGAACTGCGAAGTGTGAGTTCAGTTGAATTATAGAATGGTTTGGATTGGAAGCTACCTTAAAGATCACCTACTTCCAACCCCCTGTCATGGATGACACCTTCCACTAGACCAGGCTATTCAGGGCCCTATTCAGCCTGGCCTTGAGCACATCCAGGGATGTGGCAGCCGCAGCTTCTCTGGGTGACCTGTTCCAGTGCTTCACCACCCTAATAGTAAAAATTTCATCCTAATAAACCCATTGTAAAAAGCCTCTCCAGCCTTCTTGTATGTCCCTTTTAGGTACCAGAAGGACACAATAAAGTCTTTCCAGAGCTTTCTCCAAACTGAACAGCTCTCAGCTATTCCTCATAGGAGAGGTGCTCCATCCCTCTGACCATCTTTGAGGCTCTCCTTTGGACTCATTACAACAGGTCCATGTCCTTCTTATGTTGGGGGACCCAAAGCTGGATGCAGCACTGCAGGTGGCATCTCAGAAAAGCACAATAGAGGGGATGAATCACATCCCTTGACCTACAGACCATGCTTTTGATGCACAGAAGAGCACAATAGAGGGGATGAATCACATCCCTTGACCTACAGACCATGCTTTTGATGCAGCCCAGGATACAATTGGATTTCTGGGCTGCAAGTGCACGTTTCTGGGTCATGTCCAGATTCTCATCCACCAGTACTCCCAAGTCCTTCTCAGCAGGGCTGCTCTCAATCCATTCTCCTACCCGCCTGTATTTGTCCCTAGGATCGCCTAAAGCTACTCACAGGACCTTGCACTTGGCCTTGTTGAACTTCATGAGGTTCTCACAGACCCACCTCTCAAGTCTCTCAAGGTCCCTCAGGATGACACCCCTGCCCTCCAGTGTGTTGTTTGCACCACTTAGTTTGGTGTTGTCAGCAAACTTGCTGAAGGTATACTACAGAATTCTTCTTTTTTCCTGACCAGACAGCATTGTCAAGTTCTGTAAAGCCAAATTTTCTTTCTTATACTAAACCACTTGTAGGGTTTACAACTCCTCTTCAACAGGTGTAACATACTACAGCAAACATCCAGCTGCATTATACCACATCCTCAAACAAAATTTTCTTAAAAGTAAATGTGCACAAGTTAAAATCCTTGCATTATGCCTATAGAGATCTTGCCCACCTGAGAGAGCAGTCATTTTCTGTACACTTGTCAATATTTGTGTTCTCATATCCGAAGTACAATGTATGGTGAAATGTGCTACAGATACTAGAGTATTGCTTACAGTGATAACAGATTGGATTCTTTTCCAACAATGTGCTTTAGTTCTCCACATTTTATGTGGTAAAATATTGATCTCCAAGCACTGACTGGCAGATTAATGACTTTTGATACACCTCCTCAGCAATATGTGAAATGTCTTCTCTTTTTGTCATATCTTTTTTCTTAGTAAATAATACCTTGGCTTCTTAATGGATGGTTACTCTTAAATTTCAGTCATGTACCAAGTGATACTAACTACAAACTGTGTATATCCATTTCAGATCAGAGTAATTCTCAGTTCATGACCAGAAAATTTCAACTGATTGCTGTTTCTTAGTTATATGTAGTAAAGTGTTTACTTTAAAAAATCCTTTGGGATCCTTTTTTCATTGTTTCTCACGTTTTCTTCTGCACCTGATATCAAATCTGCTTGCTTGCATTTTAGCTTGTGGTTTGTCTATTAGATATGGCTTCTTCTATTAGGCATTCACTTGGAAGGGAACAGGGATTCATTTTTATTTCAAGTCTGTGAGAACTGTAACAGTTGAGGGCTCTGACTCATGTTCGGAGGCATTTTGAGACTAAATGCTGAAATGGCTCTGAACATAGAGGGTGACATGAGATGTGTTTTTCCCGAGTGGCGGCAGTTTTCAGATGAATATAGCAACATTAGCTGCTGGTAAATTTATGGCTGCAGATAGCTTATGTGAACTACAGTTGCTTATGAAGCAGTTCACTCTGTTTCTCTTCTTTGCAAGGAAGCCACCACAATTGTGCAGCTGCTATTATGATTTCTGCTCCAGAGGAAAAACAATTTTTTAAGGTTATACCAGTGTTGGTTCACTTAGACCACATTTTTAGAGAGGATTTCCCAAAGTAATTACAAAAGAATGTTCCAAATACTGATTGGAAAATTATCAGTGAAATTTAGTGGATTGTTAACTTATGTGGTTACTGAGAACTTACTATTCTAATACTACAAAGCCATTTCAGCCTAATTCAGATAGTGTATCTTTACCAGTGAGTGTTATAATTAACAATTTGGTGACTCAGGACTTGATCCCCTATTTCTAAATTGCTTTTTGCAAACCTGATCTTCTAGGTGTCCCAATAGGCCTGCTTGCATTTCATAGTAAATCTAAATTACCAGTCAATATTCTAGTTAAGTATGAAATAATCCTTGTCATCCCCTCAATTTCAGATTTCCTTCATCCATTTCCTAGTTTGGAAAACTTCACCAGGCAGCTGTGATCTAGCAGCATTGAAGCAATCCTTTGTGGTCATTTTCCCTGGACTGAAGAGTCTGTGTTGGTGTGTTGATGCTTCAGGAGCACAAATGATCCTCCATACATCCTCTAACAATTTCAGTGGACTTTCTTGTTTACACTGAGACATATTTTTTCTGTGAGTTCTGATGATTGTGGCTGAGTGTTTGTTAAGTTTATATCTGCACATCAGCAGAAAATCTGGCAGTATAAATTTGGTTCAGTGGTGATTACATGAGAAATATCGGTTAAATTAACCTAGGTACACAATATAGACTTTGTGTCTGTATTTGTGATCAATTCACAGGCTTGCTGCCTAGTGTCCGAAAGTGTTTTTCAGTTCTCCAGAGCTTTGTGAGATGCCAGCACAGCTGAATTCTAGGAATGCTTGCAGGCAACTTTTCTAAGGACTTGGCTTCTTTTTCCAAAATTAGATTTCCCTTTCCAAAAATCCCAGCGTTGCTGTCAAAAGGTCTCTCTTACCTTGCTACTACAAGGGTATTTAATAATTTTTTTCTTTTCACTTCCTAGGTGCCATTTTCAGACCATTTTGCAGACCTCTTCCAAATGGCTCTTTGGTATCAAAATTTGCAGCAGTTTTCTGCAGAATCCTTCTAGGAATAGCATTATCTACTCATTATGAACTTCATACAAGAAAAGAGGGAGCTGACAAAAAAGGAGTTACATTAGGAGGATTTGCCCCATTTCTAGGTCATTTTTCAGATCTGATGAAACTGCATGAATTGCAGATGAAGAATTTCTACTCCACAGAGTATCTGGATGTCAGCGATACAATGCCTAGTGACATGACTTATGCAGCAAAGATGAGAACATCAGCAGAAAAAGAACTTCAGAATGGGAAAAGTAACATTCTTGGGTGTCTGTAAACAAGCTCATTCGTTATTTGGCAAGTTAGATCACCAATATGACTCTTACTTTTCCATTGCCTACTGGGGTAGAAAAGTTGAAAGCTAGCACTGTGATGTGGAATGTGACATCTGCCTGTTGCTTCACAAAATGCTCAGCCCACACTACTTTGAGATGATGGACGTAGAGAATGTCATAGTAAGTTTTGCTCAACTTCCACCTTCCTCCATTGTACAGGGTCTTGGTAGAGGGAATATTACCATCCTCTGCCCTTAAAGCAGAGTTGTCTTCATAGTTTAACTTGGCAGTGGGCATCACAATTCTTTTAGTGTGCCAAAATCAGTGGATTCACTATTCTGTCCTTGTTACTAGCTGATTTTGAATGCATCTCATGCCTTTGTTCATAAAGTAGTCTAAGTCATCACTGTTTTCATCATAGTTTGAGTGCCAGAACAGAGACTTCACAGAGTGAGTCTGAAAACAGCCTCCATATCAGGATCTTGTTTTACTGCTGTATTGTGCACTAAATTTGTGTGTGTAAGGGAAAGCAGATGGCTGAAGCCTGGGAGTAGGAAGCTGAGATAGAATCAGTGCCTGCTATGGCTTGTTCATTTGCCCGTGGGAACCAGGAGGGCCAAATTCTGAGGGATGCTCTGGCAGAATGTTTTATGTAAAATACCCAGCTACTTTCTGCTTACGTGTACATTCTTGCTAATTTGAAAGCAACAAGCTTATGCATTGTTTCTCTTGTTCCTGGTCTCTTCTTTCTGTTGTTCCTGTTGCCAGGCCCTCTTCCTTGACAGTTCATCCTCTGAAGTTTCATATATGAGGATAACCCTTTCACAAATCCATCCTTCATTAGGCCCATCAGCTTCCCATATTCTAAGAATACACATCTGTTGAACAAAGAAAAATAATCAGGAAAACAATTGCTATTTTGCTGTCAAAAATGAAGTGCAAATAATGCAGAATACTGGAAAAACCCTCAGCTTTTTAATGAGACCGGTTATGTAAAACTATTTTCAGATATACTGAGCTTTTCAGTAACAACATGGAAGAAATGAGAGTAGGGAGAAGTAGCTTATATCTCATCCAGGGGTGCTGGCTGGCCAGCCAGGTAGTGCTGCTTGCACACCTCTTCAAGGCACAATTTCAAGACATTACCAGACATAATGCAAGTACCTGGATGGGGTGATGTGAGAAATGAGCCAGAAAGATGTGATGCGCTGAGGTTTGAGGAGGCTGCATTTAATTCAAAGTGAGGAAGACATCCTAGCTGTAGTTTTAAGTGCCATCACTGCATACTGCTTTCTTGTAGATCACTCAGTTGTCGTCACCATCAACTCCTGCCTCTCCTATATAGACTCTTTGCAGGCTCATATTATTTCTGACAAGGCATCTCATGCTGCTGGTCCAGCTCACTAAGTCTTGCCCTTCCAGTTCTAGGATTGTTCAAATTCAATTCTCCAAGAATCAATCACTTCTCAATTTCAATGGTTGCTCCAAGAATGCTTGCTATCATTTTAGCAATTTCTGTTTGACTTTGTCCAAGAGCTATTTGGTAAGAAAATAGAAGTGTTTGGTATTCCTGCTTCATCTTGGCAGGAGAAACCTTCCTCTCTGCTATTGTGTAGTTGGCATTACTCTCCTCTCCTGTTTGAGCCAGGATTGATGGTAAGCTGTGTCTGGTTCAGAGATTCCAGGATCTCATATCTGTTGTCTAGAACAACAGCTAGCCCTGTATAGGAGGTGTGGGAGACAGATAGGCAAGTCTGCTTAATGTTGTTGAGAAGCTGCCTTTGCTTGTTTCAAGGATGGCTTGTTCCTGGTGAAGGGTTAGGAGGATGGTTGAGGGAGAGCCGGAAGGACAGATGCAGCTAACAGTTGATCATTCTGCCTATGACTACCCTCTGACACCATTGTCTAGGTTAGTGTTTGGCCAGGACAGCCAAAGTATACTTCAAGCCAAGTGTACCTTGATATTGATGATGTTCATGGTTTCAGTCCAAACTCCTGAACAGGCCTGTTCTCCCAAGAAACATTGTAGGGATATAGTTATATATTTCCAAATTAAAGATAAATTTTAGCATTCCTAGTGCCTTACCAGAGGCTTAGTTCTCTGGATTGAGGTAAACAAGATGATACAAGCTCTGCATAGTTTAGCTTTTTTGTGTGATGGCCTGGCTTTGTGTCAGTACCTTGCCTCCCTTTTCAGTATTGCTGCTGTTTAGATGGGTGCTAAGACAAGAGAAAGGGCTGAAATATGGGCAACCAAGATCCACAGCACATCAGGATTGTGTGGCATTGCTAGACAAAGGTAGCCTACCTGCTGCCTCTCAGAAGTGGAATGGATATGTCCAGGGCCAGCCCTAAGTGAGCAGAATTAGCTTACCTGCATCTTTCAGACAGAGGTGGCTCTGCACACCAATGAAGGTTGGACATGCAAGGCTGCCAACTAGCAATACATCCAAGACTTGGCAAAGTAACATAGGCTAGACACCCAAAGTTTGAAAAATACTTTCAGAAAACAAAGCTGTTGCCATGAAAGGAGACTTGAAAACCCCATGACGACTGCAAATAGTAATGAGAACAGCCATATATGGGTCATATCAGACTAAACGGCAGTGGTCTGAGGTACCAACCTGAGAGTACTTGCAACTTCCATCCAACCCTCCTTTCTCACTCTGATTGCAGTACTGTCCTTGTTTCCTGGCTTGGAGGAGGTAAGCCAGCTTTGGAAATATTGGGGGGACAAGATTTTCTTCTCTGTATAATCCCCGTTGCATTATTGTATAGTATCAGTGTCCTCAGGACAGCATGTGGCCCATCTTTCTGTACTGGGAGCATGACAACCCCTCTCCTTGGCAGACTGAGAGGCCACAATCTGAAATTTTCCATTCTAACTTCATTCACAGTATTTAAATACATATTTTGATGGATGCCTTAATTGTTCAGGAGCTCGTGACTCACGGGCTTCTGAACAATTAAGGCATCCATCAAAATATGTATTTAAATACTGTGAATG
>JACBWW010000020.1:13190721-13220804 GCA_020086605.1 Lanius collurio | reverse complement strand
GGGCGTAGCGCCGCACGCGGGGCGGGGCCGCTGCGGCGGGGCTGGGGAGGGCGCGGGCTGGCGGCGGCCGCGGCTTTGCGCAGACACCCCCGCCCGACCCTCCGTCCGCCGGGCGCGGCGCGGGCCGGGGAGTGCCGGCGGAGCCCCGGTGGGGGCTGCAGGGTAACTTCAAGCCTGTTGAAGTGTAGAAATGTCCCCGCCGCCGGCGCTACGCCGGGTGCCTGGGAAGGTAAACGCCGGGAGAGCCGGAGCCGCTCCGTTCGGTATTGGGCAGCTCTCCTTTTCTTCCAAACCAGAAAAACGTCGGCTCGTCTTCTTAACAGCTGGTCTGGTTGTGTTTTTTTCTGGTTATTGGGGGTTTTAGTGCGAAGTGGCACTCTTCTGTCGGTTTTTCTTTTTTTCTTAAAGGATCTCAGTCTGATACTTTGAGCCGAAGAGGGTTAGCTTTCTCTCTTTAAAGAAACTGGCATGCAGGAGCCAGGGTTATGTGCTCTCAGGCTGCTCCCCGCTTTAGGAACAGGGTGCAGCTGAAGGGGGAGAGATGAAACAATGTCATGTGAAAGATAAACTCGGGACAAGGACAGTATCACACTGCTGTTAATTTATTAAAGATAGGGTTCCTGCCAGGAACTCTTCATGTGTGCTCGACTATGTAGTTCCTGGTGAATCCGTGGGTAAGGGGTATATTGGCCTTGGAGACTACAAGATATGGTTATTTCTCTGCTGCTGTCACTGTGCTGGGTTCCCCAGCTGTCCTGCCCTGCAGCTCAGCCTCTGCCTTCCGTAGCAGTTCTGAGGCCTTGGCTAACCAGCACTTCTACGAGAATGTGGTGCAAGACCTACATCAAAAACTTTGGTTTCCTGGCAAACACCTGTTTGTCTAGTCAGGTGTCGTCAGGATTGCCTTTTAGATTGTAGACTGCTTGTGTTGTATACTGTCTGAACAACCATATCTATGCAGATACATAAGTCTTGAAAACCATCTCCAGTTTTTAGAGGCAAGGACATGTAACATTTTGGTCTTTATAGCATTTTACGTTACTGTTGTTAGTATGCTTACTGCGGATGGTGTGTATCTTTAGTGAGTAATAGTGGGTTATGTATTTAAGTCTTAAAATGCTTAGTTGTTAGAGTGCTGTCCACCTTTACTCATTTATATTACATTCCAAAAGCAGACATAAACTCAAAAAAATCAGTAGTATGGGAGATAATTTTCACTTTTTTATTTCTTCCTATATCCTTGATAATTTCATCCAGTTCCTGTGACTTGATGAGATGAAAGAAATCAGTCTTTGGTTTTAAAAAGTGACCCTGTTGCTGACAGTGAGGCTTGAAATGGTAGAAGCAGTTTGCAAAATAAAAGTAATTGCAATGTTAGCGGTACATTAGTTGGTTCATTTCTAACCCCCCTTCCTTCCCCTGCCACTGTGGTGGGTGAGTCCAGCATCTTTGGTTCTCTTTGCCCTTTGTAAAAGACAAGATTTACAATGTTTGCCTAACTCTTGCATGGTACAGAGATCTGTATTTTAAGTAATTTAAGATCATTTCGTATAAGGAGCTAAAAATTGGCACGGTTATACTGGATGTGTTATTGGTAATTGCACACTGAGTTGTTGCATGTGCTGCTCTGACAGGCAGGGATGTCCCTGACCCACTCGGGACCATAAGCCCCGAGGTCTGCTGTAGAACTGAGATGAGGGTAGCAGCAGTTATGTAGCTCTGTGTGGATCTTTTATTAGCCTAGTTAGATTTTATTTTGCTGACTATAGAAATAAATAGATAAGGTTCTATTAAATTCCTTATATTGTGCACGTTGTGGTGGCTTTTCAACACCTTACGTAAACCACAGTCAAGTCCATTAAGCTCCAAACTGCATGGCCCAGTTACATGAGCAATATTCTGCAGTTCACGTTCTTTTGTTCTAAGGGAAAAATGAGAATAATACAATTGTTGTTAAAGAAGTATTGTACATTAAAAAAATTCATTATGTTTTCATAATTTTGAAACTGTTTTATCTGCTTTCAAAAAGTTAGTATTTGGTTTTAGAGGAAGTTAGTTTCTAACTGACTTCTGGTTTTGTTATTAACTTCTCATTTCCTACGTTCATATATTTAAACTTCAGAATAAGTGGTGTGTGAATGTTATTTGCATAACAGATGTGTAATAAAACTATGTTTGTGTTACAGAATTTTCCCTCCTAGGTATTAGAGGTACTTGACATACATTCTTAAAGACCCAAGTTTTGTCTCTGCTGTAATTTGTCATACTAGAATTTGACCTAACATGAGCCTTCACAGGTCCAGTACAATGAAAGTAGCAAGGTCTTCTCTTCTTATAAATGCATGTGAATGGCAAAGCTGTACAGTGCCCTGACAATACCAAGTATCAATTTCTTACTCTGTATATTTTGAGCATTTATCAGATTCTTCATCACAATAAATACGAAAATGTTTTGGCAGATGCATTTATGCATATAAAACTTGATGTCATCTGCCCATATTCTGCTTGGGACACAGCTCAGAGAGCCTGTGAGCCTACTTTGCTGTTACACACTGCATATTTGTATTTACGTACCTGATAATACCCTTGATATTAAACACGCTCTCTGTTTTATTGTCCTAGGTTAGAGATTCAATTTACAAATGCATACAGATCTATTTAGTTGTTAATAAGACACCTGATCCTGCAAAATGCTGATACTTCCTGTAAAATCCATGTACTCCCAAACCCTCTAGAAGTACAGTGTGAGCTAAGAAAACTTTCTGGGGCTCTATCACAGAGCTGAATCTTGCAGTCCTTGTTCAGGAAAAAAGAAAAGGGAATTATTTTCCCAGAAGAGCTCCTTCAGCTTGTATACCTTGACTCATCAACAGCTAGCTTCCCCAGTTCCCAGTGAGCCTCATTTGAAGACTCCTTAGCTCCTCATTATGAAGGAATACAGTCAAGGATATGAGAAGGATCAGTGTGTGTTAGCTGTATTAGTCTTACTTCTGCTGACAGAACAATGGCTCTGCTAGCAGTACAGTGGAGAAATATGATTCTATTCTCTTCCCTAGTCCCACTCCCTATTCCATACTACTGACTGAGGCTGAGGCAAGAAAAAGGGCCCTTAGTGATGATTGATAGGGCTTTTCATGAAAGGTTTGAAGATGCTTGAGGGAGCAGCCCCTGGCATGATTGAGTGATTGTACATTTGCATTGGTGTTAATTGAACAGATATGCTTCAGAAGCTTTCATTTAAGTGTCTAACTGGTATTTTTACAGATAATGGAACAAATTAGTCCCATTTGGGTAGGAACAGTTAGAATTACACTTGATAAAAGTTTTCTTCATTAAGATTAGTTCTGATTCTTCTGCAGCTTTGCATGTATTAAAAAGCATGGCTTTCTGGAGCTAAATATAGTTTCATTCTTACTTTATAAAGCTTCTTGACAAATGTTAGATCCAAAGCACTGAGCTCTCCTCAGAAAGAAACTATTTTTATCAGAAAAAAACCAGAAAAAATGGACAAAAATGTAGCACCAACCACTTAGATGATATAAGCAGCTGCAATGCTCATTGACTTTATTTGCTGAATCTTTGTCAAATTCAATCTAGTATTATCTCTTTGGTCTTTTTTTTTTTCCTTATATTCACATGTGTATTTCCTGTTAGTTAATAACAAAATATTTTTAGCAGGGCAATATTTTTAGACAACTTGATGAAATTATTTATGTATTTTTTCACACAATAGGAAGTTTTTTTCCCCTAAATAACAGCTGTCTGAATGAAATTACATGACTATGTGAAGAGAAGTTGGGGTTAGCTCTTCAAACAGTTGAACTAAATCAAGTATGAAAGAAGGGTTCCTGGTGTGAGTAGCTTTAGTTTAACAAGAATTCCTGTGCAAGTGATTACAGTGTTGTTAGGGGTTCCTCATCCTGGTATCTAGATGAGACTGATCAGATGTCACCTGTAATTAAGCACCCCTGTTTGAAAATACTAGGTAAACCTTTTATCAGAGAGCTTTACAAAATCTAGAAATATTCTTCTTATTATATTTCTTATATAAAAGAGACTTTTTTGAGCCATGGAGATTGTTGGATGGTTTAGCTTTAAATGAGTATGTGGAATAAAACTATCTAAAGATGAAAGATGCATATTTTTGTGGGAAAACTGTAGAGCCAAAGGTAAGATGTGTGTTGCAAACTAATCCTGATCTTGTGAAACAGTACCATAGGTTTTTGTTGTGCAAATCAATATGGATTTAAAAATCTGTTGCTAGAAGGTGCAGGGGAGAGTTGTATAGTTTGCACAGCACTTTCCTTTTGATAATCTAAACTAGTCTGTGAGTCTGTTGAATTAGATGGATGATAGTCTCTGGTAAAAACTGGGTCATCTGTTAGCTAAACATATGTAAATAACCAAGTTCAGAAATCCTGTTAATTGCTACGGATTCCCTCTGGTATAAGTACTGATTTAAAAAATTCTAATTGATAAGCTTCAAATTGTTTACTGCAGGTATGTAAAAAACCTGATTCAACTTCCATTGAAGTTGAAGACAGGCACCAGCTAGCTTCAGATAAAATTTGATCTGGCCTGAAGGGGTTAGGAGTAGGGCTGCCAGGGAATAGAGCTGCTTTCATCTGAAAATTGAAAATCCTGCTATCTTTCTCAGCATGCTGCTACCCTGTTAAATCTGTTTGCTCAGTGGCAAGTTATTAGAAACATATGTCATCCCTAGAGAAAAAAAAAGTATTCCAAAGAATTTCAGTGTAATTTTGTGTTTGTATGTGATCGGAGTAACATTAAGGAATATTGTATTTTTACAGTTTTAACGATTTAGTAAGGTATTTTGTAATGTAAATGATTGTACTCTTAATAGACTAGTATAAAAAAGCTTCACAGCTCATGGTTTAGGGCTGCATTTGCTGCCTCAATATGGTGGGAAAAATTTCATTTTTATTTGTTTTGAAATGGTATGGTTTTTGTAAAGGAGTGAATAAGAGACTATTTTTCATGTTTAATTTTGCAAAGAGACAAAATGTCTAAAAATTTCTGAATTATTAATGCTCAAAAAAAAAATTTTGAAATAATGAATTACTGCAGGTCACCTGAGCTGCGGTAACTGCCTGGCTGCTCACGGTTAGCTCAGGGCCCCTGTGACGTCTCTCCACATAACCTTTTTCTTTTACAGACTGGACAAAGTCACGTTTCAATGACCAAACTGAGCACAATAGCTTATATGCTTTCTTATATGAGCATACTTTTTTAATATTTTAATATTTCTAAAAGTAAATTATCAGCTTTGTATTATGAAGCCCAAATGTTAAGCACAAAACATCTCTCAGGGTAATCAACAGCAAAGTCAGGTTCCCTGTTCTACTTCCAGTGGGAGGCTGCCATTTTCCATCTGCAAGGAATACTCTTTATTCTTGCTTCCCTGCAAAAGCAGGTCTGTCCCCTGCAAGGTCTGCTGCTCTTCTATGTGTAGCCACTTACTCAGAATCAGGCCTGCCAAAGCAACCCAAGCCTTTGGCCCTGGCTGGCATGGCACAGCATGGGTGTCCTCGCAGGGCTGGTGTAGAAGTGCTTCCAGCCACGTGTTAGGGTTCAGTATGTGTTGCTTCCTGTGGCAGTGCATCACTCAGGCAGCTGCAGGGGTGCTGAATTTAGGAGATTGGCAGTTGTTTGGGAATGGGAAGAGGAATGTCAGCAAGCAGTGAGGCAGTCTGTAATACCACAGATTCTAACCAAAAGCAGGAGAGTAAGCAAACTTGCCTGGGTTTTCTGCTTACTATTGAAGTGGAAGAACCATGAAAGGCAGTGAGAGTTCTTGCCTTACTGAAGACCACAGGAGAGGGCTCCCAGTTTGCTCTGTAAACTGGTTGAAATATGTGTTATTAATTTTACAGATAATAGCTCACCTTTTTGCATTAACATATGTGAAATAAAATTAATAGCCATTAGTCGCTCAGTGCAATAGGAATAACTTTGTCGTCCTAGACCATTGTCAGTCTCCTACACTAGAAGAAGCTGAAGCATTTACTTTGCAGAAAGAGAGAGTATTATTCTTGGACAATGTTCTGTGTCATTGACATCTTCTCTTAATTAGCTTTCATATTCTGAGAACTTTCTTTTGGAAAAACGTTATCATTTTAACAAAAGAATGACCAAAACTGACAGCTGGAGTTTGGTAATAACATTCTGTATCGAATATCAGTAAATGAATTCTAAAATAACTGGACTGCTTTTTTGGTCCATGACTGTATGTGCATAATTAGCTCCTTTTCAAGTGTTGCCCAGAGGAAATGCTGAGCCACCTGCCTGGGGATAAGTAAATAGCTTTTTTTGATCCTGGTGGATCTTATTTAGCTCCCTTGGGGAGTTCAGTTTTGGCCACTGACATCAGATTTATTGCCTTTAAAGCCTGAAATCTCTGACATACTGGGATTTGGCCGTGAAAGGGAAGGGGAGAAACAGTAATGGAACAATGAGGAGTTTCAGTGTGTGGGTTCTTTTCCTCTGAGAGTTGTACTTGACACTCACAAGACTTAACTAAGCTGAAAGAAGCATCTGTATAATCTTCTGTATTTCCCTGGTACACCATCCTGTGTTGAACTGATGCACCTCAGCATACCTGTCACCTTGGTTAGCTTACCCCAAAAATAGTAAGTTTCCTGCCAGGTTCTTATTAGATCCTGCCACTCTTTGAAGGGGTGTGAACTTTTTCACATACTTCAGTTTGAGACAGGTTGTGGTGCTTGGCTGTGAAAGGGATCTTTGACCATTATTGTAGGTAGTTGAAGTTTTTATGCTCTGATTCCTGCTTCGCTGCTCTAGGTGTTCGTGCTGTTGTTGTCACATAGACTCAGAAGAATATTCTGCCCCACTCAGAGCAACTCCAGTTGTCCATTTCAGGGTGAAAGTGTTAGCAATGCTCAGAATGTTGTGGTGGTTACAGTGCTTACATAGCACATAGCCTTGTGCTATGGAGACATGGGATGTATCAGTGATCCAGTATCTTGTATGACCACCAGAAAAAAACCATTAGGGAGACCTTTACCACTTACTTCTCACCTTCAAGTCTGTCCCTGCTCAAAAGCTCCTTCCCTGGTTTCAGATGTCACGTAGTATCCTTCAGTGGCTGGCTCAGCATTTCTTAGTTTCTTTGGCTTTGTCCTATTTTTAAGGAGCTGTTTTGTATTATGTTCTCATTTTTAAGAAACACCAGATGAATGACACTGGAACATTAATTCATTGTTTACTTACAAGGTGATTTGTGAGACAGTAGCAAAGTTACCCAACTAGTATGCCTTGAGCAGGATGTGGCTGGGTGAGCATTTCCCTTGTGGAGCTCCTCCTGACTCCTGCTTGACCAGTGTCAACCAATTTGGTGTTTCTATTGAATCCAACAAGAAGTCCACTAGTTGCATCCATCTGTGTGTGTGGGTAAGCACTGACTTTTCCATGAGGAAAGGAACTGGCTTAGCCTAATCTGCGTTGAAGAGTTCATCTTAGATCTTGTTAATTATCCTGAGAAAAGTTGTGCAAGCAAATACTTGTGAACTCATTAGGCTACAGCTGGAAGTCCAGGGAGACATGCTGATGCTTTCAAGTACAAAACCAGCTGCTTTCCCCCCACCCCCTGGAGTTAAAAGGAGAGTGGAGATGATTGCTTTATACCATGAAAGTGTTGCTGTGTTTAGGAACCCACTTTGGAATCAGCCATCAAAATCATTGCAGCTCTTTTCCCTAGAAAAGCTAAATGCATGATCTGAACTGGGACAATTAGTTGAAGAAAGCTGTTAATTGGAGCCACACTTTATTGTGGCAGCTCTCCTTCTGGCAGGGCCCACATTCATATCCTGCTGTTTTGGTTTTGCTGCCCAGTGAGCCAGTTGGTTTTCTTTTGTTCTGAAAATTCAGTTTTATGCCCAGGAGGAGGCCTGGTAAAAAAAGATCATCAGTAGTCCTCTGGAGATCTGTTGTGAAGCAGAACTACTAGATCCTGGTGCACTAAATCCTATGAGATTCATAGTATTTGTTCCAGTAAAAATAGGGTGCAGCTGAAAGTGTGAAAAAGATGACAAGAGAGAGCTTCTCTTGGGTTGTTAATAAAATCCTTTATAACAAAATGGTTTAAAAATCAACATAATAAAAAAGCCAGATGTAATGTTGCCCTGTTTTAGACTTTAGTTCTATGAGGGAATATTTACTTGAACTATCTAAATTACAGTAATAGAGGAGAACGGATCCTTGGAATGTTTTAATTAGTATCAATTAGTATACAACGTTCTTCTTTACAGAAGCTATTTTTAGCCTTGTTTGAACAGCGGAAGTTGCTTTGTAAAGGAAGTTTTCCTAGAAAACTTCAAGCTTATTTTTGCTAGTTTTATAACCCTAACAATTTATAACTTTTGTATAAAAAAAATGAAGACCACTTCCACTGTTTACTTATGCCAGACCCTTCACTTCTGGGTTAATTTTGATTTAGTGTGGTGATTTGTCTTTAGTGCGAGTTCTGTTGTCTTAGAATTGTGCACCCATTAACTTCAGGCAGAACAACATTTATTTATTTTAAAGTACTGCGCTTTTTTTCTCTTTTCTTTCTCCCTATTCTCATAGTTCCTTTTGTGAGTTTCTTCCCTATTCAACTACTAATGCTTTTGTTTCCTTACGCTGTCCCGTAGTTTTATCTAGTGTTTAGTTTTTCCCTTCCTTTGCTTTTTGAATGGCTCTGCTACCATTTTTGCCTTGTTCCTCCTTTATATCACTCTGGTGATAGGAAATGTGTTGCATTTCTGGTAGTAGCAATTGAACTAGAAATTTCACAAAGCTGTGTGCAGGTAAAATCAGCCAGTCATATGTACACATACATCTGTTTGGCTTTTTAAAGAGAAAACTCCCAAAATCCATGCCTATTATTTTCCCCCCCCGTGCTCCAATTCTTTCTGAAGAAACACATGATGCAGAAATCAGTGGATAAAATTCCCTGCCCTATCTTAACTCCCAAAGTTTGGCTGTACAACTGAAATAGTGGGAAGTTAAATAATAGGCTAGTGAGTTGGATGTAGATAGTTCATCAAAAGAGTAACAAAACACTCAGGATTCTATGGGAGGGTGGGTGTGCATGAAGTACAAATACTATAAAAGATGGAAATCAACAAGAAAATACATTATATAACAAATACAGAAAATTCTGGATTTGTCTGAGATTCACTGTTTTTGAATATTTTGGCTTCTGTTGGTTAGCTGGTCACTAGTAAACAATGTTGCCCTACTGCAGGTATCATTATCAGTTATTTTACTGTACAGCTAATAGGTGGCGTGTTGGACTCAGTATGACTAGGCAGGGTTCAGTGGATCTGCTCCGTAGAAGAGGCAGGATTAGACACAGGCTTTGGAGTAAGCAGTTGTACCCAGAGGCCAGTAATGAGTCAACTGGGGTGCCAGTTGCCCCATGAGTGCTAGCAGTACCTAGAGTACCCTAGAGGGGCAGAGTGGCCGAGGAAGAGAAGTGATTCCTATAAAAGCAGTGATCAGGAGCCTTAGGAGGAGCTTATCACATCAGTCTCTTATTGCTTGAAGGAATTTTTCACTCCCTGAGTTAATGGGTACTATGGTCTCACAGTCCCAGTGCCTGGTAGTTTCCTGGACTTGATGTGCAGGATTGCAAGAGTGTTAGTTATGCTATATGAGGCCAATGTGCAGGATATTTTAGATTCTAGAAGAGAATATTTGAAGGTCATTTGGAGATGGGTGAGATTATACAAAAGAACCAAACTTGGAGCATGCTGTGAATAGAATAATTACAAAAAGGGTCAGGTATTGTAAGAAGACATGGATGCTAATATGGCTTAGATGCAGGTAAAAAGGCAAGGGCACACATTATTTTTAAGGAAACCTGTATACTTTAATAAATTACAGACAACTGTAGGAGAGAGGGTTTCCACATCTGACAGTTAGATAAAAATGAATATTTTATCTTTGAGGCAGTGAATCATTCATGCTTTGTGTATGGCTTTTGCTATTTTAGCCCTTTATAATTTTTCAGAATGCCTGCAGAGGCAGAGCAATTAATTTGCTTTTTTTCTATACTTTTATATTAAATTTGATACGTATTTTCATTTGTTCTGCTACACTTCTCCTGAACTGAACTCAGAAACAAAATTAACTTGATGGCTTCTTAGTGGTATTTCTCAATTGCGTTCCAAGTTACTGCAGTTGGCTGAAAAACGGTAGTGAGGATCTGAAAAGGCTTTTGTTTCTCTTTAAAGTAATGTGGCAAGATTGTGTTACTTGCCTGCTGTGCTATGAGGTATTTTGCTCCTAAGGATTTCTTACCTTCAGTCTTCAGGAAAATAGCAACATAGCGAAAATAGTTTTTAGCAGGGGAATCTCCAGCCATTGTATATATCACGTTTGTGATAGTCTACATTTTAAGTGCCTGGATCCAGGAAAGAAAAGAGTTAATGAGCTTAATGTTTTGATACTGAAGATGCCTGGTTTAGCCCGTGATAAATCAGTAGTAACTCTGATTTATGTATCATATGAAGTGAGTTTTTCTTTGAATACTGAAGTGATAAATATCTTTACAGTCTTTTCTGCGAAGGAGTAGAGGTGACCAATGTGTACACTTTGACAATCTTGCTAATCAGCATCATACTAGAGTAACATTGGAGGGTATCTAGCACATGGAAAATGGGCAAAAATTCTTGTTTGCCTTCATGATAGAAAGGAATTCAGTTTTGTCATTATTACAGTGGAGCAAGGCAGAGTATAATTTCTGTCTCCCAGAGCTTGCCAGCTGTATGCTATTTACTCAGGAGTGGTATTGCAGAATTAGGAAATAATGTATAGTCATTGCAATAATTTAAAATACAGAACAGTCTCCAGGTATGAAAACCCTTCAACCAGATTGTAACCATAAAGATTGTGGATTTGATAGTAGGGTATATAAAATATAACACACTGCTGTAGGGCTGGAAGTGGGGAAGATAATAAAATAAACAGTTTACAATAGTTACTATAACTGAGAATGCTATTTTTTAAATCATGAGAGACTAGAAATATTTTCCATATGGCTTCATTGACTACAATTTCAAATAGGTGCTCAAGTCAAAAAGTAATGAGGGGCTTTTATTTCTGACTTAAATCATCAGAGACCATCCTGCATGTCACTCTTGAACTACAGTAATTCAAGCTCTGACCACAGTATTTTAATTTCAGTAGTTTTGTTTATGATTGCCTCTGTGAGCCTCTTTGCACTGGAATGTTCATATTCACTCACTGGTAGTATATCATATTTGTCCATGTTTACTAATTCTCTCCTTTATTATGCTATCTATCAGTTTACTAGTCTGGAGGCTATAATAGATATCTTCTCAGCTGTTATTGTAGAGAGCTTTGGCATATTTACTATGTCTTCCAGCTGTTTGTAAACCTTGTGATTTAAATACTGTGCTAGCAGTATAGCCAATCCAAAATATGGTAATTTTAAATTGAGTAAAAGACACTCTGCTAGTCAGAGGACTTGCAGGTATTTGACATCATAGCCTTACTAATTGCTGTTGTCCTATCAACTAATGTAAACCAACTCTGTCAACTCCAAGGAAAACAGGGTGATGATAAACAGAAAAACTTTAAAGAAATAATGCTTGTAGTTTTACTTTACTTATTTTATTTCTTTCTCCAGGTCATGAGTAAAACAACAGAGCACATACTCCCATTTTCTGTGATAGATTGTATGTAGAACAACTGTATTTGCAAAAGGTGGAGAACTTGTGTGACTCACAGCAAAGAGGTCAGAGCTGGGCAGAACAAGGTAGCTGCTGACGTGAGATCAGACAATTGCAAGTACCGGGAGGCAGACAGGAAGCACACTGCAGTTCTGGAACAGGGTTTTGATACAAACAGGCTGCCTAAGAGCACTCAGTGGAGCCAAGAAACCCTGCTTTTTGGTATATAAAAATACTAGTCTCTTATTCTTAGACAGGGTCACAAAATGCTAATAAACTTCAAAATCTGATTACAGAGCTTAGTGCATTTGAAATGTGTTACAAACAACACAGTTAAGCCAAGAATATTTTAGAGAGGAAAAAAGATATGACAGTGTCATTTTACAAGTGAAAATCATAATATAGAACTTTTCTTCTTTAAAACTGGGCAGATATGTATAAAATATCAGTTTTTTTCAGTTTTGGCAAAAAATAGTTGCATAAAGGGGAATTATTTACCAGGATTCCAAGCATATTAAGTTAGCTCAATTTTAGCATCTTTTTTAGGGGAAAACCTAGTGCTGTTCCCAAAATACATGGTCAATCTTTGGTTCTTTGCCAATGAAAGAGTTTGTTACAGGCTTGGAGGAAAGAAAAGGATGATTTGTTTCAGTACTGTGTGAAGGTAGGAAAGCTTGTAAGAGATCTTTTGTTCAAAGCTTGGATGGCATTTTACATGGTGATGTGTCCTGTGCTTTCTTTAGCTCATTGAGGTAATTTGCCATGTACAAGTAAATGCCTTGGGGTAAATTCCTTCTAGCACACCTCTACTTAAATGTATGATGTTGTATGACAGATTAACTTTTCCCGTTTATGTCTAATCTTTTTCACTTGTATGCTCCATAGAGAATGTTCACCTGATTTCATTGGTGATGACTCTTACTTGATGTTTGGCTTTTGCATAGTACTCTATAATATAAACACTTGTCAATCGCTGTGACATTATGATGTGTTACTGACCCCTAAATTATTTCAAATTACAATTAAATATTTTTTTTGCAACTGCGCTTGTTCAAATACCTTCTTGTGGGTGTCAGCATTTATATCCAGAGAAGGTATTTTGCATTGTTTAGTAATCAGTGCTTTTATCTGGTTCTTATCCTAAGATAGTTTTAGAAAGACCACACCAAGCAGAAGAGCCTATTATTCAGGGAGACTGTGTAGTTAAAAATTTCTTCTATTCTATCATGTGGTTCTAGTGGTTCTGAACTAATTTCATGAAAGTTAGTCTAGTAGCTTTACAATAACTCTCAAAAAGAGTTAATAGATCATCTGCTCTGATCTCCTATATATTGGAGGACATTATATCTGAACTTAGGTGCTTCTGTACTTAATAGTATGTATTTTGCTGAAACATCTGAGTGCAGTAAGTGGTGGGAAGTCCACTGCTTCTTGGGCTGTTTGTTGCACAGATCAGTTACTGTGATGGTAAAAATGTGTGCCTTGCTTTTCTTTTCAATCTGGTTAATTACATCTTCCAATTACTGTTCTTGATTACCTCTTCATTGAAGAATACAATACTTGGGCCTGTTTTTCTTTTCAAAGGTACATGTACTACATAATCAAGTGATCTCTCAGTCATCTTCTAACTACATGGCCAGATTATGATTTCTTAGTGTCTAGGCAAAAAGAATTTCCTCCATCACTTCCTTTTTTAGATTTCTTTTTCAGTTTTCTTTTTAAAAAGTGGAGACCCTAGCAGGGTAAGGGCATTGTTGTTCAAACTCCATAATTAAGATACAGATATCTCTCACCTTCATTTACTCTCTGGCTTTCTCCACCATAGTAAAGGTTTATTCAGAAAAGTAGTAGGCATTAACAAAGGAAGGACTTCTGAAATGCATTTTCTTTTTTCTTCCCCTAAGAAGGTAGAACCGTTAATGGTGTTATATTCAGTTGAATGAAGATGTCTTACAGACATGCAGGTTATTCCTCTTTGTTCTAGTGACATTGAAACATTAAAATGCTCATATGTGATCAAGGCTGTAAGTTTTTATAGGCAATGACTGCAGAGCACATCTGTTAATTCAGCACACCCTTATCAAATGGCTGGTATCTTCAACTACTTGTTTTAGGAATTGAGGGGTTGTATCTGCTCTGGGCTGATGTGTTTGTTAAGCTTGCCAGTTGTATCGCATTAGAGCCTGAGTGCATGCAACACTAACACATTTTGAATACAGCTTTACTGATGCAAGTTAAAAATATTTTTTAAGTATGGATTTGCAGAACTACCTAATATATCCTGAGAGTCCTCATTTGAGAGAAAGCAATCCCAGATTTGACCACAAGGGTAGAAATCCCTTGCAGTCTGCTGGATTATTTGACCCTCAATTAAATCACTGAAAAGTTATTGGTAAAGAGTAAGCATACATTTGAACATGCTTTATATGTCTGGCTTAAGTGGTTTTAGCAGGTGAATAATGTAGAATTGATTTCCTACCATGTCCACTCCAGTTCCTTTGAACATTCTGTATTGCTAAGTGATTAACCTACTTCTTTGATCTAAAATTAGTGTGCATAGCTCAATTTTTAAAGTGTTTCCAAGTACATTCACTTTTGTACCCCTGCTGCTTGCTTTCATTATACAACAAAGATGATTGTTTCCTTTAGTAAAGAACTTACTAAGTTTTAAATTATTTTCCTGTACCTTGATCTGGAGGGAGAATGCCAGCAGTTTATTAGGGTTTAGGAGTACAAGTTCCCCCGACCTTTCAATTTGTATATGTACACTTAAGAGTCCCACTGTGCAGATGAGAGACAAAAATTTAATCTTTGTACCTTCTGTTTGTTAGGATGTATTTCATTTTGGTATGTGAGAAAACCCAGGGGAGATACACACAGTCTTGCAAAAAAAATTTGTGTGAGACAGTGTTTTCAGCAACATCAAAATGTAACTGCACATACCAGACTTCTTCATTCATGATGCCAAAGGAATAATAGGATTACCCTGCTTTGTTTTGCTTTTTCACCCTGGCATTAAATGAACTGAAACTTCATGTGTGAGTCTCTGGAAAATAAGGTCAGTTGAAAAAGAGTTCATTGTCCTTTTGTTCTTACTCTTCTTAGGTGCTCACAGACAAGGTCAGGTTTATCCAGAGAACCATGGCAGAAGGTGGATTTGATCCCTGTGAATGCATTTGCTCGCATGAACATGCAATGCGAAGACTGATTAATCTGGTAAGGATAACATGAGGATATTTGGAAGGGTGGTTATTCAGACATTACTTCAGCTCTTGCAGATTTGCAGTTACTGGTGCTTTTGATTCTGCTTATTCAGTAGCATGTGCAGTTAGAATCTGTGTATCCAACTTTCTGTTGAGCTTTTGAATAGTCAATACAAATTATAGTTTTCTGTTCATTTCCCAGAGCTGCATTTTGACAGCATTGACAGTTGAAATTTCTGTTGAAATGTTTCTTTTATATGCATTTTTTTCAGTCTGCATAAAGCCAGAGAAGCTACCCAGCAAAGTCTTTGTGGTCAAGGTAATTCCTCACATAGGAAGTTCCACATACTCATATGGCAAGATAATGATGTCTACATTTTTAAAACTACCCTTTAAAAAGTTTTGAAGTTGGGAATCGACTGATTCTGAGTTTTGAGTTCTGTTTCTTGCTATGCCATTGATAGGTTGAGCGACTTCAAGCAAGTTATGTACATTGCTCTGTGACCTGTAAAATAGCAGCGTTTCTTTGTTTCTGTATTGAACTTAGTTCAGTGTCTATTGAAAAAATAAGCTACGAAGTGCTTCTTTTTTTTCTTGGTAAAAGTACATATTTTTTAAAATAGCATTAACAATTATGAACTGTGAGCAATTAGGTGACCTTGATTACAACTCTAATTTGATTAAATTCTTTTCAAGATTACACTTAACATCAACTTCATTTGATGTACTTCCCCTCATTGATTTTCATAAATCTGTTTTTATTACATTTTCTTTCTTAGGGCCTAAATTAATATAATTTTAACTTACTGAGTACATCAGCTGTTCAAGGCAGTTATGTGTGAAGAAGATTCTCTCTAGGATCAGGCCCTTCTTCAAGAGGTTTCTTAACAGTATTTTGGGAAGGTTCTCAGGAAAATACAACATCCACTAGCCTATGATAAGAGTAGAGTTAGTATGTAAGTCCCCAAAGAATGTATGTCTGGGTATAAGGAGCCATAGAATCACAGAATATTCTGAGTTGGAAGAGACCCACAGGGATCATCGAGTCCAACTCCTGGCCCTACACAGCACCATCCTCAAGAGTCATCCTGTGTGTCCCAGAGTGTTGTCCAAATGGTTCTTGAGCTCTGTCAGGCTTGGTACTGTGACCACTTTCCTAGGGAGCCTGTTCCAGTGCCCAACCATGCTCTGGGGGAAGAACCTTTTCCTGACATCCAACCTAACCCCCTCAATGCAGCTTAATGCTGTTCCCTCAGGTCCTGTCGTTGGTCACCATGGAGGAGGGGTCAGTATTTGCCCCTGCTCTTCCCCTCACTAGGAAGTTGTAGACTGCAATGAGGTCTCCCCTCCATCTTCTCCAGGCTGAATAAGCCAAGTGACCTCCGCTGCTCCTTGTATGGCTTCCCCTCAATTTGTGTGCTTGCCCTTAAACTGAAACCACTTCCACATGCATACATCCACAAAGGAAGAACCTTTTTTTAAATGGCAATTTCCAGAGGTTATATATAACTCATTCATGCAAATGTGTGGGTTGCACTTGTATAGTCCTTGTTCACCCTGAACGCAGAAACCAAAGTGTCCACACTTCATTAGTCTTGGAGTGCATCATTACACTCATCTGGAATGCCAGAGGAAGAACCTAAAGCCAGGCAGATGCTGTACCTGTGTCTTGGAAAGCTTGGCTGATCTCATTTTCCAGAATGACTTTGCTCAGAGTAAGTGGAGTTCCCCACCCATGTCCATAACGTAGCTCTTGCGGAGCTTGTGTCATCATGTTCTCATATTGCACCCTGGGCCTGTGCACAGAGAATGCTGTCTCCAAAATACACAGGCCACACTAGGAGCCAAAATACTCCAGACCAGGCTCTGGAGTAGGAGGGTTAGATCAGTGGCTGCAGCAGAGGGAGGGCGATACCCCACAGGACAAAAGGAAATGACAAGCACTTTTCATGTCACAGACCAGCAGACCCTTGGGCTAAGCATCAAAACTGGAGTTGCCAGTCCCAGATCTGTGTAGTGGCCAAGTGCACCAAAGTCCAAAATGACACCAGATGAATTGAGCATATCTGTATAGCCAATTCCATATACTTTATAGGAAATTATATTATTTTCCTTTGATAGTTCTTAATTGTGGTAGTGCCAGTACTTTCTTGATACACAAAAGTCATTACAGGTTGACTCACTTTCTTACTGTTGAACAGTCAACAGGTTTGGTTGGGGACTGGAGAGACAGAAAGTGAAAAGGGATGTGGGCCTATTTATTGGTGTTACCAGAGTTGTTCAGGATGGAAGGAACTTCAGTAGATGACCTAAGCCAATCTCTTGCTCAAAGCAAGGACGATAGTGATCAGGTCATTCAGAGCTTTTATTCTAGCTGAATCTTGAAAACCTTCAAGGGATAGCAATTCTGCAGCCTCTTGGGGCAACTTGCCCAAATATTTGGCAGTCTTTGTGACAGAGAATTTTTTTCATCCATGTTTTAGTTGAATGTATCATACCCTCTGCCGTACAGTGCTGTAAAGAGCTGTTTCTGTCCTCTCACTAACCTCTTTGTAAGTACTAGGGACTGCTGTTAGGTCTCCCAAAACCATCTCTTCTCAGGGCCAAACAAGCCAAGCTCCCTCAGCCTCTCCTTACAGGGCAAGTGCTTCTGCCCCTGGAGACCCCACACGGAATTCACTTCAATCTGTAAATGTGTCTGGTGTAGGAGAGCTCAAGGCTGGATGCAGTATTCTAGATATGGGTTTAAAATGAGTACAGGAGTGTAATTGCATCCTTTAGTCTACTTATGCAGTGTTTAAAGGTTAGTGCTGCTGACGCAAAAGCAGAGAAAATTGAGGCTTCTGTGGAGAACAGTTGTCCTTTCTGTGTAGCCTTTACATCAGGCCTAGCAATCCTAGCTCATGCTTCCCAGTTAGAGGCACAATTTCAGAATCTTCTGAGGTCTCCCTGCAGCCCTTACATGGATGTTTGTACGTATGTTCTTTCCCAAGAAGCATTTTCTTTTGTCCTCAAAATGATGTTTGTGCCATATCCCACAGTTGGGTTCTGAACCTTGAGGCTTCTAAACACATGCTAAAGTGGTGAGAAAGGAACCTGCTGGACCGAGTTCAAAAGTTGGGAGGAAGAAAGGAGGATGCATGTTGGCTGCCCTTTTTCCTCAGGCTTGTTAGATGCAAATCTAAACCAGCACGGTTCAGAATTTTGACCTCCATTCAGCATTTTTTTATCTTTTCATTTTTTGCTAGAAGATACTGGTAGTCAATGGCACTAGTCAGCCAGTTCTCTTTGTTGTGGCTGGAGGATTCTAGTTATGAACGGTGTCGATGTGTCGTGTCCAAAGTTACAAGTGCCACAAACATCTGTGAGATTTTGTTCCTGGGCTGCTCCATACAGTATGAGGTGGATAAAAATGGATCTTTTGGAGGAACACTAGTTCCTGTGTTATGAATGTGAACAGAGCACATAATAGGTGCATGCTCTTGGGCAGTCACCAGAGCAGTCTAACAATGTTCCGCGTAGTTGCAGGAATGGAGTTTATTGCTCAGTGTTCACTTTCCAAAAAGCTCATACCAATTAGTGCTTGAAACTGTGAGGAGTAAAGGGAAATTCCAGATTTCATCTCTCCTAAAAAGCAAAGCAGATGCTCCTAAATATTTATAAGACCAGATCACTAGCTAGGATTATTTAGCAGAATCTAGAAAAGTCTCAGAAGTCTCAGTCAGCAGCCAGACTATCCTCAAGTAACCTGTTGTATGATCTCAGCAGGAGACTTGCTAAGCCATTTTCGCATCTTTAACTTTTATGCTTCAGTAAGAGTTTGCCTTCTAAGTTGCTGTTTTGTCACTCAGCCTTACACAACATAAGGAAACAGAAGTTTTACTATTTGTGCTAAAAAGAACATGTGGACATTGGTTCTCAAAATTGCTGAACCCCCCAAGTCTCAAGACTGGGTGCCCACTAGCTCTAAAAGTTGAATCCTCAAAACCTTAACTTCAAAATCATTGCGATAAACGAAGCTAGCAATCCATTCAGACTCTGGGTGAGAAAAAGACATCCAAACATGCTGTGTACCCAGAATGGTTCCCTATATGTATTTAGTGGTTGATTGGTTTTAACCTAGATAGGTATAAAACACACCAGAGTACATTTGAATAGTGTTACAGCTGGCAGTACTCGACAGGATTTTGGAGCAAATTGTATTACAAGGTGTTTGCAATTGTCTTCAGACTGGGCATTATAAATGCAGAAGTTCAGAGATGAGATCAAATTTAACAGATTTATAGTATAATTAAAGGAGATGCCCAAATGTGAAAATGTTACTTTTAGGAGTAACTTTCAATCCAGTAATGACATTGTGCAAAACACCCATGATTGACTGTTGATTTTTTAAACTTGCATTTGAGTTAAAATAAACTCATTTTCAGACTAATTTGTTTATACCTATCTAAACAAACACTGATAAGAATTAAGGCTTCTGCTGTTGAAGAAGTTATGATACATTCAGTCATGACTATTATGTAGAAAGTTAAAAAATGCATAATCAAATACAGAGGATTTCTGTTAGAATTAACTGTATGGGAGACATACATTGGAATGACAGTGCTATTCCAAAATCAGAAGGAGGTCCCTCCAGAACCTGAAATTCTCGTTTTAATTTCCAATATGATGATTTTAACTTCTAGTTTAATTGGTATATTTACTTTGAAACTCTTAGAAAATGTATGTGACATTCAAAGTATAATTTATGGCTGAATACATTACTCTTAGAGTTTTATGTAGCATATAGTTTAAATCTCTATTTGAAATGCAGACTTCAGTTCATCTTATAGTACAATTAATGCTTATACAATGAAAAAAGAAAAGCTATTGTCATTTAAACTCTTCTTCCCCTGTATTGTAAGCAGCACCACAGAAGATTACAAACAAGAGGGCTGTTAAAAAGTCCAACTCTTAGTTATGTGGCTTGATGATTTATCTGTCTTTTATTTTGCTTGACTAAGCAGGGCTTTGTTTCATATGTTTTTTTTTCCTTCTTAATTCATAATACTATGAAGATTTTATGTCAGTAAACTGTGTATCTCTAATATGCATAATATTGTAAAAGATATTTTGCTTCCTATTAGGTTAGCTTGGAGATATTGTTCCCACACAGAGTTCTTAGAATCTTTGTGTATATATATACACACATGCCTAAGTAGCATTGAATTATTTTATGCTGAATGTTCTATCATTTTCTTGAAGTAGATTTTTCAGGGTTCTTCTTGGTGTCAAAATATGAACATTTCACACATGTAATTTTTTGTAATATGGCCACTGTAGATAATAAGCAGATATTATGATCTCCAAATATTCCTAGGAAACAGTAGAAATCTAAAATTTTTGGCTGTGACTTCATAAATATCATTTCTAGTATGTAATACCCATGGCACCATCTGTTATGATTTGGTGGTGTTGTGTAAGACTTTCACTATTGTATGTTGGGTTCACTATTTACTCTATGGATATAGCAGTTCATTGGGAACTTCCGTAAGAGGAAGTAAGCGTAGAATAAAAATATCACAAGACTTTCCATCCTCTGCAGATGCACAGGAGTTGTCAAAAGACAATGAAAGGTCTGTTAGCTTGCATGACTTTATCTCCTGTTCAGTCTCCTCCATCTGCAAAACTTATTTTGACAACAAGAGCCAAAGTTCAAGAATGAGGAACAGCAAATGACAGCAAGTGGTTTTATTGGGGGGAATCTGTCAGACAAGGGGATAGTTATTTGAAAGAATCATGGTGAAGGACATTCTGTGTACCCAGAGGAAATGGTTCCTGTCTTAGTTTTGGCAGAAGACAGCAAATCTCTAGATTAGAATGATATTGTATTTAAACCTTTTTATTTCCCCTTTTTTTCACTTATTTTGTAATATAAAAATCTGATTACTTTATGTTACTCCTCTGGGTAGCGATGCTCTGTGCATAGACATGGCTGATCTCGGTCCAAGGGTCAGTTCAAGTCTGAAAACTAGACTGAAAACACAGTTTATGTGGTGGTGAGGGATAATCACACATAGAGCATCTTCCATGAAGCTTGAAACCTGCTAATGACTGCTTAGAGTGGCCAGCAATGTCAAAGTAAGGCAGTAATGTGTCAGGTAGACATACTTTTTCTGTCTCCTTCTGGCGCAGTATTATTTGCTTTACAAAAACTGACTTCAGAGTTCTCTCATACTAGTTCTTATGAAAATGAGCAGTATGTTTTTTAAGCCAAAACATTTCTAATTCTATAACGCGAAAGGACCCATTTTGATAAACTGCCTACAGTTCTACTTACAAACCACTGTGGGAATTACAAACTTGTGTTTTGTTCATCAGTAGCTAATTGCAAAGTAATGGTCCATGCTTAGTTATGTTGCTATATCAAAACTCTGAGGGATACAGAGCAAATAATTCTTTATTTTAATCTCTCGTCTATTTTGATTTGTCACTAGGTTTTTATAGCAAAAGTTGCAAATTCTCAAACTATTTCAACATAATTAGTTCAAACACTCTTTTGTCATTCAAGTTTCTGCATAATTCTCTTGACCAGGTCCTTTTAGAGTCTTACTATTTGAACTGGCATGGTCTGAAATAGTATCCAGCATAGCCACAAGTATTGGCTGAGGGAGACTTCATGTAAGCAGCACAAAATAAACACAGATGACTAAAATAGATACGTGCTGCAAATGGTTGTTGAAAACTTCTCAAGATATTAGCACAGCTAAGCCCAACTTAAATAGTCAGCAAAAGTGGCTTTCCCTACTGATGTGGGCTTTTACTGAAAGCACAACAGAACTACACCAAATACATTTTTTATAATTTAAAATGTCCTTTAAATATGAAGGTTGCCCTGGAGACTTTTCACATGGTGTTTGCCCTCTAATTTTTTTATATAGCAGGTGCTGCTTCTTCTAATCTGTAGTTTTTAGCCAGACATTTCAAGAGCAGGAAACTGCATTTTACCGTCACTTGCCCCTTTTGCCTTCTGCATTCAAGCTGGTTCAAAGAACACCTTTCCCAACAGCTGAACTTTAGGTTGTTCATTAAGACAAAGAAGCTATCATTCTTCAGAGATGCAGGAGAAAAGACTTGATGCACCTCCTAAGACTCCAGGCCAAAAGAATAAAACACAGGGTTGGAGTGGCAGAGGATAAGACTGTACTTGAGTGCTCTTGCTCCACTGACTTCCGTTTTCCTGCCTTTGTCTGAGTGCTCAAGGTGCTGCTGTTGCACAGGCTAAGGCTACAAAGCTTCATTACAGAATTCATGTACTGCCAATGGGTGTCATAACCTAAAATCGAATTCTAGATCAAACAGTGTAAAAGGAGACTATATTCTAGACATGTTAAAAAAGAAAAAAGATGTGAAAAGTGGTGTCCACTTGGGTCTATAAGGGGTTAGGAATCAGGACTTGTTGAACATCTGTCATTCCTTACATTTCCCATTCATGAGCTTTGTAGTATGCGTGAAACTGCTGCTTCTTAACCAATCTATATTCAGAAAAGAAACAAAAAAGAAATCTAAGTCATACCTCATGATCATCTCAAGGCATGCATAGTGTATTGCAAGCAATGTAAAAAATCATGCATTGAAAATTCTTTCAGCTTGGTATTCCAGAAGTAATTAATAGCTTGAACCTGTATTATGAATGGCTGAACTCTGATGATCAGAGATGTGAGATGGGTTATGGCCATCTCTTTTGAGGAAAAAGGAGAAAACTGTGCTTTTTCTCTCAGGCCTCATGTAGATGTAATCAACACTCAGAGCAAACTACTTCTCTTTTGGAACTGTAAGTTCTAAGTTTTCCTCAAGGCTATCTACGTGGGAGTATTCTTTTCTTCTGCTAATATGCATCGTCTTGCAGAAGACACCCAACTGTTTGGTCAAAAAGCCTATGTGTATTTTGGTTTTGCATTTTAGATGTAAGTTTGCAAATGTCCTCTGGGGAGATCTGTATGGTTTTTGTGCACATTTTGAGGTGCCTCTGTTTAATATCCTGCCTCGTATATTTTTCTAGTATTGCACATAGTCAGAGATTCTGTGAGCTCCTTGTAATGGTCCTGATGATCACACAGTTTCATCTTCTTTTCAGTGCTAATTTATTCTGCTTTGCATTCAGTAGAAGGAGGATGTCACTGATATCACAGGTCAGCAAAATTATAAAATGAAGTACCAGTAAGTCAGGCAATTTCAGAAAAGTGACAGAAGCGTGAAAAAGGAGGATCTGTATGACACCAAGGTGAAACAGCAATCCCAGAACAAATGAAAAAAATGAAGGGAAGAATGTGTTCTTGTCCAGATCACAGCTCCAGATTGCAGTGGCCCCTGTGACTTCTGATGCATTCTCCTCCAAAAAATGTCATGTCTTGCACTATGAAAGTTAATGTTCTCCTTCTGTCATAACTGGCTGATGATTCTGGGTCTTAAGAGTTGGTTTGTGATCTAGGAATATTATTCTGAAATGTAGCAACCATCCTTCTCTCTCATTTGTGATGGGAGAGAAAATTACTGGCCCCCTCACAGGACCAGGCTCTATAATTTTATTGCAGACTGTTATTCTCTCCTTGTATGAATAGTCATTTATTTTAATTCTCATATACACATGGCAAATGAAGAAGTGGGGAAGGGAGTGTTCCCTTTTTCCTTGTTTGTTCTTCTAAGAGAAGCTAGTGTAGTTTAAGAGACAATTAATCAGTATGCCATTATTTTCCTCTTATTTCTCTTTGCCAGCTTATAGCAGAATAATGCATGTATGCATTTTTTGTACCCTTAAATCTGAGCTCTTACAGATAACGCTACAATTCAATTTGCAACCCGGCTTGTATTCAAGACTGGCATATCCTACCATAGCAATTTATTTATCATGTTGTTTACTAGATCATTTATATAGTTTAAAGAGACCAGACGTGGCTGCCAACAAATCTTAAATAATGATTTCATTACCCAGAAGAATGAGAATGCAATCAGGAGTATGCCATTGTGTTATGATCTTCTGGCATTGTTAGAGAGCAAAAGCAGAGCTTCCAGCTGGTCTAAATGTCAAAAGACTACTTTCACAAGGAATGATATTTGCCCTCATTATCACATAAAATTTTCTATCAACAGTCTTCATGATTCCATTTTAAATTTACTTATATTCATGGAATAAATGACCATGTCAAATTAGTCATTTGTCCTTGCTTTCCTTCTTAACTATTCTTTTCATTCACACCATTATCCATTTTTGCTGTCTTATCTTTGTACCTGTTTTATCTATTTCTCTCATGTATCTCTCTGGGCTTTCATCCATTACAATTTCTTATATGGAGGTCTTTTCTCGATGTGTCTCATGAACTTACTAATTTTTCGTTTCTGTCTTTTCTGAGGGCTTATATCTACTTTGAGCTGGCTCAGAAGTTATTCTAAAATGTAGTTAGTTATCCCTACATAAATAATATACTTTCATCTCATCTGCCATTCACACTAGACTGCATTGATTATTGCACTTTGTTCCTGCCACTAGTCCTGCTGTTCTTGTTTCATTATGTCTTTAGTACACCATTTCTGGAGTTGGAAAGTACTTTTGGACAGGGATTATGCTGCTGTTTCTCCTGAAAAATGACAATCTGGTGAGCTGCCTGATCATTGGTATCTTCCTGATATTTGTATGCTATGTCTTTTTTTTTTTTAACTCTTAAATAATATATTTAACTTTTTCTTAAAAGTGTTCACACTGGATAGAAACCTTGAGTCTTTTTTCATGCAATACACTATTGACTTTAATTTAAAAAAAATTGTCTGAGCAGAGATTGCAGGATCAGTCCCAGAGATTGTGAGACTGTTCAACTCTGGCGCAGCAAACTCTGAAAACTCCTCTGAAGAATTTCACTAAACTCCTCCGAAGAGAAGACAGAGGAATTGAAGCAAGAACAAGTTACTGCATAGGTAGACAAAGTCTGAATTTCCTTCTCCACAGCAGGTATCTGTGATGAGTGGTGCAAAGTAGCTTAACTTCTTTCAAGGAAGACTGAAATGGTCCTGGTGGCTGAGGTCCCTGTGTTGGAAAAACAAGTTCTCTGTTTAGCTAGATGAGGCTGTTTTCACTGGGCTTACTGTTTCACTTGGACTTCAGTGCTTTTGTGGAGCAGCTAAAATGCAGTAAAAGTTCACATCCTGTTTTCACCACACAGTGGCATGTTTGTGTGCATATGAAAAGAAACCCAAACCAAACTTTACTGGTGACTTCACAGAAGTGTTTTCAGAGGCCAATAGCAGTGTCCCTTTACTGTGTCTGTTCATGTTTTGTTCGCAGCTGAGGATTTTAAAAAGTGGAGCCTTAATCTAATAAAGCTGAGGGTTCGCCCGGCCGGTGCTGGCTGGGGTCTGAGGCTCAGACCCAAGAAGCCGTGGCCGACCCACAGAGGTGATCCCGTGTGGAACCATCTCCCAGGGGGTCGTGGCTTCTCTCAGCCCTCGGCCGGGGGTGCCTGCAGAGGTGCCTGGCTCAGCAGCCATCAGCTCTCAGTGATTCAGGGAGTGATTTCAGCTCTGCCCTGCAAGGCAAACCCCCCTGGCCAGGCCCGGACAGAGAGAGGAGAGGTCCTTCTGGTGGTTCCGCAGAAGTCGCTTTATTCTTCCATCTTCCGCAAAGGGGTGACCAGAGACGGATCCTCTGCTGACTTGGGGCAGAGGGGTCTCTTTTATAGGGGTACAGAGGTGGGTGTGCAAGGGTGAGAAACCAATGGGTATTAGGGTATTTTACATAGAGTTTCCTAGAGGATCATGGGTCTGTCTTCTCTTGCCATAACCAAAAAGATTCTCTCTTTCCCAAAGAGGGGCCTGCAGGGGGATTGTGTGACTTCCTTATCTCCAGGCCTCCCTGCCAGGGCAGGGGCTTGTCAGACCCTACATCTTCCCTGTCCATATTTAATAAAAAGACATCCCCACAGCCTCTCATTGCCAAAAACTGTGCTGACTCCTGCTATAACATGGCATCTGTTGTAAGAGGAGCAGCAGGACACAGGTTTCAGGTGTGCTTGGTGGGTGGATGCTGTTGATCCAAAACTGTCTGTGTCTCTAAGGAGCAGGATCTAAACACTGTTGTGTTAGTGTGAACTGGGGCTAAAAGCTGTGTATTTTGGAAAAGGAAAAGAAGGGAAGAACTGTTTCAAATTGGAACTATGAGCCATTTGAAATGTGCCCTTGTTATTTTTTCAATGCAAAATTTGAGTGTCATGGGGAAAGAGTGAGGAAGAGCCCTTTTCTCTTACCACTGCAAATAACTTGGTTTCTTCTTTTTTCTTGGTATTGTGTTGAGTTTGCATTTAAAATATGTCAGTAAGTGGGCACTGATTTGCTGTGATTCAGCCACTTGCTTCTTCCAAGAACTTAGAGGGGGTTTCATAGAAATCATATATTCCTATTGACCAAGAGTTCTTGCGGTTTGGGGATTATTAATTTAAACTACTTTAACTTAGGTTATTCAAGACTTTAAATGTACTTGGAGGAAATGAAGGTTCACAGTCGTATTTTAAATAATATACAATTATAATTAGTATTTTTACTTTTATTGTTTTCAAGTTTGTACTGTCTACAATTCTTGATTCTTTTTAGCTCTCTTCTAGCTTTCATGCTCTTTAAAATTCGTGTTTACTTCATTTTGGACAACAAAAGATAAAGTAGTTCATTGTTCAGCTCACAAGCACTAAGCCATTTATTATATTTGAATGACAAACTGCACAGAGAATGTTAAAATTTAGATATAATCCTTTTCATTTAAATGGAATAAAATAGTATAAATATTTCGGTTTGTGACATTTTTCACTCTCTTCTTTTGCTGAATATGCCCTGATGTTTCACTCGCCTGATTTCTGTGTTCTTAAGGGTCTGTATTAGAAGATACAGAAAAAGATGAAAAGGCTGTTGCTGACTTTAGTAGATGTCAGATCAGACAGTCAGCTATTAATCTTCCACTAAATTCACACTTGACAACACAAGGATCTCTGAAATATTAATAAAATCAAAATCCTTGTTAATAATATTGTCTTTAAGTATCTAAGAGTTAACATATTTGAAGAATTACTTCTCTATTAAAATTTTGCTCATCAACTCTGTAGTGTTCCCAGTCTGAAAAACATTGAGTGTATTTGAAGTCTTTTTGAGAGTTTTGTTGAGAACAGTAAAGTCTGGTTCAAGTTTTTACCATTATTCTACAAACTTTCATCGAAACTTTCCCTCCACGTTTATTAGAAAAATCTTAAAGGACTATTCATTTCCAGTCTCTGATAATTGCTCTTTTTTCAATTACCTTACTATTGAAATGTTGCACATTCAGTTTTTCCCAAGAGTTGCTATGTTCCTTGAAGGTGTAATTGTCAAAAGAGAACTCACTGGGAGAAGGAACGTTCTGTTTCCAGCGAAAGGCATTACCTTTCCAGCCATTCAATTTACATAAGCATTTCATACCTGTGCCAGAATTGTTTCTCATCCTTTGACTAAGTGAGTGACCACAAGGAATCAGATTCATATTGGATTACGCAGTTAGGAACTTGTTGACCCAAGTGAATTAAGAAAAACCTCTTTTTACTGCTGCTCATTTTTCATGAGCTGCTGTGTTTCATCGCAAGATGACAATATGCAGACTCTCACTGAGCTGTTAAAAACAGATTTGTTACCCGGCTCAGCCATTCTAGAGCTTTAAAAAAGTTGTATTTGGACAGAGTGTGACACTTAGAATGAGAGATAACTGATAGTGTAGCTAGAACAGCCCCAGGCAGTGTTGTATATGTAGGCAAACTAGATAAGCTGTGTGAGGACTTGCCATCCTGGGGGCAGAGGGATAACGAGATGCTTGTACAATGTTTCTGATCATATATCTGTTCCCCATTTTAATTCTGGTCATCCTCCTCTGCAGAATATCTGTAAACTGTGTTTTAAGTAGGGATTATGAATTAAGCCCCTCTCAGAATTAAACTCTTATACAAACAGAAGATAATTACGTTGCTGATCTCTTTAAAACATGGGTATAGCAATATCCAGTTTTACCAGTTCAGAAATCCTTTGAATATTTCAAATGGGTACTATTGCTGACATAAAACCTCTCCTTTGAAAATTACTTCCAAAGTTTTAAAATAAAATGAGCTCTTATATAAGAAGGGCAGGAAATATGCAAAGTTTGATAGATTTTTTTCCTTTAGTTAGATAAAGAGAAGTATTCTGCTTGAATTTCCATCTATGCTGTTTTTAACTATAGAAACAAGGTTAAATCCAGCCTTCCCAGTTCCTTCCTAAGGGGTTTCTTTGTAGTCTCAGTAAATTTTTCAGTAGATCTTAATATATTAATAAAAGAATTAGTGTGATCAATCTCCAATTACATTTTTTCCTTTCTCAAATGTGTCAGTCATCGACACTCTTTATGATAAAAGAAGGAGCTTAGACTTTCCCAGATGTCTTCCTTCTTCAGTTCTTCATCTGTTTCCTTGCTGTGTTTTGCATAATATGACTACATACATTAAATCAGTTATGCCAATACAAGGGGAAATGGGTTTTGTGGAAATGATTAATGTATTTCTTACATAAAGAGCATCATCTTTTCTTCTCTTTAACTGGTAATAAACAGATTAGCCAGTTGTGACAAAAAGTGTTGGGATTCGTGACACAACTGTATCATAAAACCTGTGAAAAAGCAAATGTCATTTCTAACCAAGGCAGTGTAACAATTCTGTACTTTTAAAAACTTTTACTAATAATCCATGTAGTTTACCTAAGCAGAGGATAGAATCTATTTCCATAGTACTGCAGATTAAATCTCATCTATTTAACATCTCTGATCCTGATAAAAAACATGATATTTGTCTTTATTTTTTGGCTCTGTCATCTGTAAAATAGCTGTACTGATTTGCAGGTTAGCCAGTGTTGACTTTTCTTGAAGTTGGCAAGTTTAGCTAGTCTGTAAATCAAATAGTCATTACAGTTGCTAAAAATGTTTTAAATTTTACCCATCGGTAAAGAGAAAAAACAGTAAAATACCTATTAAAACCTGCTTTAAAAAAAGGTCTTGCGGTGAAAAATAGTAATACTAAGTTTAAATGTGAAATATCAATTCAAATTCTTTGTACATAACCATTATCACAGTCTGATCATTTATTGTGATGTAATCACAGAGGATTTTAATGTTACTTGATCTATGTAACAGTAAGAACACCTGTCCATTATAAATCCCAAAATATGTGTAGAGAGTATATCTGTAATAGCTCCTATAGCACTACAGATTTTTTTTACTTGCGTTTTGAAGGTAGTCAGTGGCTGAATTGGAAGCAATAACACTGTAGTCAGGTGATTTAAAGGTATTATGTAAATAGTGTTTAGAAACTGTCTCCATAGCTGGGATTCTTCACATACCATAAGCCAAGTGTGATCCAGTAAACGATCAGTTATATGTGAACTTTTACTCTGACATTATATTAAATCATTATTTCAGTAAAAGCCAACCAAGACATATTGTTAAGTGTCATGCTTTTCTTTTTCTCTGTTTTAGCTGAGACAATCCCAGTCGTACTGCACAGACACAGAATGCCTTCAGGAATGTGAGTAACTGTTCATATCAGATTCATTAAAGTAAAATAAACAACAGTAATTAAAATACAGTCTGACTGGTCTTTAAAATGCAGCAGTTGGTTTAATGTTATAGGAACATATTATATTGAATCAAATACTACAGTAATAAAATTGATATACTGGGGAGGTAATTTCTGAGGATCTGAGATGCAGATCTAACATTTGTACATTGGAAGCAGCATTGATGAGAATCCTGGAGGTATAAATTCACCAGCATAACCATCAATCAGGTCCCAAGTATTACTGAATCTTATAGTTAGCCTCCAAATAGGATGATTTGGGGAATGAGAGGGGAAAATATGGAGGGGGCTTTATTTGTCGTCCTCAGATTCCGAGCAGCCTAACCAGTGAAGACTAGATACTGAGCACAGAGACACACAGACACGTGTTCACAGCTGGGGCTGGGGTGATGGACTGTCAGGACTATGACCCCTCTACTCCACTGTGAGGAAGAGGAGGCTCCCCACCAGCTCTGACATACACCACGACTGCATCTCTGCTGATTTGGCACCCATGTAGTTAATGAAACAGAGGACTGATA
>JACBWW010000020.1:13149726-13181014 GCA_020086605.1 Lanius collurio | reverse complement strand
ACATGAGATTATAAATAACCCCTAAAACTAAACTTCTACGTACACTTGTTAAAATGTTTGCCAAGGATGCAAATACCTATTGAGAAAGCAATGCAGAAAGGAAATTGCCACAAATCTAAATTCACATTGTTGAATGGATCTGTACAAGGCCTAGCTGTTCAAGATCACCAGATAATTTGAGATTACTCTGCCCCAAAGCCTGAAAAAAAATTATCCCATCTAGAATGTTTGGGGAAAATATACCAGATCATTGCAGCAAAATTAAGTTGTCTACTTAAATCCTTTTCTCCTTCTCCTTAGTTGTTCAGTACCAGGCAATGGCCTACAGTGCCATTCACTGCAAAGATCTGGACCTTGGGTGGGGGAAGAGGTGGAATATTCTGTTCTGAACCACGTCCTCACTTGTAAAACAACACAACTGTTAACAACTTCCAGGCAACAGCAGCTGGAGATTTGTCTTTTCATATAAGAAAAGTAACTGAACACTTGTATCAAAATTGCCAGCTCCTATAGCAAACACTTTGTAGTTAAATATAATAGCTAGAAAAATCTGGCTTCTACATTACCTTTTTAACGTCTGCAGGTCAGAGCATTGGCCAGAGGGGATGTCTGTAAAATATGTGCTTCAATATTTGGCAATACATATTAATTCACCATATATATACAGCTTTTTAAAGGTTTCAGAAACTTCTTGATTTTATGGAAAGTGTTACTGTAAAATATTTAATAAAAAATTGAAAATAAAGCAGTAATTTGTAATGAAATATCACATGTCGCTAGGTTGAAAAAGAAGTGGTTTGCATTTTATAGGTTTTGTTGTTACATCTTCCAGCTATAAATGAGGAAACAGAGGAATAATTTTTGTGACTATATGGTTTTCAGACTTATAACTGGTTTAAAATTAATTTCTTCTGCTGCAAAAACTATCCTTAAAATGTAGAAGATCCTAGAGATGAAAAAATATGTTTCCTTAAGCAGATCAATGAAAAATCTCATCACAAAAAATCTCACTCACAACATTCTGAAGGTCACAGCCATTGGTTTGATATAAAAAGCAAACCTTAAAAAAGGTGTTCCATTTAGGGCAGAACTTGAAATGATAAAGATGATTATGATTAGCAAGAAAACAACCCAAAGACACCTCCACAGGACTGGCTCTATACCGAACACTGCATGTAATGCATCAAAATCTGCTTTCTTGTGATGATGACTAAAAATCTGGTTTCTTCCCTAGTGATTTCATGCAGTCTTGTTTGAAATAGAAAATCCAAATAATCATTCCCCTACTTCATTGAATATTGTTTTCAATTTGAATCACAAATGCATCTTGTCTCTCACATCGCCTCCTGCTGTATGCTTGTGTTGGGCTTCAGTATGTAAGGGGAAGAGATTAAGCCAAATTAGCTTTTAGCTATACTGTGAGGGTGGATCAAATCTTCACCTTATTTTATGCAAACAACTGTTATGGCTACAGGACAGCTCAGCTGAGTAAAACCCTTTAAAGAAGGGGTGCTACAAGACGATTTCTCTCCAATGAGGCAGTGATGAAAAGCAGTGGCTTATTTGGCTGCTCTTACTTCCACTGCATTAGTTTTAGTAATGTTTCCTTACTGTTTCGTTGAGATGGCTGTTAGCCTGAAATGGCTCTCCTGGTGGGAGCTGCAGTATGCCCTGTGTTTAGAAAAGCAATGCTGCTGCCCACAGCACTGCTTCTGAAGGAACAGCTCTGATGTCTAGTATGAAGTGTATGGTTTCCAGAAAAACATCAGAAGAGAATGAAAAAAAAAAGGGACATTTACAAAGCAACAGATAAGGCCATCAAATGCAATCATGCCTGGAAGGAAGTGTGCATAATTTCTGTGTATACTGAGAGTTTTAAATAATCTAACGAGAGGAAGGTCATATACGGAAAACAAAACATTGTTGTGCAGTAACTTAAAGAATGGGGTTTGACAGGATGTTTTCATCAGAGTTTTCAGAGTAGCCTTCCTCGAACTTTTAAAAGTTTTAATCCTGCATGGCTTTGGGGTTTTATTTTTATGGCGATGTTGTACATAAGTCCTGATAAAGAGTACTGTCTAGATGTTCCAAGCCCTGTGCAAACAGGCATGTTGAACCTGACCAGAAATTCACTGCATTTTGCAACAGATTTTACCAATAAATGTAGTTTGAGAGGCTGGTTGTCACCAGCAAAAAAAATATTGTATTAGATTAATCATAAGATGTTTGGGCAAACTGTCAGACTGTTTAGCAATGTCAGAGTTCTGGTGAGCCAAAGAGATAGAGGTGAGGAGAGGGTGTAAGTAGGGACATGCCAGGCAGGAAATGTCTCATGTAGCAGCCCAGTGTTGGCTCTGAGAACACATAGAGCTCAGGTTCTTGTCTGCCTGTGTTCAAAAATGGCGTATGGCTGCTTTATGCAGCTGCTGGAGCCTTTTCAACACGCATGCCCAGTCCCCCATGTCCTGAATAATCTCTTTAGCTGCATCTCCTTCCTTCCTCTTAGCACTGTAAAATATAAAGCATGGATTCAAATTCTGATCCAACCAGTCTTCTGGGCACTTCTGTGCCTCAGCCTGGGACTGTTGCCAGGTGCCTCAGATTTCCTGGTTACAGGTGGGGTTGCCTCTCAGTTACGCTATGTCAAAAGTTAAAGAAAGGCTTGACAGACAACAGTAGTTGTTGAATCTGTGTCATATGTTAGTGTCAGAAAGTGATTACACAAACTCAGCTGCCTTTTGTTAATGATCAGCTAAATCTGGTTGGCGATTGGTCTGACATGCTCCTCAGATAGGATGCAAAACTTATTTAATAGCCAGGGTTCCTTGCTGGCTTTTCCTCTCACCTCCAACATCAGGGTGCCAGCAATTATGCAATCATGCACTCACTTGCTCTTTGTCTTCCCTCTCTCCCTCATCCCCCTAATCCTTCATAAATCATGATTTCTCCCTTGCATAATGGAGCAGCTTGTACATGGGAGGTGAAGAGTGGCCCCTCCACCCACCTTTGGCATTCAGATCTCCCTTTGCTCAGTGGTTTCTGGAAAGGCAGAAGTGTGGCCTCAAATCTACTCCCCAGTATGCTGGAAGAGGGATTCACCTGACCTAGTCAATTGCCAATGCTAAAGAAAAACATACACCTGAAACCATTCCTCCTGTTATTCAGGTTACTATCCTGCACTGCAAAAGCATTCACATTCTACACTGAGCCTTCAAAAAAACCAGAGCAGAACTCAACTTTTATTTTAGAAAATGGCCAGCAGTGGACCAGCCTCATCTGCTTTGCAGCAGCCTTACATAAGCTTTCTTGCCTCTGCACGCTGTTGTAAAAAATTCTACGTCCTGGGTCTGCCTGAACAGAAAAACCAAGAAGATCCCACCCAATAATTCAGAATTTTTTCTGCAAGAAGAGGGCAGACCCAAACTTCACACCACTTTCATTGCAATGCCTTTGAGCCCTGCCTTTTTTAATCTGCCAGCAGTGCCCTCACCACCAGAGTGTAGGCTATAGGGAAACAAAAGCAGCCCTCATCATCCTTTCACAGAATCATTTAGGTTGGAAAAGCCCTCCAAGATCATGCAGTCCAATCTTTCAGGTTATGTTGTGCTGTTGGCAACACAGAATTCAAGATCCACATCCCAGGCAGGGGTGTGACTGTCTATCAGTGAAGGTCCTTTGCTACAAGAAAAGGGACTGGGGTTCATTGCCTGTTCCAAGGGCTGGTCAGACGTTTGAAACAGTTCTCAGATAATAGACTACAACCAAGGCCTTTCTGCTCCCAGGAAAGGGCCATGATTACCAGATCCAAAAAAGTACTCCTTTTGAAGCTCCTTGGCAAAGTAGCACAGATGCAGGTGGAGAGTTAGATCCCCACATTTCTTTATAATCCTGCAGACACAGCACTCTCCTGAGGAAAGTATCCCTGAACTTCCCCCCCCCCAAACGCGGAAGGCTCTGAAGCTCTTGTCCTCATTCTTAGCAAACCCAGTAACTGGGAGGTATTAGCTGACTCTAATGAACTACTAACTACCCACACATACACTAGCAGGCAGAGGGAAGTCCTTCTCACACACACCTGGCCTGGCACACAACCTCTGTACTCCTCCTGATGCTAGAAAATCCACTCTTGTGTGCCAGGCACACACTGAGCATACCCTCAGGAGACCACTTAAAGGACTTGAAGTGGGTATGGCTCTGGCTGGTACAGAGGGACTAGATAACATTCTTACAGTTCAAATGTATGGATTCATGGCTACTGAAACCTAAGGAGGTTGACGAGGGTTTGATGAGGATGGTATAAGTGAGACTGACTTCTGAGTCACTTACTGAGCTTCTCTTTGCTTTGCTTAAGTTTCCCTGGAAAAAAAAAAAAAACAGAACAAACAGATGTGTTCAAAACTGAGACATCTGTTCCAATAAGCAGTGAGAAAAGGTATGACTTGTTTTTACTTCAGAATAAACACAGTGAACCCTGCACCTTTGCCAGGCAGTTCTTTGGGTAACCACACTGACTGTGCCAGGATCCTGCACTGACGGCAAACCTCAGTAGGCTCTTTCAGTAGAAACACATATTTTACAGGCATTTCTAAAGGACCTGAGTATAGAATGTACTCACTCAAATAGGCAGAGATTCTTCTAGGGAAAGACCAGATCCTCCAAAATACTAACAGAGTAAAATATAGAACAGAAATAATGATTCAATTTTTAAAAATATATTTTAACAGCTATGGCTGAAAATGCCACCTAAGAACAAGGCAATTCTTTAGTTGCTTTGATAAGAATGTGCATGTATTATCCACCTAGTCTGGCAACATTTAACATAGCAGTTGTAATCTGTTTAAAGCATGAATCACTACAATATTGCAGATGGAGCAAAATCCCACACACGGCTGCTAGGTGAGGCAGTGTAAGTGAATTTAAATGTACTGGAGAAGAAAAGACTGCAGATTTCTCACAATCTTTCTGCTCCCAAAGCCAGATGCAGTATAATAATATCATACCATGTTTATATAAAAGGCAAGAGCAGTATCTGAGAACTTTAATACTGCTAGGCAAGAGGTCCCTGGGCAGTGCCCAGGTCACATGGACAAGAGTGCAAGCTCGGGTTTTTTTTCCTTCCTCTGGGCAATGTTCACAGCCTGGACTTTAAACATTGAACTTTACTGTACCCTATCCACGTTTCCCTTCACTTCTCTTTGTTGAAACGGTGCTGCGGTACAGGAAAGAGAATGAACACCGCCTTCTCTACTTTACAGTAACCATAGCTGAAGGACAAAAACTTATTCACGTGCATATTCAACCACCACAAGTGAATTCTCTTACAAATATACCCCGAGGTAGAAGACAGAAGCAGTTCAGCAGCCCAGCGCCGACCAGGCCCGAGCTCCCAGCCGTGCCCGGGGCCCCTGCGGCCCCCCAACCCCCCGCGCCCTGGCGGGGCCGGGCGCGCCCGAGGTGTCCCGCGGCCATTCGCCGGCACGGCGGCGGGCGGGGAACGCGGGGCGGGCGGGCCGGCACCGTTCTCCGCCCCCGGGGGAAGGAGGAGGCGGGACAGCCCCGCTAGGCGTCCTCGCCATGAAGCAGCCGCCTCAGGCCCGCCGCGGCCCTTTAAATAGCGGCCGCCGCCACTGCCGCTCCCTTCACAGCGAAGCGTCGCGTTGAGCTCGGCGCGCATCCTCCCTGAGCATCCCCACCGCGCATCCCGCCGCAGCGCTCCCGCTCGATCCACAGGGCCGGACCGCTCCTGCCTGCCCGCGGTGAGTCCCCCCACTGTCGTCCCGGGGGGCCCTTCCCGCCCCAGAGCGCGGGGCCGGGCGCGGCTGGGGAGCCGCTCCCTTCCCGCTGCGCTCCCGGGGATGGAGTCCGCAGGGTCAGCCCGGCCCAGGGGGAGCGCGATCAGCTTGGCCCGCACCCTTCTTCGGGGAGGAGGCGGGAGCTGCGGCCTCCCTTTCCCGGCCGAGGGGCTCCAGGGGCAGGGCGCGGCCGGGGGTCCCGGCGTGGCTGTGGCCGCAGCCTGAGGCCGCGCGGGTCCCCGCCGAGCGCTGTCTGCAGCGGCGGGCGCTGCTCATGCCCGGGACTGCCGTGGCATCAGCAATTCCTCGGCCCGAGGGTGGAGTTTGGGGTGTCAGGACTCAAAGCGGCCGCAGAAACGCTTCCTTCATGGTCTGTGTATGCTGGCGCTCCGGAGAGGGGCAGGCTCCAAAGCCTTCCGTGGTTAGAGAGAGGAGTAGCAGTTCATTTCTAGAGATCAGCCGTAAGAAAACGTTTCTGTGGGCCGCAGCATAATGAAATCTGAAATCGCAAATGGTCTTTGTTTTCCTTGAATGGTTGGCCGGTATTTTAATTTGTAACTTCTGATTTTCCATTTCCCCCTCCTCTAATTAGAGCAATCATGTTTGAAATTAAGAAGATTTGCTGCATTGGTGCTGGTTATGTTGGTGGGCCAACCTGTAGTGTTATTGCGCAAATGTGCCCCAGTATCAAAGTTACTGTTGTGGACGTCAATGAGGCCAGAATCAATGCCTGGAATTCAGACACGCTCCCAATCTACGAGGTAAATACCACTCTTGTCTCTTCTTCCAGACAGTGTTGCCTTTGCTTGCCACCCACTACATGGCATTTCCCCATAGCCCATTTCTGAAGCTTGTCAAGCTTAGCACAGTAGTGATGTCCTTCAAAAACAGTATTCTGGAGCAGCTGCTTGTCACTGCTTCTCATTAAACCAGATTTTTGAAATAACTTAGTGTAGCTGATGTAGATGTGTATTAATGATTATGAAGGGCCTAATAAGGAAAATGTAATTCCATATATAGTGAATTGTGCTAAATCATGCTGACTTTCTTTTGGGATGTAATTTGATCATAACATAGTCCTCTTCTTAGTTGCAGACATTGCCTGCTGTGTTGTAGCACAGTATAAATGTGTTCTACTGAGCTGTAAGCTTTATTTGCATTCTGAATACTGCCAAAGTCCAATCTGTGCTGCCCGGCTTTAACTATATGGAAAGATGGGGACAGTCATGTTTCTGATTCAGCTGTACCATAAATCTTCAAGCTGACCTGGGAAGACTAGGCCAAATAAATGTACCACACTGTCACTCCTTCATTACAGAGTTACTGTAATTTGAAAATACATAAAGCATTTTTCTATTTTGCTTTGCTTAGCATTTGCTGTTTTCCACTCTTTTTCATCATAAAAGAATAGGTCTCTTTTTCCTTCATTCTTTCATGAAACACAGTTTTTATAGATTTGAGTTCTTTAATAGGGGTGAAAACTTATCTTCACTCATCTCCCAAAGACAAGGCATCTGACTGGTACTAACTGTTGCTCTTTTGCTATAAGAAGTCTTCTTCCCTCTTAAAACCAGAGCTATGCGGTGACTAAGTCAAGATGAATAGACCTCCTTTGTCAAATAAATTCAAAAGAAACTGTATAATGTTCAGATTAGCAGGTGAGACATAAATAAAGTTTATGAAAGCAAGTACTTTGTTTTGTCCTAACACTTAGACTGAATGAGCTGAAGTAGTGCTTGCCTTGGCATGATTTCTGTTTTTTTTTTTTTTTTAATTTAAAAAAAAAATCCCAAAGTTGTAACATCTGTTTCCTGGAATGGTGTCCTTTCCTTACAAAGAATGTACAAAAACTGCCAAGAGTTAGTTCAGACAGTTGTAAAATTGAGTCATTGCACAGTGAAGTTTTGTAGTTTTTTGGTGGTGGTTTTTTTGGGGTTGGTTTTTTTTGGGTTTGTTTTTTTTTGTTTGTTTTTTTTTGTTTGTTTGTTTTTTTGGTTTGGGTTTTTTCTTTTCAGTGTCAGAAGTTATCTATTGGGCTGCCTTTCTATTTACATCTTATTTTAAGACTGTAGCTGGAATATTCAGTGGGTTGTAACACTTGTTATTTTGCCTGTTCTGACCTTTGTTTTTCTTCTAAGTGGGTGGTATTTGATATAAAATGAGACTGTAAAAATGTCTTGCGTAAGAAAGCTTCTACTTTATTTTCTTCTTTCCATCCAGTGAACCTTTGCCTTTCTGGCATTTACTCAACTATCTAATGTCATGATAGGTGTTTCAAGTTGGAGATTTGATTGCCATGTGTAAGTGCATGACTGGCTATTCAAACAAAAAGTAAAAGCTTCTTTTATCTGTGACAACTACATCTTGGTTAAATTTTTTTGACCATTCTAATACAGAGGACTGCTCATTTATATGTGACCTCCTGCTTTGCTTGTCTGAGTGGAAGTGTTAAGGGAAGGGAAAGTGTTACAGCACAGTATGTGTCTCTGGAAGGAATTTCATCATAATATGGCTGTTGTGATTCTTCCATACTGTGGGAGTGGTTCCATGATAAGTTTAATCTGGCCCAAAGATGGGTGGTTGCTAAAAGGAGTGGTCTTGATTTCCTGTGTGTCTGTTGCTTATCTTGCACTGCATCCGAGCTTGCTTACTTGGTGGAAGATTTCTTTGTGGGGTGTACATCTGAGATTGGGGGGGGGATCATGGAAAGAGGGAAAAGGAGAATTGGGACCACCTCTTGTTTGCAGCCTTTGTTGTTTGTTTGCAAGACTTCTTATTGAATCTACTTAACGTCACTCCACAGGTATTTCTTTAATTGCTTCTCATGGTAGTAGAACTGAGCATGGGAATAACTGAAAGCCAAAATCTGGCTGTGCAAATAAGCAATTCAGTGTGGCTGAAAGTTTCAGGACAGCATTTTGAGTCTTTTGAATAAGAAAGAGCTTAGCTTTTTCTACTGTATAAATCCTCAGAAGCTTTACTTCTGTCAGACTGAAAATATGCTGCACTGATGGGGAGAGAAAAGAAAATCTTTCTATATCTGAAATTATATACTGTTTGGGCATAGAGTTTGCTGTTCTTCTAACTGCAGTAACCTTAAGTTAACTTCATTAACTGTTTTTTTTTCCTGCTTTTTTTCTTCCAGCCAGGGTTACAAGAAGTAGTAGAATCCTGTCGAGGCAAAAACCTCTTCTTTTCCACTAGTATTGATGATGCCATTAGAGAAGCTGATCTTGTATTTATTTCTGTAAGTTTAGGGGGAGAAGGTGGTTGGGTTTATCTTTTTTTCTTTCTTTCTTATCAAATCATTGCTGTTGCTTTTCTTTTAGGAAGATGCCTTTGTTTTGTCATGTAGATTCAGTTAGCAATGTCATTGTGTCACAGATTTCTCCTTGGTTCTGTGTACTGTGGGAAAAGTGTTAAGTAAGCTTTTTATTTGTTTTTCTTCTAGCCAGTAGCACCTTTGACAAATGAACAGGTTCTAAGTCAAAAATGGTAATGTTGGTTAGATGTATGGAGTCAGAGCACAATATAGTACAGCTCTGTCATTGCAATGTACTGATGAAATCTATGGAACCTTGATAATAATGATAAAATTCCTAGACACATATGCAAAATCATAGGCTGGTTATTCAGTTATGAAGTTTAACTATGTCTAGAAGCTTTAAAATAGCGTATTAGTGGAATTGGGAATGGCTTTAATATTTGAAAGCTATTGACACCACTAGAAAGAGGATTCAGTCAAAGATGAAGCTTTTGTGATCTAGAGGTTGTTACTAATGCAGAATCCAAAAGAACTGATTGCTATTTGTCTTGGTAAGCTACAGCTGAGTTATTTATTAAGGTCCTTTTTTCTTGAAATCTCCTCTTTGTTAGGTCACTGTAGTATGGAGCTCCCTTTCTGACAATGTTTTTATTCATTCATTAAGTCTAAAATGAATGCTATGTGGCTGGATGACTGCCACTAGTACAGCCCATGTATTGCCACCTGTCTTTGGTTCACATTGTTGCCATTTCGTCTTTCCGTTTGTAATGAAAATGACCCTCTGTCTTAATCTAAACAACGTGTTTTCCCTTATGTTGCCTTTTCTGTGTACATCAGTGTACTAACTTTCATCAGCCCTACACTTAGGTTTCATTGCAAAGTGAGTTTAAACTATAGTTGCCTCACTGGCTACAAGATTGTTATGTGAGCTTCTGCACTCCTAGTGTGGGACAGGTAACAAAAAGTGCCTGGCCATAATCATGAAGAAATTACTGTTGTTTCCAGAATAAGGATTGTTTCACCAAAGCCTGCAGAGCTGCTATGACTTGCCCTTGTTTAAATCCTATTTGAATAGAGGTCAGTGGGCTTTCCATAGAAAACAAAATGGGTAATTGAGACTGCTAATAGCTCTTCATTTGATGTGGTTACCAGAAGAATTCTGAGGTACAAGCATTTTCCTTCCTGTGAGAAGGCAAATGTCCCTCAGTCTTAACACAAGAGATACTGACCTGGAATATTTCTTCCCCTTTCATCTGTTTGTAATTAGGTTAATACACCAACAAAGACGTATGGGATGGGAAAAGGCCGAGCAGCTGATCTGAAATACATTGAAGCTTGCGCTAGAAGAATTGTACAGAATTCAAATGGCTATAAAATTGTCACTGAGAAAAGCACAGTTCCAGTACGTGCTGCAGAGAGCATTCGTCGAATATTTGATGCCAATACTAAGCCTAACTTGGATTTGCAGGTAAAAAATAATCTTTGAGTTGTGTATTTAAAGGCTGGCTATTGGTTTTGGCTTTTATTTGTTGTTCTTTTTTTCTTGGGTGTGTAGGTGCTGTCTAACCCAGAGTTCCTTGCTGAAGGAACAGCCATCAAGGACCTGAAGAACCCGGACAGAGTGCTTATTGGTGGAGATGACTCTCCAGAGGGACAGAAAGCTGTTCGTGCTCTATGTGCTGTTTATGAGCACTGGGTACCCAAAGAAAAAATCCTTACAACCAATACCTGGTCATCAGAACTTTCTAAACTGGTTAGTGTTACTGCTGTGGTCTGCCATGAGCAAGGGGTGTGAGACAAAGCTCAGAAGCAGAATTTTGTTGACACTGAGTGATGCAGCTAGAAAAGACACTTGAGGTTGGGAGAACCCAATACATGTGTCAAAGGATGTTGATCTTTTCCAGTTCTCAGCTTTCCCAGTTAATAGATTATGCTGACTTTCTGTAAAGTCCCTTTCTCACTTTTATTGCTGCTATTTATTACTAAGAGCAAACCTCCAGTGCTGTAGAAACTGATTACCTTTGTAAAACTATTCAAACTCTGCAAGTTAAGCATTATTGTGGTTGGCTTAAATCCCTTTAACTGGCATCTCTGTATTAAACTACCTATGTTACCCTTTTTGTAAGTCAATAGAGTTGCATAGGTACTGAAGTAATCCTTTCTGTAGCAACTCCTTTTAGTCTGTGGACATCTTGGTTTCTGGAAAAATGAAGTTTTTTACTATGCTTTTTATTTACAGGCAGCTAATGCTTTTCTTGCCCAAAGAATCAGCAGCATTAACTCAATCAGTGCTCTGTGTGAAGCTACAGGAGCAGATGTTGAAGAAGTAGCAAGAGCTATTGGAACAGACCAAAGAATTGGAAATAAATTTCTCAAAGCCAGTGTCGGTAAATGAAAAATTCCTCCTTTCTTTTTCCCCACTGGGCTTCTGTTTAATAGTGGAGTAGTGTTTTGAAGTAATCTCATTCTCTAAAATCTTCTACAGCATTAGAAGTACTTAATGTATGAAAATATTGCTGTAGAATACTAGTATAAATCCATTTTTTGGTAAAATATGTAGGAGTGATGTTGCTCCAGACCCAGGAACCTGAAACTGGAGAGCTCAGAGTGCATGTCTTATCCTGCCTGTGACACTGGAAAGAAAACCTACAGCTTTATTTTTCTGAAGCATCACTGATGACAGTGTTCTCCAAGATGTCTTCCCAATTGTAACTGCTGCAATTTTGTTTGGGAGCTGCTGCCAATGGCCTGAGGGAGGGAATATCTCTAGCTCAGAATGTGTGATGGCAGCTTATAATTTGTAGGCTGAATTCATAAGGTTGGAAAGACCTCCAAGACTGAATCCAACCTTTGACCAATCACCACCTTGTCAACTAGGCCATCGCACTAAGTGCCACATACAGTCATTTCTGGATTAGATTTATGAGAGAGTAAAATGTGATAAAGTAGTGATCAGTACATCAAACTTTCAAACTTCAGAACAAGACTAAAGCCTGTCTGTATGACTTTATGCTAGAAAGTGTGACTTCAAAATAACCTTATTAAATATAACCTATCCTAGAGTCTATGCAAGAGTGAAAAATAGATAGCAAATGCATTACCAAAATTTTGACTTTGTTGTTATAATTCCTTCTAGACTGTGCTGTTTCTGGGACTCTGCTTGCTGAGTGAAGTTCTAGGTTCAAGGATCCCTCTAATTGTCTCAGTTTTGCCTTGGTCAGCTATGGTGATCTTTGGTTCTTGGCAATGATTAGATATCCATTTGGGGGTGCAGGAGGAAGGAACCTAATCTTAACACACTTGTTTTGAGAAGTATTTGTGCAAATCTTGAGGTGGGGAGAGAGCAGGTCCAGGAGCTTGTCTACCTACTTGTAATAATAGCCCTTAGTTGCCTTTTCTTGTATAGGTTCAGGTTTCTGTGTTAAAACTTCCATTGATTTCAGTGGAACCTGAAACATAATTAAGCTTTCTGTAATTGACAAAGTAAGTAGGTCCAGGAGTTGGATTTTAAGAGATTAAGATTTTCATTTCCTAGCAGTGAAATACTGGGAAAAATTGTAATGTTGACAATGTCAGTGATTGCCAAAAGCTGCTTGATTCCACAGATTGGCTTGGATCAGTACCTTTGTCACCTGTAAAATAACTGCTTTCTCTTTCAGGGTTTGGAGGTAGCTGTTTTCAGAAGGATGTCTTGAACTTAGTGTACCTCTGTGAGGCACTGAATTTACCTGAGGTAGCTCGCTACTGGCAACAGGTACAAATTCCTCACCAGTTTTTTCAGAGGGTAGTGTTTCTTCAGCACTCAGCTTTCAGGCATTGAGCTTTTAAGCATTTTCCACACAAACTGTGTTTCAGCTCTAAGGAGCAGATGCCTTATTTCTGGTCACCTTTACATTTTAGGGTACTCAGCCTAACGCTGCCATTTAATACTTATGGGTACTTAGGCTTTTGTGGGGTGAATTAAGTTACCTCGATCAAATGGATTGGGAAGCTGTCTAGAAGCAGCACTAGAAAATGTGAAGTACATGTTTCCTGTCTTTCTCTTGCAGTTTGCTGTCCACTTTGAATTCAGAACTTTTGATCTTTTCCTCAGGGTCTCCTTCTACAGCTCTGAAAGAACTCAGCAGATCTTGGTTGCTGTTGTTCCCTGGTTTAATGTTAGGAATGGTTGGGAAGATATGGATGCTCTCAGGCCTGGCTCCAGTACAGAAATAATACCCAGTCTGTATTAGCAAGTGTTTCCCTATTAGCCAGTGAAAGCACCTCACCTTTCTTCCTTAGTCCTGAACAAGCAGCTTTGAGGTGTATGGTATGGTCAAAAAACCCCTTTGGTTTTATTATACTGATTTGTCTGTGGTGGTCAAGTATAAGGCTGCCCAGCAGATGCCCCCAGAATACCAAGTACTTGATTTGCCTACCTTATTAGCAGCTTTGCTTTTTTTGATCTTCATTTTGGCTAGCCTTTTTTCTCTTTACTCTTCTCCATCCCAGTCTGCTGCCAAAGAAACAACCTGCCAATAATTACTAGTTGTGCCACATCTGTACTGAAGTCCAGTATTATATTGTACATCATGGTTATACGGTGCTGTTGATGGGGTTATTTAGGCTTAGTTGTCTTTGCAAGATTCTCCTCCCCAGGAGGTCCCTAATACTTCCTTCCAAATGTCTGAAGTTTGTCTGGATCTCACTCATAATACCCTCCTAACTGCCTGTAAAACTGTGCCGTCTCCAAGTACTATCTGTGGCTTTTGTCAGCTTCTTCCATTACCTGTGATATCCAGTGGCTCTCAATGCCCTGTTCAAAGTTTAACCTCCAGCCAGGGGCTAGTCAGCAGCCCAGTTACTTGCTTGCAACTATAACTCTTACATTAATTGACCGGGACGAGGAAGGCATGGGTTTTATGTTGTCTGTCTTCAGAGGTTTGGATTGACATCCTCCCTAAAAATATATTTTATTAGGATAGCCTAGTCCATGGTGGAGAGGCCTGCATCCCATTGGTGAAGAGAGGCTAATGTACTGAATGAGCTTTGTGGAAGCATCCAGGAGAGATTTGGTTCAGTGTAGGACGTGGATGCATCAGCACAGCAGGGAAGAGGAGGAGCACTAGGTTCTGATAATTGCTTTACAAGCTGTTGCTTTTCCTTACTATAAGATGGAAGCAGACAATGAACAGTCCCTGGAGCAGCATGAGCTGTAGGAACTAACCATGTTACATCACTGATAATCTGATGGACAGGGAATAATTTCTGTCTTGAAAGAAACAAGTTGGTTGTAAGATCACAAGGACCCTTCTCAAAATGCAGGCTACTTGGTATCTTGGCAACCCAAAGGCATAGGAACACTTAGTTCTTGCTGGAGCTTTATTTAACAAAAGCCTAAAAGTTTGCATTGTTACTGTAAACAAGACAGTTAAAGTGATTTTGGTGCTTTTATGCTCTCTTTCGAGAGCAGTGTTCTTCGCAGTGTTTCTGTGTGGCTTATTAAGCTGTGGAGAGATAGATGGTAAGAACAGCTGCTGCAGAGTTAGGGTAAGGTAAAATGCCCTGCTCATACTGCAGTGCCCTAGCTGTACCTTCTGCTTCCTCAGAGCCCTGTTGTCATCTCATAGAGGTCTGTCTGCCCCAGCCCACATTGCTCAAGTCGTGTAATGTGCACCCTTAAAAGCAACTGTGTGAGCCCCTTCTTTGTGGCTTGAGCATTGCACTCTTGGCAGTGGGAGAGTAGCAGACCAGAAGCACATTCTGGAGGATATGCTGCTCAGAGCAGTCTCAGAATCCTAACTTATATTCTATCTGGCCTTTTGGAGAGAGGAGGGTTCTCTAATACTAAAACCTTCATTCCTTGAACATTTACCTACAAGGCATTCCTCTTGCCTTGCCAGCTGTACATTTGTTGCCTGTCACTGCCCTGTTGAGTTGCATAAATCTCACTGCTTTTATTTCTTTTCCTGAAATAAGTGTGGTTCACCAATATCCTTCTACTGAATAGTTTATACCTTATGTTTCATAGGCTGTTCCTTTTAATTCTTGATTTGGGCTAAAAGTTTCAAAACCCAGAGGGTTGTGTAGTTCTTTCCAACCCACTTTGAACACTGAAAAGGTGGAGGAACATAGCTTTACTATTTTACCAGTGGTCCAGTGTCCTCTGTGTGTGATGACTGGAGATCCAAGTATGAAGCAGGCTGGAGGAAAGAACAGGAGCAATTGATGATCAAACCCACTTTCCTGTAATAACAAAATAACGAAAGTGAGCCATTTAAGTGTTGTTGAGTTACACAAGTTTCCTGTATTGGCATCTGTTAGTGTGGATTAAAAAGGCTAAAAATATTCTCACAATTGTTACATGTGGCATGTAAAAAAAGTGTAGGTCTGGCAATGGGATATCCATGTGACATCAAGTACCCTAGGACTGAAATAGGCAGAGACATGGAAAGCAATGAGTTTTAATTTTTTTTAAAGAAAGCAATCTGAAAAAAATCCTAGTCTTTAAACTAATTAATGCATGTTAAGATATGTGTATGTGTACCAGAATTCACTCATTAAACAGGATTTATCTCAGAATTTGGTAAATTAACTAAATTTATCTTTGGATTGCTTATGATACTGAGTATCATAATTCAGATAATTTCTCTTTTAAGCCTCTATTAAATTTACGTATAGGTAGTTTGGCTTGATGGTTAATAGAATCTGTTTATAGTTTAAAATGGCTCCCTTCTGTACCATCATGGCATGTATCATTTCAGGTAATAGACATGAATGATTATCAGAGAAGAAGATTTGCTTCCCGCATTATTGACAGCTTGTTCAATACTGTCACTGACAAGAAGATTGCTATCTTAGGGTTTGCTTTCAAAAAGGATACTGGGGACACAAGGTAAGCAAGCAAGCTCAGTTCGCCAGCAGGGATTCCCTACAGTTGGTGCCAGCCACACAGCTAATGCCCCCCACTGAACTGTATTAATAGCTGGCATATGGGACCCTTTGTTTCTTGTGACTGAATTGGTTTGTAACAAAGATTAGTCTTTCTTAAATGGGTGAGAACTGTTTCTTGACCTGAACAACAGACCTGAATCATGCAGAAGTTGCAGGTAATTCCAGTCCTTATTAACTTACACAATCAAAGATTTTGACAGACTCCTTCCATTCTCCACAGAAAAGAATGCAAACACTTCTGCAGCTGGTTCTAAATTGCTTTGTGAAATCAAAGTTTCAGCTTGGTTTCCTGAAGTGGTTAATTCTGTTTTCCTGTAAAGGTCAAACGATACAACTCTTCAGCTGCAGTTTGTGGGGAAAGCTTATAAACTCTAGGCCTTTATAATTTTGGTCAGTAGGAGTCCTTGGACTTACTGTCTCTCTTGTATGATTCAGCAAAGGAGATACAGACTTATTCATATTATTCTTCTTGGTGTCCCTCAAGATTACAGATTTCCTATTGGCACGGTTGCCACTAAGATATTTAATGTAAAAATTATATAAAAGCTCTGGTATTGCATGTCATGATACTTGAGAACTTTCATTACTTGGAACATGCCACCTGGTTCTTTACCTGATTGATTCTCTTCCCTAGAGAGTCATCCAGTATCTACATTAGCAAATATTTAATGGATGAAGGAGCAAAGCTCCATATCTATGACCCTAAAGTACCTAAGGAACAAATCATCTTTGATCTCTCACATCTGGGTGTCTCAGAAGATAACCAAGGTAAGAATGCTCATGTAAGGGTTATTTACCTCTTCCTATCCTATTCTCAATATACATGGGTCTGTTTAAATATTATAAATTCATTTTCAGCATGACATAAGTGCTGTTGGTTGCACTTACTAGAAAATTGTGATAGCTCAGAGGTTTACTCTCACTCTTCTTCCTTTCCCTGTAGCTTTTGTAGATAAATGCTAATTCTCAACTACTGTTTATTTTTCTTTCAATACATACTCTTTTGAATAGATGCCTAGAATTTTATTTCTGCATGATTAAAAGGAAGAGAAAGAAGTCTGTCCAGAAGGAGAGAGTAGTTGTTGTTCTGATAGTTTCTTTGTGTCCCTAGTACTATCTTGTATTAGTTCTTTCTTACATATCTAAAATAAAGAAGTAATTCCAGAATGCACTATTCAGCATTCTCCCTTCCCTCATATCACTTCCAAATTACTTTGTTCTCTTACATACGAGAACACATTAGAGTAATCACCTGTGATTATAGAGGTAGGGGGTATGTGGAACTTCTGTTTTCTTACTGGGGAGAGGGGGAATGGAGCTGATGGATCTGGAGAATAGATGAGGCTTCTAGAGGTGAAGAGAATGGAACAAACTGAGCTGTGATGAACAACAAAGGGTGTACACTATTTGGCATGCCCTTGAATTAGAGGGAAAGGGAAGGCTTTCCTCTAGGCAGCCCCTGGGGAGCCTCATGTGTCTCCTCCCCAGTGTGAACTGAGTGTTAAATAGAAACTGTGATGTGCTGCTGTTCTACAGACAATGACCTTTGTGAGAGCTGGCATTTGAGCACTCCATATTACTGTCTAATTCTAGTGATGTCCTTGACTGTTTACATTAGATTTGAATGCTTGACTTGAAATATTTAAGTGCTGTGACTACTCAGACGCCAGGTACAAGCTGCTTTCATTTAAATGAGTAAAATCAAAGTGGTATCTTGGTAGAAAATATCTCTAGGTGAGTGACTTGAAACCACCGTTTGTGTAGGGCAAGGAAGGAGACTCATTTGCCAGAAATGTGCCAGATTGGTGGTAAAGGCATGTTCAGAATAAAACTGTTATCTTCTATTACAGTGTCTCGGTTGGTCACTATCAGTAAAGATCCATATGAAGCCTGTGATGGAGCCCATGCCCTTGTAATTTGCACTGAATGGGACATGTTTAAGGTAGATGTTGTCTTAAACTAAAGAAAAAAGAGGGAGTGTTATGCTACTTATTTATTCTATCTGCATTAATTACTCTTTACAGGAGTTGGATTATGAACGTATTCATAAGAAAATGCTGAAGCCTGCATTTATCTTTGATGGTAGGAGAGTTCTAGATGATCTTCACAATGAGCTACAAGTCATTGGCTTCCAGGTAACTATCTGGGTGATGCTTTTTATGTTTCTTTCCTCCTTCTCTCTTCCCTCTTGCTCTCCTTCTTCAGTGACTCAGTAGCAAGGGAAAAAAAAAACACCTCTGCAGGTGAGGATTTAAATGTACACCTGTCTGTTCTTAAGTGTTCACCAGTGCTGTCTTCCTCCACTATCTTACTACTTTCACAGACTGATGCTCTTTTAAAATTGAGGCCATCAACATTCTGCAGTTTAAGCCTGCCTTAGACTTTAGGTTGGAAAAGACCTCCGAGATCATAGAGTGCAGCCATAAATACAACATCTGAGTGCTGCTCTGCTCTTCTTTGCAGCAGGGTATGTATATAAATAATGGACAGTTGGGAGGTAATTGTGCCTAAATTAATTTTAGGCATGATATTTGACTCCAAAAGCAGCTCCTTTACTGTTTCTTCCAGACCTGCAGTCTTTGTTGCTGCCGCTCAGCAGAAGGGCTGAGTTTGAATGTTATAATCTAATCCATAGCCATTAGTTGGAATCTTATTTTAATATCACAAAAAAAGAAGCTGCTTTTGAAATTGACAGTAACAGGATAGTAAAACACACTTCCTGCAGAGGTAAATGTAAGCTGTAAGTACCTTTTTTGCTCCTCACAAAAGACATAAGTAGGTTTACTGGAGACATGAGACTTAAATACTGGACAACATGTCATGTTGGTAACAAATATTTATCAGCAGTGAGATCTTCACTTGGACAAACTATTAAGGGAAGTTTTGGGCTCTTCTCCCTGAGGTTTGCATAACAAAGTTGGCTGATACTGGAGGTGAAAGCAGTTAATGCAAAGATATATCTGAAGATAGTCAGTGAAACAATCAAGTATTACATGGGAGACTGGAGGAGATGACTGATTAGTCCTTTTAGTCCTTTGTGTTTGATTAAGAGTAGCCAGAAGATCCAAACAATGGGGTTTGTTTACACCAGAGAGAGGGCTCAGAAGCAAGTGTTTTAACTTTTTAGCTGTGTTTTGCCAAGCTAATAGCAAATTCTCTATCAAATTCTAATCTGTGTGATATTTGTCCTAGGAATTTGTCTTCTGAAGTCTTCTGTGGCTTAAAGACTTTCTAGATCAGAGACTGCACTTTTGTGTTTCTCGTATGAAATTCTCATTGAATTTTTAACCAGTTTGTGAGTTTGCTGACCAGAATGCAATTGGTCATCAAGGTTTATTATTCAGTTTTTTCATCCAGAATAACATTGCAAAGGCATTTAACAATTGACCTAGAGTCTCTGCATTAAATAATAAAAAGGATTTTGTCTTAAATGGACAATCTCAAAATTTAAGTTTTTAGGGCCTTAGTCTTTTAACTTCCCTTGTTAAAAGTTGTTACATTAGACAGCCTAATAGCTATATTAGATGCCAATAGCAATTCCATTGTATGCAATCTAAACCTATGAATTTGAGTAGTTCTAAATTTTCTCAGACTGGAGTTTAAATAACTTTGAACACACCTACCATTTCAATTATTACTTGTTTCCACAGTAGAAATTTAATTCAGGACATATGAATGTGAAGCTCTGTGATTGTAGGCAAAGTAATTTCTGATTTGAGGAAAAAAAATCTGCTCCGGTCTCAAGCAGAGAAAATAGAGTAAGCCTTGAGTGAAGAGCTTGAAGTACTTTCAGCATAGATGGAATTTGACTTCTACTAAAATCACCAAATCCTGGAACAATCTGAGAGAAGCATCTCAGCCAGATACCATAAGAACAAAACCTACAAGCCAGATCAGATGCATGTTTCAGTCATTTTTTTATTCCTTGTACTTCTGAGTAGTGTTTACTCTCATAATGGCTGTAGGATTTCTCTCTTGATAAGCTACAGTTATGTACACTGTTTGTGAGTCAGCTTGTATAAATTCATTTAACTAGGCAGTTGAAGCTGTTAAAGGGCAAATACAGTACATACAGTTCTCTTGACTATTAAAACAACTCTCTTCAGCGTTAGCTCAGATGTCTGCCTAGAATATATTGATCAAAATTTTATTAAAATAGAATAGTTGAAGTATTTTGTTTTTTGGAGCTTTGCTTTTGACCTGCATGACTTAAGAGGGAAGCTACAGTTCACTTATTTATTGAATGTCTTAACTGTCCTACTAGTTAGTGTTTTGTCTTCTTCAAGTTCTGTCCTTGGTGATTTACATTAGTCTGAACTAGAAATTAGGGGAATCTGCCTTGCGCTTTGAATTTTGCCATACCTGGCTTCTGTGTGTTGGCTTTGTCACATGCTTTCACTTGTAGTGTTGGCTGCCTTTACCCTTTCAGAGTTGGGTTGCTTCAAAAACAGCCTACTGCATTACTGAGGGAAAAAGCTTTTTCTATGCTAATTTAGTATAAATTTTTAGGAAAAGGAGTCTGAACCCACATGTTATGAATACCCAGAAACATTTTATGGCATTTGTATTGGTAGTCACTAGGAAGGTGAGGCAGATGAATGTCCAGATTGTCAAGATGCAGCTTAAGTCGCAAAGCAGATGCTTGTGGAAGGCTGGTTGGTTGTTTTGTTTTTTCAACAAACTCTTTGCAACTCCAGTCACAGAAACTGTCCTTGGGCACACTGTGCTTTGTGGCTTGTGCTGTTATAGTGTTCATAAAATGTGTTCTTTGTGGAGTCCTCATAGGTTGAGATGATTGTTCGCTTGCCACACTCGCTTGTTAAATGTGTTTTCTTTTTCAGATTGAAACAATTGGGAAGAAGGTGTCAGCCAAAAGAATTCCTTTTGCTTCTTCATGTGAAATTCCTAAATTCAGCCTGCAGGATCCACCTGTCAAAAAGCCTAGGGTATAATGTTTAATAGGTACTGAAGGAATTCTGTGGATGTTCTTAGTGATAATACTGTAAGCCTATGCTTTTTTTAAGGAAATATATTTTTCATAAACTAAACCAATTTTACACTAGAAATGGTACCTGGTACATGTGAATTCAGTCTATTTTCATATCTCTATTTTTATAGCAATTTTTTTTTTGGTTACTGAAGATGGTACAAACCTGTTTTTAATAATGAATCATCTTTTAAGTGCAAAAGTTACCTTCAAACTGCAGATTTCTGCTTCCAGAAATGTTCCTAAATAGCACTTTAAATATTTCAAGTGATATGAAAGCAAAAGAAATAGAATATTGTTTTACCTTAGTCCAGTTATAGACTGTAATCAGTCTATATAAATTATGATCTATAGACTGGAACTTTGGTCTCAGCAATTTTTCATTTTCTTTTGCGGTGATTCTTTGCCCAGTTAAATGCCTGCTCTAACTGGTATTCAAGTCAAAAGATCTTTTCTAAGTGAATAGGCTTTAGGTCCAGCCCTAAGGTCGAACTGACTTCAACAATAATGCCCCAGTCACGGTTGGGATCCATTGGCACTGATAGTCTGAACTGCATCTCTTGGGAGACCAGATAGTTCTGCAGGCATCAATCGTGTAATTAGTGCCAGTGGACAGGAGCTACAAACTGATCCACTGGCAGATCTTCAGTTTTCATTCTTTGGTTGTCTTGCCTACATTCCATGTGCGGCCACACATTTTTTGATTTAATCAGATTCCTGGGGCAAGTAAGTATTCTCTAAGTTACAGCAGTATGACCTGTCTTCAACAGAGGAGCATTCTGCTTGTTTGAACATTGAATTTAAGCAGAATTACCTTAATTTGGTAACAGGCCAAGTAGAAAACAAATATTGGCTTCAATGTTACCTGATAGTTATCTTTTTCCTTCCTTACATTCATCTGAAAGCAGCTTTTTTAATGAATCTGAAAAAAAACATCTCTGCTGTGAAGAAATTATTAAAAATAAATTCAGCCCCAAAAATCAGCTTGCTACCTCATTTGACTAGCAGGAATGAATACTTCCAATGTCCTCTTGATATTTTTGCCTTTATTGTTACTTTGTTTCTACTTGTTTTTTATTATTCTCAATTGGCCAGTGCTATTAAAATCCTTGAGATGACAGTGTTTGTCAGTGTTTGGCTTGTTGCGTGGGGTTGTGAAATGGAGGGGAAGATAGAGAAGGATGACCATGAACAAGTTTCAGGCTTGAAGGTGTAGACATCTTGGTTGAATAACAGTGTTGGGATAGTAGAAAATTATCCTGCAACTGGTCACATAATACCTTCTGAATTATTCAACCTGTGTGCCTTCAAGTGTGGTGTACCAATAGTTAAACAGGACGTAAGATCAGTGAGTGCTATTACTGTAACTGCGTACCCACAGAAATGTAGGGACAGTTTAAGCTTTAGGACAGATCCTTGAAGATTTATGGAACTTGTATAATAATTTGGATAGACAATACAAGACACTGTTACGTGACAGAAATAGCTGTATCCTTGAACCAGATGATTTCAGATTCTGCATGTTAATGGCTTCCACATAGGGACTTACTCTGCAACAATCATCTGGCACTTTGGGCAAATACGCTTAAGGTTTTTTGTCCTGCTGCAGGATTTTTCTCAGAGAAGTGCATCAAAAGCCACTCAAAGTGAGTGTGAATTATGTGGGCTTAAATTGTCATCTTTCATCATGCCATTTCCTCCTCCCTATTGACAAGTGCTGCTTTCATGTAACAACCCTGAGATGCAGTCAGGGTTGCAGCACAACTTTTTTAAGTGGTTGATCACCCTGTCTTTACAGGTGAGTGTCCTCTTAGCTACCTCTGGCCCTGTAGCACCTGAGAGGGCAGGCTGGTCACTGCTCCTTTGGGATTAAGAAGAAGGTGCTGACGAATTGTACTCTAAGGGTCTTGTCCTTGACTGTTCAGGTTAGCACGGCACTGCTTCAGGGTATTTTAAATCAGGAGGGTGAGTAAAGGTGTTAGAAAATCCGGATGCCTTTCTGAAACTTGCACACACCTGTAATAGTAGTGCCTCTATATGGGACCTGTCTTCATCAGTTTGAAGCAGATGATGAACTGTCACTCTTGTGTGAAGTATTGCTCTTTTTAGGAATGCGCAAGTGTTCCTGAGATTCCAGTGGCTTTTCACAAGTTATCCCAAAGAGATGGAGAAGCTACATGCTGTACCCCTATTGCTACCCTGTTTCTCCTGCAGACTTAATCAAAGCCTGAATAGTGTCTTGGGGTATAGTCATAAAGATGTTAGAGAATGGCCAGGTTCATTACAGTGGGATCATTCTATATTCCTTCTCTTAGTAAAGCGGGAGCACCAGATCCTAAGGAGCAACAAGAAGTAAAACTAGTACTGGCATTTTCCTTGCTTTCTTAGAGTCAATTTTTTTTCTTGGTGGCTGCCTTCTTTTAGTGGGAGAAGTGGGATTGGGGGATGAATCCAGTGGGACACTCCTTCAGGATACAGCAGTACATACCTTGCATATATGCCAGAGAACCTTAGAAGCTTCAGAAGCTTTGGGCAGCGCCATGAATCATAAGCCGTCATCTTCAGAATACATTTGTCTGGGAAATAAGAACTGGACATGACCTGTGTTCTGTTTTGAAGGCTTGAGTAGTGCACATAAGAGATGGAGTTTAGTGCTATCAAGTCTTTGTGTATGGATGTTACAGCAAGCAATTCTGGATGAGAATTGTGTAATGTGACCAATGGACTCTTGTGTTCTGAAATTGCTTTTACAGGGTTCTTAAAATGCAATCCCATGGTAACACTGCTTGACACTGCAAAAATGCAAATACAACAGCTGAAGCAAAGCCAGATTTAATACAAGTCAAAAAGGAATTTGATACAGAGTGCATAAATTGGGTCCTACCCAAGATGTACATAGACAGATTGTAAGTGCCAGGCAAGATGTACTGTTTTTCTGACTATGTGTGGTCTCATTTTTGTGCAGCTAAAACTAGTCTGGTTCCAGGAATACAATAGCCAAGAATATTCCAAGTGAATAGAACACATATATTTGATCAAGACTAGTTACTTTATGGGTGAGGAGGAGCAGTTAGGAGTGAGATTTTGTACTGGCTAAAAAGCTTACATTTTTCATTTGAGGTTCTTGTAGTGCTATAATCTTGTCAACAGCTAAACTTGGAAGTTAATTGCAAAACAATGCAGGAAAGCATAATGGAGATCTGATTTAGGAATGCTGGAGTTAAACTAAAATTTCTGCTTTTGCTATGTCAAGCTAAAATTTCTGGTCCAAGTTGAACATCTGCAGTAAGTTACCACATGTTGTAGTAAGGAAGCATTAATGCTCGACACTTTTTAAATGAAGGGAACACCAATATTAATTATTCATCAAGTAGGAAAAAATTCTAAAACAGTTTTTAAATTGACAAAGCCGGAGTGTTCAGTTCATCTAAGGACTTCAAATTACTGGAAGATGCAATTCTCTGTGAATAACATTTAATTATGTTTCAGACAGTGGAGTAGATTGATGTGATGATGCTAAAAAAGACTATTCATTCTTTTAGTGTCTGTTACAACTTTAAATCTTATTCCCAAAACTCAGTTACATGTTTTCCTGGTTGCAAGGATGATTAATGTTTCTTAAAATATTTTATAGCTGCTTTGTGAAACAAACTGACAGAATGATGTGACTGACATACAAAACAAAAATGTCACCAAACATGAAACTTCAACAAAACCGAGTCATGAAACCTGTGCTGAATTACAACAAGGATGTTTCTGAGAGTTTGGTGCTTTAACAGTTATGGAAAAACTGAATGGGCAATAGGGGAAGTAAGATGGCTGTAAAAGCAGGAATTTGTAACTAGGAAAGAAACTTTAGGGCCAGTCTTCAAACATTGTTAAAAAAAACAAACAGGCACATGTGGAGGTGCCTCTCCCCTGAAATCCCGGGGGGAGGGACCCTGCAGAGTATGGGTCTGTCCCTGTCCCTGCTCCCATGTCACTTGTGCCCCATACCTGTTCCTGATTGGGTGGTTGGGGGTGCCTGGGGCCAAAAGGAGAGAGCAGGGTGCGATGACTGGGTCTACCTGGGAACTCCAGCCGTGCGGCTGGAGGAATAAAATAATCCCTGAACATCTTCAAAAATATCGCTTCATCTTTCCTTCCACGTTCATTGCTGTCTTATACACGTTGTAAGGATTCCCCTCCCTACAACAGGCACAGATGCTCTCCAATCTACGAAGTCAAAGTGTGACTTTCACTAGAATCCACAGCAAAACATGCAGCTAGGAAAGCTTGTGTAGCTTTTGACACTTGGAACCAGACAGTTGGCAGACATGTGTAAGAGCATGACATCCTCTTCTGAACCACCCAGCAGCAATTCATAAGATAATTCTACCACGAAGTAATGTTGGACTGTTTCAAGAAGCATTCTTTCTCTCACTGTAGAGAAGTCACTGTGCAGTGTTCTCTTGTTCTGGTTTGATAATGGCTGTATGGCTCAGAATTCCTTCTATATTTTGGTGTTGATATGCTGAAAGAGCAGTAATTTGGCAGAAGCTACAGTCATGTTCTGTTACATCTGCTCTGTAGGCAAGTCAAAACTGTTCTTTACAGTAGGACCCCTAATAAAGGCTGGCAGCTGTTAAACAATGTGGGTATCCTGGGGATGAGATTGCAACCCTTTCCATCTACTGCAGTGGAGGGAGTGCTGAATTTTCTTGCAATGGTTGATAACCTTTCCCTGCTCTAGTACTCAAGTGTACTTCAGCTGAAGCAGGGCATTTTTGGCTGAAAACAGACCTGGGCTTTCTATGACCAGCAATCAGACCTTTAATTTTTAAAAATTATTAATAGTATTAAAAAAATACCAAACCAGCCTTGCTTGTCTCTCTACCCTTACAAAATAATTATTCTTTTGTTTATCTCTTTTTCCCCTTTGTTTCTCATGGCTCACATTTCTCTTCCCCTTACACTGGTAAACTAGTACATTCCTTCTTGGTTAAAGTTTTGCTTTTGTAATGCTTTAATATTGCTGTACTTCATTTTGTTAAGTGCCAACTGTGCATCACTGGCCTTGGTGGTATAATCTTATGTTCATACAAGTTTCTCATATATATTATCTTGCTAGGTAGTTGTCTTCCTTCTGACATAGTGCTGAGTTGGTGGGAGGTGCAGGGTCCACTCTCCTTCTACAGCCTTTCTTGGTTTAGAAAAGTATTAGGGCCAGTCAGAGAATTACATGCATGATGAGAGTTTAGGACCAGATAGCAAAGTCCTGGAATCTTTCCCAAATAACTTCACAAAGATACAGGTGAAGCTAGTTCAGAGATGGCATGTACTGTCCAAAGCTGAGCATTAGGGAGAGACAAGCATCAGTATTGTTGCTGTACAGAGAGGCGAGTAGAGCTGTTAATGTACCATATGCCATGTTTTTATTTCTGCTTGAGCTCAGTGATATGCAGTGGATTTCATGTTTCACCCACAAAGTGGTTCACTTCCCTGCATTCAGATTTACCAGCCAGACCAAGCCTCAAGGGGCAGGTAACCAAACCCACCACACACAACCACTGGGGTTTTAACTTTCCTTTCATGACAAGACAATAGCCATGCAATAGGAGCACAGTACAGAATAGCAGCCGTTCTGCATACTCAATACTAAAGCATCTGTGCAGTTCAGTGGGGTTTGTTACAGTCACCTACATAAATTAGGGATAGCTCCATTTATGCTCTTACACCAACTCTGATTTTCCAAAGGGTTTAAAATAATGGTATCTACACAAGGTTAATTGTCTTTCCAAGAAGGACATTTTGTTTTCTTTAGCTTGATACCTTGTATGTACCAAGGCACACACTTAGAGACATGCAAGCTCTGGAAAAGCTTTAGCTATCAGAATGGTACAGCCAATTTTCTCAAGATGCAGGTAAGAGATACCATCTTTTGAAGGAGTATCACTACACTTTCTCTGGTGTGGTTCAAGATAGCCCTAATCTGGTGCATTATGATGTACAGTGTCTTTCTTTAGAACTCCTATAGTTCCCAGAGCCCCTGCAAGCTTATGTTACATAGTAGTAAATACACTAAAGTATCAGTACCTTTCAAATTACTATCAGCACCTTCACAGGTATTAATTGCAGCAATGCTGCTTGTCGTAGCAGATCTATAAATCTGCTCAATCTTTGTTCCCAGCTTACGTTTATTTCTTCCACCTCAGTTCCACCACTATCAAAATCAGTTCTATCTTCTTTTTGCGGAACACTAGAAGTACTCTGTTGTTGTAGCCTTGCCAGGAGAAATGTGGTGTTTTGAAGAGAAAAAAGTGTTCTGGAAAGATAGTAAGTTTATTCATATAGCAACCATCTGTTCTGCATTTCTGGAACTGAGTATAATTATGCACTGAAAAAAGGATCCTTAAAACTGGCAGCTTTAAATAGGTTCACTCTCATTTTCAGACAGCTTTTGTCTTTCTTTTTTCTACTAAGTTCTTCAAGAAGAATTCACCTAATTAAAAAGAAAAAAATAAACACCGAAATTGTTTGTAGGTATTTCAATAACAGAAGGCAAAAGAACACATTCTTATTTAACATGAGTCTTCTATTCTACAATATAATTGGTTTTGCCACTAATTTTGTAGGAATTCAATTCTATATAACAGCACTTCCAATACACACAGCAGAGATCTAAAAAAACTCTCAAAACTACAATCCAACAAACAATCCCAAATCCTGATTTTCCTCCTGTCCAGTTTTGTGAAATAGCTCTGTTGCTTTGTGCATTCCAACAGGCAGAAGTGAATTGATTTAATTAAAATTTAATTCCTGTTTTATAAAGTATCAGTAAGTTATAGTGAAACCTGCTATAAATCATGTTTGAGCTTGCATTAAAAGACTGAACAGCGAAGTACCCCAAATGAGTCTTCTCTGCTCTTTCCTTAGGACAAAGCAGGATATTGTACCTACACAACAGTTCCATTAATATCCTAATACGCAGTGCTCTGTCAGAAAAAGCACTGCCAAAAGTGTCTCTATTTTTAAAGCACTATAAATAAATTCTGCCTAAAGCAACAAAATTGCACTACAAACAACCAAGGACCTCGTTGAACCCAAAAGCATCCAAGAGGCAGAAGGTGGAGGAAAACTTGCAAATTTGGTACCCTTTATCCTGCCTCACACATTAAGTACAGTACAGAATAGATTTGACAAAAAATTAGGTAAAGCAGCACTGCAATTGTACAAATACTAACTACTTGGATGACCTATGGGAGATAATGTAAATAGTTTTTTTAAAAAGGCTGACTGTATGAGGTATCCTTGAGCTAAGGTGAGCATTGTTGTACATTACTTCACTGCTTTAGTTTTGTATAATAAAATGTTACATGCTAAATAATCCAATGCTTTCAGTAATTTACCTGCTTTATAGGAAGAACGCACTAAAGGCCCGCTAGCAGTGTAATGGAATCCAAGATCATTTCCTACTTTTTCCCAGTACTTAAACTTCTCAGGAGTTATGTACTCTTCAACCTGGGGGAAAAAATTAATTTTGCTCAGGTATTAATACAAAGGAAATGGCTATAGCTAGCATGCAATGAAATAAAATACAGTTATATTGCAAGTTCAAAATTTTTCTCTCCAAAGCTTTCATCAGTGAAGTCATGAACTGCATTTTTTGGTCTGCTTTCTACCAAACAAATGTGTTTTACTTGCTTTTCATATTTAGCTGAAAAGTTAAGAATTTAACTTCTAGTTGTTGCTTTACGATATTCTTCACTCGGTTTTTGAATGGTCTTTTCGAGCAAGCCTTTTTTTCTGTTCAAGTTAGTGAAAAACCACAGTAGCCCTACAAATCTCTTCACTAACAGTTGTTTCAGTGAAACACAGGAACAGAACAGAGAGCAAAGTTCTGGAGAGATCACAGCAGAAAATGGTCAATTTCCCAGCTGAAGTGGCACCATTAAAGGAGATCCTATAGGACAGTGAAGGGGTGATGGCTTGAGCAGTTATGTTTGAGACATACACTGAAGCTGTTGTTTTCCACAATCATGCCTCAGCTCCAGCTGTCTCCTTGCCTAACAGTAGAGGCTAGCACTGGAAAGTCTGCAGAAGATGGAAGGGGTTAGATGGCTGAGGTCATTTTTAATGAAGAGTACATAACAGAATAATCATTGTCAGGCTAAACAAAGAAGAAAATTTTTCCCAACATCTGTAGTTAGAGTAAGGATGACTATGCAAGGTACAGACCATAACTCTGCCTGTAAATTAAGGCACTTTTACCTTTAGGTGACGTTTTGTTGGTTGCATATACTGTCCTAGGGTCAAACAATCTACATCTGCTTCCCGCAATACTGTAAAACAAAATTCCTTGTTAGTGGCAGAAGGATCACAAGGCCTTGTCAGCAACTAGAAAACATCCACATTCCAAATCTGACCAAGGGTCACTCAAGGCACTACGTCCTGCTGGCAGTGAAGGACACTTGCAGCCTCCACGCGCAGTCACCACACACCTCGCACGAGCACACGCTGCTGCTGGACCGGAGCTATCGAGCTTAAAGCTACAGAGAACCCCTGGTGCTGCACTCACTGCAGTCATGTCTCACTGCAGAGATTACATCCTCTTGTCTCTTGCTGCGTTCCACAGTGTCTTTAGGTCAGAGCCTTCATTTGGTAAAAGATGAGTACATGCACACACATGGGGCACTTCACTCTTTCAACAGACTTTATGCTAAGAAGATGTGGACAGTTCTTGTACCACAAATCAGGGGAAATGGCCAGTTTTACACACTAGGGTGTATGTTAGTTTTGATGCCTCCAGAATCTCATAAACTCTGTCGTTACAATTCAATTATATACTAGAGTCAATAAAGAGCAGAAGAGTTGAGGTGATCTATTTATAGAGGGAAACCCCAGCACTCCATGGTCAGCTGGCCTGAAGAATTATGTTCACTGCAGAAGGGTGTTTTGAACTAAGGGATGGCTGAAGAATCAGAGTTTGCATGGACATCCCCATATATTTTCTAGCTACTTGCCCCACAACAAATAGGAAGACAAGACAGTGTTTTGACTACAGCATTGCACTGTTAACCTGGAATCTCTGTTTAGACTGATATGGTTCTGTAAAGAAAAGGGGACAATTCCAGCACACTTAGATGCTCTTTAACTTGTATACAGAGGTTGGAAAGGGAACAAAAAACTGCAGTAACTGAATGAATGTGGTGGGTCACAGTTTGCTTCTGTATACAGGCAGCCAAGTGGCCAGACTGCAAATAGCACCATATCTGAAATTTCATATCCTTATGCCTAGGAAATTGTAGGAAGGAGGATTGGGAAAAAATTAGGAATTTTAATTTTTTCAGTAGAGTTGCAGAAATACTAGACTACATAACTGCATTCTAAATGTGTCTGTGCACAAAATGAAGTACCAGGTGAACATATTTTCAGAATACAGGAGAAATGCCATAGGATTTATGAACTACTTCTTCGAAGTGCAGTGTATTCACTTACCACTGTGAGTGGTTTTTTTCTCCTCTTATAAATACATTTACATGAAAACATAAGAACATGCTATAGCTCTGAGAATAACAGAATTTTTGTATCTAAGTAAACTGAAATAATTTAAGCAACCAGGTCTGCTATTTCTAAAAAAGAATGCACAATGAGAAAACAGTGTGGCAAGCCTGTTATTTAAGTATTGCAAAGATAACATTAATATAGTTTAAAAAAGTTCTAAGTTCCACTGAAATCAACATGAGATGGATTTACTTGTCAAATTGAATCTGTAAGCTACAAGAAGGCAAAATATTTCAGAAATTCAGTCTTTTTTAACCAAAGTTTTCTTTTTCAATGGAACTTAGGAAACATCTCCTGCATCAGCAAACTGATTTGCCTGTAGAGGCAAAGATGCTTACAATTGTTTTTCAACACAGTAAAATTCATAGCTGTGACTTCTGGCATCTATTTCAACACCAACTTACATTTCATTGTGGAATATATTTGTTCATCTGTCTCGCCTAGCCCCAGCATAATGGAGGTTTTGGAAATGACGCCGGGGTGGACCTCTTTGGCGTGTTTCAGCACACGGACGGACTGCTCAAAGTTGGCTCGGGGGTCGCGGACCTTCCTTCGCACATTTCCAGCACAAGGGGTAAAAACACGTGGAAGGGCACACAGAAGTTAGAGACGCCAGGAAAGGCGAGTTCTGCCAGTTCCTGCGAAGCGGCAGCGCAGAGGTTCTTTGGACGTCCACTTGGACACCGGCGACGGGCCGGGCTCGGCCCAGGGGCCGCGGTGGGGCCGGGGCGCCCCGGGAGGCGGCACCGACCCGGGGCCACGACGCGC